>OU896711.1:51068245-51487186 GCA_918026855.4 Phaedon cochleariae
CCGATAACTTGAAAATCGATTTTGACACATGTCACGTGATCACTGGTATGGTGATAAATAAAAATAATACTATAAAGCGACGAAAAGTGGGGTTAGGTAACAAAATATCCATAAACATTGCTATTCCACATTCAGTTTCGAGCAAGTTTTGGAGGAGAATTGGAAATAGCTATATTTTTATTATTTTTCCGAATATTATTCAATTCTGTTACAATTCTCTTTTTTTTTCTGACAGTAGTGATGTTGATGATGTACAAGTTGAATAGAATTCAATTTCATGCTCACATATGGAGTTTCCAGCCATTATTTGAGAAAACTGAAAATAGCTATTTTTTATTTTTTTTTAATAACTTCATCTTCTCATCTAACCCCACTTTTTGCCATCCTAATTTTTTTAATTCACCGCGCCATACCAGTGATCAAGTGACATGTGTCAAAATCGACTTTTTAGTAGTCAGACATGCATAATAGAATTAGTTCAAACAAGTCTGACTTAATTCAAAAAGTCGGACTTTGATGACTTTTTTATTAAAGTCATGATTTATTCCAACCCTGGTTCAGGGGTGGTTTACAAACATTTTTGTTGCAAGGTTCAATGAGTTAGCTGGACAAGATTCAATAGGTATGAAACCGAGAAATGGATTCTGCAAGCAATCATTCCATCATCCATGTGAGAACTTTCCATATGATTATTTCTTTTCATTATATACAAGATTGAGGATTTATTATACCCTACAATTCTTGAGTCATGAAATAAAAACAGGTAAAATCAACAAGGCGAATCCAAAAATAAGTATATTAAAACATTTATGATTTGTTCAAATTTTTATATTTATAAAGATAATAATAGATGTTTTTTTTTTTCATATATGATCATTCCCTCCCCCCTCCCTGCATTCTTCTCAATATAATAAACAATCATAATTCAATTATCATTCAAGTTGAAATCGAGTACAACTATCAGCAATCAAACATCTGGAAGATCCCTGGTAAAATTCTACGCGCAGATCGCACGTTGTCGCGGTCCGATTGCCCCTGGTATTGTACCGATTTTTTGTCGCCGCCACTAATGAGGCGCATCGCTTCTGAACTCGAACATCAAAGGGAATTCGGAGAGTGACCCAACTGGTATATGTAATATTCTCTTATTCTCTCAACTGTGTTATTATCTAATTTTGCTTTTGGGTGTATGATGAATTGACATCACGATTCTGCGATTAGAGGTCTATAAAAATTACAAGTTCCCATCGTTCAAGTTTGAACCCCCTAATTGGGTATGAAAGTGTTGAAAAGGAATATTCTCAGATAAATTATGGACATACAAAAATGGATATTTATGTATTTATTTCACTTCTTATACTGAGTTCCGCTCATCTATAGAGAAAATACAGGTTTGAGTTTTCGCGGCGTTCAGTTTAACAAGGTCATCGTCCACCATTGGTGGACGTTGACAAGGTTGTTGGTTCCTCAGGCTGGGATTTCAGCAAGAACTTCATTGACAGCAATGACCTATCTTCCTACCTAGATATACCCTGTGTTCACTTGTGAATAAAAATTTCTTCCATCCAACATAAAACTGCACTACATCCTGAACAAATGTTCACCAATATATGTATTCGATAGTATACTTCGAATTCCATATTCATATTTTCATGTTCATGTGAAGTCAAGTGTATTCGACGGTATACATATTGAAAAGGGTTGTTCTCTCATCTGTCGACAATCAACCGCTTTTAATCGCATCATAATAATTGCCAATTGGATATTGCAACAATAGCCTGGCTGGGTACGATCTAGTTATGAGTCGCTCTAACGAACTGTACTAGGGCTTATCCTAATTATCTATATGTCATCAATGGCGCCAGTCGTCCGCGAAAAGACCATCCAAAAAATGATCGCAATTACATAAAAAAAAAGTGTTCGAACATAATTGCTTGTTGAATCTCGCAAAATCCTTACACCGAAAGAAAAGTTCTAGTTGAATTTATCAAATGTTTGATATTGTCGAATTTGTTCATAATTATCACTTATCCATGATTATTGAAAAGACTGAAATCATAACTAATTCGTTTGCTTATCGTTCAATTATATAGGATTTGTTATTGTTAATGTTCCTTATTTTGTGGAAAATGCTTCAACAATAAATAACCATGAATCTATCGCTCTGATTTCGTCATGTAAATTAATTAGATCAATTGATATCACAATCCCTTTTGATAATTATCAAAGATGATATGATCTATGATCCTACGATCCGGATTTCAACTTATAATAATGCATTCGTCTATGTGTTTCAAATTTGCACATCAGTATAAACGAACCGGTCTTATTTTCCTTTGTTCTCCATTGGATATTCATTGAGAAACTGTCATGCGCGTTGACCATCACTCCAGTTCCTAGTGATTCATACGAGATCAACGTGACGAGATGTTCATAAAGTCTCGTCTTGTCTCGCGTCTTGTACGAGAGTCTCGCGAATGTATCGCAATTTCGTCATGCATTATCTTGTTTCAGTCTAATACGGGATATTTACATCCTTTACCTACTTTTTAGGTATAATGTAGAAGTAGGAAATGAAAATTAAAACAAAAATAACATCATTTATTAGAAAATAAGTATATCGAAGACTGGAACCTTTGGCACGATAATACACTACACTATTTTACCACTAACCAAACCGATTTTTTAACGCCTCGTCACGTGTTTCGCTAACTATGTTAGCATCTTCAGGAGAAGATCAGAACTAAATATCCTATTCTAGTGTGCTGCTTATATACTAGGTATATGTTCACCCAACTGTGAAAAATACTAACCGTCAAGTTAATGTTTGTCATGGTTGAGTTCACATGCTAATCTTAATTTTTATTTTACTAAACTATATAGAGGGCTATATGGAATAGGTCCATTATCCTTATTCATTACTCTATTACTATTCTTAAATATCTCTAAGCTTTTATATGCGTCTAGTTTTTAAATGTTATTAACTTGCTTGACTGATTTGAGGTTATTAATATGTGTGTTATGATTGTGATTGAACATATGTTCGGCTACACAAGATTTATCTAACCTGCTATATTTTAAATGGGCTATGTGTTCTTTGGCCTATATATGTTTTATCACAATCATTACAAGTTATTTCGTATATTCCCGACTTTTCAAGTGTGTCCACTTTATCTTTCGGATTGCCTAATAAATTGCCTAATTTTGACCCAGACTGATAAACGCTTTCAAAACCTGAGTCTTTGAAAAGTCCCTTCGTATACTTGGGATCCAACGGGATTGGGATTCTTCTAGAGTTCTTTTTATCCACTTGAAAAGTCGTAGAATATCGAAGTGTTAACTTAAATTTATGTCTACGTATTAATTTATCTATACTATTTTGATATCATACCCATTGACGCCAGCCACTTTATAAACAACACTTCTTTCAGCATTGAATCTTTCTTTGCTCAGAGGAAATGAAATCAATCTGTGTACTAGGAGATTTAAACTTGCCATTTTGTGCTGAAAACAGTGATTGGAGTCATTAGGTATGTATCTAAATGTGTTAGTTTCTTTTCTTCGATATTCTACGACTTCGATGTTCTACGACTTTTCAAGTGGATAAAAAGAACTCTGGAAGAATCCCAATCCCGTTCAATCCCAAGTATACGATGGGACTTGATAAGGTTTTCAAAGACTTAGGTTTTGAAAGCGTTTATCAGTCTGGGTCAAAATAAGGCAATTCATGAGGCAATCCGAAAGATAAAGTGGACACACTTGAAAAGTAGGGAATATACGAAATAACTTGTAATGATTGTGATAAAACATATATAGGCCAAACCAGGCGACTCATAAAAACAAGGTTCAAAGAACACATAGCCCATTTAAAATATGGCAGGTTAGATAAATCTTGTGTAGACGAACATTATGTTCGATCACAATCATAACACACATATTACTAACCTCAAATTAGTTAAGCAAGTTAATAACATTAGAGAAATAGACGCATATGAAAGCTTAGAGATATTTAAGAATAGTAATAGAGTAATGAATAAGGATAATGGACCTATTCCATATAGCCCTGCACTCACTTCAAAAAGAACTTCAAATGCTAAGGAAGGAACAATTGTTGATATTTCAGAAAAGCATCGTCCATGAAAATATCTATGAAATAGCGCCAGATCACCAACTTTTTTACGGTGTTTCAGAGAAGTAAGTGGGTTTGTGAGCGAGGCATCACCCACGAGACGAATTGCCCTTTTTTAGACAGAATCCAACATTTTCAGGGTATGTTTGGGTGCTGCACACCAAATATGTGAACAGGATTCCAGGACAGGTCGAATCTGTGCCTCATAGATCATAAGCAGCTGACTGGAAGTGAAATAGCTCATGGTCCGAAACAGAAAACCAAGTTTTTGGGATTCACTTTTAGCAATTGATCTCACGTGATATTCCCAAGAAAGTTTATTGCTGATAGTGATACCAAGCATCGAAATGGATGTCTTTGAAGGTATTTTTACTCCTGACAAGCTTATGTTGGGCACAGTGGGATCGGCTTTTCTAGAGAAAAGGCATGCTTGTGTCTTGTTCGCATTGAAATCTACCAAATTATTGGATCCCCATTCGAGAACTGTTGCCAAGTCCATATTTATGTTGTCAACATTCCTTTCCGGTTCATATCTGATTTGCCTGGCTGGTATTGGAGCCCTGGAAGAGAAGGTGGTATGGAGGGTACTATCATCCGCGAAGCTTTGTACTGGACATGAAGTTGCTTCCAACAAATCGTTGATATGGAGTAGAAATAGTGTTGGTGCTAGAATTGATCCTTGCGGAACACCAACATGTATGATTAGAGAGTCAGATGAAACTCCGTCGACCACTACATGGAGAGACCTGTTTGAGAGAAAACTAGCTAGCAGAGAACATAGCTTGGGAGGCAAGCCATGAGATGGAAGCTTGGCGAGGAGTCCGTGGTGCCAGACTCGATCGAATGCCTTGTAGATAGAGTGCCATAGCTGAGGTTTCATCATATTTCTCGATAGATTGCTGCCATATATGTGAAACGTAAGCGAGCAAAGAAGCGTTGCAAAGAAATAAAATTCGAACAAATGGCACTGTTACTCGTAAATGATTTCTTTTCTCCGTGTAGGTGAGGGACGAAACACGTTCTCCGTCTCCAGGCCTATATAACCGTACCGGCGTTCATCCTAATTAGGCGGTAATTAGCGTCGCAGGTCGTATCGTATCGCCGTCTCCACCGCAGCGCAGCGATGCTGTTTTGTCGCCGCCGCCGCCGCCTACCGTTGCCAGGCAACGCCAACGTGAGCATCGCATTCGTCGGCTAGATGTTTTATGGATTTTCGCTCGGCCGACGGCTCTTTTCCGATCGTCGTCAATTGATGCAATTCGTGATGCGCTAATTACCTTCGTTTGAGTTCGTTTCAAACATCTCTGGATGTTTTGCGCCTCAGCGATTCGTCAATTGGTAGGATGTCGATTATTAGTGATGTCGTCATGGGGCGCTCACAGAAACACCTAATATCAGGGATGTGCATATACATAATCACACTCCATCATTAAATTCTATTAAATAATAAAATATCAACTATAGATATGTCATGATCCATTATGTTTCGATTATATTAGTAGCTGTGATTATCAATCGATAGAATAAGTGAAAAAAAAATATGTTGTGCGTGGCATTAGCCAGGAAAGTTGTTGTTTTTCTCCCGAAATCTACCATTGCTGATAATTTTATGAACATTGTGTGGAAATGACATTGAGCTTTTTGTATTTATTCAACATTTCATTCCACTTTGAGCATTGTGGCTATTTCGGAATTGAAATTACGCCAGTCGGGCAACCAGCCACTTCCGTATGGGAATTTCAGTTTTGGAGAGATTCTTTCTACTCAGATGGCGTTGCTATCATATTGTCGATGAAAGACGCCTCTGGGGGAATAAACTGATAAAAAGGATTGAAGGAATTTGACTTTACCTCAAGGGCGCCAAGCATTTGAATAGGGCGGAATGCATGGACATTTCGACCCAATATTCCAAAAACTTTGAGGCAAGCGCCAAAGTTTCTTTAGCATGACATTATATAAATTCGAGGCAAGAAACTTTAGTTTTGCCCTAATAACTAATGCTTTTGGCTTAAAATCGTAGTTTTCCCAACTTATGGGGAATGTTGAGGTAATTGCCATGATTTCTTTAGCCCAATGATATATGAGTTCATAGCAAAATACCCTGAACTTATCATAATGAACAATGATTTTTGGTCAAAATCATTAAGATATCATTTCAAAGTTATGAGATTTGAGATGAAAGATATGGTATTATTGTATTGAAATATAGGGCTTCGCTTTAAATACAGCAAATGTTTGATCCAATATCTTATGGTCTTGGAACAAAATGTATATGATCTTGATGCAAATTCTCTGGAGATTTCTTGAGAGGATACTCCTGTAAAATGTTTGAATAATAATTAGAATCCAATTTATTTCTATAAAAATTTTGAGGATCATGTTATTATGAATCCTCAACAAAACCCCATTATTGGTTTGTTGATATTAGATTTAGTTCTGATGTTCTGACGAAAAAACGTTTTGCATTGGTTGAAATATACTTGAAAATTAAAATATCCCATCAACTTGTTTTAGCTTCTTATTTATCCTGGGGCGAAGAATTGTGGAAATCTAAAAAAAAACAACCATTGATAAAAAACTCATTAATTTCATAAAATAACACATGAAACATTTTATATGATGATGAAATACCTATCTGCTGAAATAAGTATAGGTGGGTACTTACCTTGAAATGTTTGCATCATATGGCTCAAACGCCACGCATCCAGAAGTTTTTCAAACTCCACTGAATCGCTCATGATCCACAGCACAACGCAACACGACAAATATGGCCGCGAAAATGTATTGGCAACGGGACGGTACTCGGCACGATACAGAAGAAGAAGGATGATGGGAAGATGGAGTCGACCCATGCATTGCGCATGACTCAAACGGAGTCGGTATGTTTTCGGTTAACCTTGAGTGGCCTCGATCTCATCAACGGTCTCAACCGAACGATTTCAGATCTTGTATCAAAGTCTTGTGATCTTGAGGATGATGGAAAGATGGAGTCGACCCATGCATTGCGCATGACTCAAACGGAGTCGGTATGTTTTTGGTTAACCTCGGGTGGACTCGATCTCATCAACGGTCTCAACCGAACGATTTCAGATCTTGTATCAATTGTGATCTTGAGGTAGATGCAAACCAAGCAGGATTAGAGACAAGGTCGATGATGTTCTCTCAAAAGCGCTTACAGCCAAAAGATTCAAAACCTTATTACAAAAACAGCAATAATCTGCAGATGAGAGCAATGTATTCGAAAGGAAGAAATTGTCTTTGTCAGGAGAGTAAAGAATCTAAAAGCATCATTCTTTTGTCACCAACCGTGTTTTTTTATCAGTGTACTCTCTAATAGAAGTGGCAACACCGCATTGTCGAAAATATATTCCAGTTATTTGGATAATGTCAGTTTATACTATTCATCAAATTCCCAAAGTGATTCGATGTTTGTTTCACCAGGAAATAATGTGCCCGCCCTCACCGTCAATTACCCTGTTTGCACTACAGGAGTCTTTTCTTTTATTTTTGACCGCCCCCCTAACTCACTTTATCAGAATTCGATTGTTTCTTTTTTTTCGTTCGAAATTTCATTTTCATAATTGTTCCTATTTCGAACACTTTATATTTTACGAGTATTTTGAGTTTGTTTTTGTTTTTCAAATATACCCAAATACTAAACTGTGTATCTTTTACCATTTTCATGATATTTGAGGTTGAATGTCACATTCCCTCCAGACTCTCAGAAATCCACACAAGTTTTCTTCGTTGTTATCACAGTGTTCAAAGTTGTGCGATTTAATATTATTCAAAAATGTGATAGTTATTTACACCTTATGTATAATCAGGACATCTAAGGGATGGAATAATTGAGAATGATGATTCAATATTTAATGTACCTACAAACCTACATAATTATGAAAAGTAGAGTGTTCTATCTGAATAAATCGATTTGTGGTGTGTCATGATTCCAGGGATCACCCTGTAAAACTTCTGATTGATAGGGCCTCTTCGATAGATGTATGTACGTGTTATCATGGTATCAACTAGGAAAGCAGTTGCTCCATGTATCATTTCACAACAATATTTTCATATTCACACTCGTATTCATATCAATTTTTGTGTGACAATGAAACCATAATGGACAGAGAATTAAAAAATCTGTTAAAACTATGAAATTCAACTCGCTCCCAGTAGTCCCAGTCAATGCAGTAGATATCGAGATATCGGTAGAAAGCAGGATGCTTCCCAAGTCCAAACAAAACACGTCCGCCACACCGCTGTCGTCTCTTCTTTTGTCATCCGCGGCCTGCCTAGACGATGATAAATTGCCTCTCAATTGGCCCGTTTTCTCTCCGCTTTCAGCCGATTGTTTTCCAAATCTCGCACACAGACAGATAAGGGAAAATAAATAAGCTCGTTTCGACACACTGGGATAACGACGTCGAATGAAATAACAAGCGACAGCGTTTATTTATACCGGATGTGACGCTAATACTAGATCGATCGGGAATATCGGGATTCACGAGCAGAGCAGACAATCGAACAAATGAGTGTTCTGAAAGTGGACGGGTATCTGGATGACATGGGGCTTTTGAAGACAAGTAAACACTGGAGATAGTTTAAGCTAACGTAATTATATCCAGAATGCACACTGCGCAGGTTTCACACTAACCTGTAGGTATATGTTCTGTGCCAGGTAAAGTTACGCCAACTGGCCACTTGCCAGGCGTTGGCGTAACTTTACCGACGCTACAATTGAGCTCTTTTCTACCTTGAACGAGAGAGGAAAGTTCTCTCTTTTTCCATCTCTCTCTTCAATGCTACCAACTTGGCCGCATTGAAATATGGAGAGGTCCGATAAATCTTCCCTTTTCTAACTTCTAGTCTGTGCCACTGAACTATTTTCTATGTTATGATAGGCCTATTCCTTTGTGTTTGCTCTACCTGCTGAAATTGATTTTTTTTTCTGACTTTCTCTGTTTACATTATGCCAAGAACAGAGACAACTATATGGGAAAAATCAACTTTAGCAAGTTCAGCAATACAAACGAACAAGCCTTATGATATCCTTTCTTCCTGAACTAACTGACATATTTCACTTTGACTGAACTGAATCAATTAAAATAATCAAATGCTTTGTAAATAACACAATAACTGGAGTTTCTCATTCCAAACATGAGATCATAGTGATTATTATACAGGGTTATTCAGGTTTCAAGGAACGATCTGAAATGGAAGATAGATCTCATCATTTTATTCGAAAAAGTTTTTGTGAATATTGATCCGATCTCGTTCAGTAACGGAGCTACAGGGGGTCAAGGTTTATTAATTTTTTTTTATTAATTGAAATATCTGGCTCACTTTTCCAGATATCATTTTGAAATTTGGTGTGGTCAATACTTCCTAGAAGACTTTCTTAGTACGCTTCTGGCATCTTGGAGTGATCGAACTGTGTAGATCGTTCAATTCCTAAACTTTTTTCTCCTCACAATATTTTTCGGGAAACGAACCGTTTTTGAGATAAATAAGCATGAACGTTCTAAAACATGTGAATTCTGATGCCTATGTGTCGCTCAAATTTTATTCTTTGACAAAATTCGTTGAAAATGCAATACAATGTAGTCACTGAAATTGAAATCACGAGTCCAATCTGGATCAGTAACGGGGATACAGAAGGTAGAAAGTTAAGTCTTTTTCAGTCAAATGCAATGTTCAAGCAAAACATAGGCAAAATTAACATGTTTTGAAATCTCAAGAACGATTCGTTTCTCGAAAAAAATTGAGGGACACAAAAGTCTATGAACTGAACGATCCACACAATTTGATCACTGAAAGATGCCAGAAGCGTACTACTAAAAAGTTTGGGGGGGATGAAGAAGCCTCTACCCGCGAAAACGTATAACCCTGTGGATTTTGAAAATCTTTGAATGGCTTGAAATGGTGATATCTCGAAAAGTGAGCGAGATATTTCAATGGCTGAGATCACCTTTTGCCAACGTACTATAAGGAAGAATTTATTGGGTCTCAACACCAAAAAAAGCTTGTGACTCCGACGGCATCCCACCGATTGTCCTCAAGAAATGTGCTCCCGAACTAACACCTGTTCTCTGCAAGTTGTTCAACCACTCTTACAAATTGGGGATATTCCCGTCCAACTGGGAAATTGCAAGAGTACAACCAGTTCCTAGAAAAAGCAAAAGGGTCTTTTTGCAACTACAGACCGATCGCACTGCCATCTATTATTTCAAAGATCATGGAGAAAGCTATCAACATCGAGCTCATGAAATACCTGGAACATTCATCAGGTATTATCAACGATAGGCAATATGGCTTTCGTCATCAGAGATCAACTGGTGACCTGTTCGCTTACGTCTCACATATATGGCATTGAAAAATATGGTGTAACCTCAGTCGAGGCACTTGATATCTCCAAGGCATTCGATCGAGTCTGGCACCACGGACTCCTCGCCAAGCTTCCGTCTTATGGCTTGCCTTCCCAGCTATGTTCTCTGCTAGCTAGTTTTCTCTCAAACAGGTCTCCTTATGTAGTAGTGGACGGAGTTTCATTTGACTCTCTTATCATAAATGCTGGTGTTCCGCAAGGATCAATTCTAGCACCAACACTATTTCTACTCCATATCAACGATTTGTTGAAAGCAACTTAATGTCCAGTACACAGCTTCGCGGATGATATTACCCTCCATACGGCCTTCTCTTCCAGGTCTCTAATACCAGCCAGGCAAATCAGAATCGAACGAGGGAGAAATGTTGACAACATAAATATGGACTTGGCAACACATCTCGAATGGGGATCCAATAACATGGTAGATTTCAATGCAAACAAAACACAAGCATGCCTTTTCTCTAGGAAAGCCGATCTCACTGTGCCCAACATAAGCTTCTCAGGAGTAACCATACCTTCGCAGACATTCATTTTGATGCTTGCTATCACTATCAGCAATAACCTTTCTTGGTAAAATCACCAGAGATCAATTGCTAAAAGTGCATCCCAAAAACCTGGTTTTATGTTCCGGGCCAGGAGCTATTTCACTTCCAGTCAGCTGCTCATGATATATAAGGCACAGATCTGACCTGTCCTGGAATACTGTTCACATATTTGGAGTGCCGCACCCAAACATACCCTGAAACTGTTGGATTCTGTCCAAAAAAGGTCAATTCGTCTCGTGGGTGATGCCTCGCTCACAAACTCACTCACTTCCCTGGAACACCGTAGAAAAGTTGGCGATCTTGCTCTATTTAATAGATTTTTCCATGGACGATGCTTTTCTGGAATATCAACAATTGTTCCTCCCTTGGCAGTCCCCGCGAGATTAACCCGTCGAGTTGAGGCTTCGCCATAGGCGCCGGAACTTCAAAATACCAAGAGGGGCAGAATAGATTAAGAATATATATATATATACATATACATCATATAAAATGAAATAAATAATAATGAAAACAAACAAGAATTAAAAACAATGTTCATGTAGGTGTACATATAACAGAAAAAATCGAATATCACAAAACCTAGAACAAAATAAAACAGTGAAGAAATTAACAAAACATTGAATAAGAATAAAATATATATGTAACGGTTGTGAGAAAAATATTCATTAGAGGAAGGCTATCGACCGGAGAAGTCTTTGAGCCCATGATTCAAATGTCTTTCATGTTTTACTGAAAACTCGCAATCTTTGGGCATTTCTACAAATAAAAGAGTTTGCTATTTTACCAATGACTATAATTATCTTGAGTCATTTCTCGGTGACAGTGTAACACAATCGTGTTATTCAAACGCTGCTGTGTCATATTATTTCTAAGATATGATTTGAGCCTCCTTAGACAACTGAAGCTTCTCTCAGCGGTGCATGAAGTTGCTGGAATGGTTAATAAAAGCATTACCACTTTAAGATATTCTGGAAGAATTGCCAGAATGCCAGATTTTTTCTACAATCTAGGGATTTGAAAGATTTATTCAATTGAAATAATATTCTTTGTAGAATTTCAGAGTAGTGTAATATGGAATTCTCAAGAGGGGCGTTGCCCCCCTTGATATTTCTCAAGGGGGGCGAGTGCCCCCCTTGCCCCCGTGGAACCGGCGCCTATGGGCTTCGCACTCCTTCGTGGTCACTTTGGAGACCTGCAGAACATCTCTTTCCAAAGACTCGTTGATCCAACGAACAGCTAGGATCTGAAACACATTGGCAAGCAGGTGTTCCCCGAGGAACCTCCAGGAAATCAAGAAGAACACCAATTCCAACCCTATTTCCCTTGGTTCTCACGATGTTCTCTGAACATTATAGGATACTCCTTTTCGTGGGAACCAGAACATAAAACAAAATTAATGGAAAAAAAATTCAACTGCACCTGTAGCAAATGTACAGCTAATTTTCGGGAAATTAACTTCTATATACCCTTGGAGTTGACGTTAAATTCACTCCTTATCACCTCTCTATCATATCTCCAATGGAATGTAACGAATTACCAGTAACCCTGTATATTTATTTCTGTGTGATTTTCAACGTTATTGGTGGTCGTTAATTTTCGTTGTTGCGTTTTGATCATTTGGTGGAATAGAACAGCGGCTTCACCAAAATCGCCGCCAGATGTGCTGCCTTTAATATTAACCAGTCATCCGCATCGCTATAAATCCGACGAAACTCCCGATAAAATGATAAAATCTCATATTTATAAGGCAATTTAAATTCGACACAAAACAATAGGCATAACTACGGTTCGAGGTCATTTGCCAAGTAATTTATTTCCGAAATAAAATGATGGGTGGCGTTGGGGTAATGATCGTTCGTTAGAGCGCATGAGGGGGCGCTGAAGTCATCGGGGATGAAATATGGGAGCGGGTCTCCAGAGGATACGAGGTGTTACTGATGTTACATACGTTGCGGGGGATCTAGGTGAAGTTTCGTTTAATGAGCATCGAACATACAGGGTGGAGGGAATTATGAGGAATATTCTTAGATATAATTATGAACACAAAAAAAATGGAGATATATATATATATAAAGAAATACATTGAGAATTCGCATTCTCAATGTGATGAAAATATAAATTCTTTCTCAGTTTATTCAACAAAGAACAACAACTTTCCTGGCTACATGCCACGACGAACATTGAACACACACGATAAGAATTTGAAAATAAAATCTTCTGAAGTAGTGAATTAGCGTTCTCCTTCATTATGAAGATATGCATATAATATCGTTCTGGATATTCAACATAAAACAACTATTTTCCTGGCTATTTGCCACGTCGAACATTGAATTATATCAGTTGAATATCCAAAAAGAGAGCGTGAAAAATCAAAATCCTCTGAAATTGAGAATTGACATCATCTCTCAAATCGAATAGAATAATATGATGTATTATGATATTAAAATATGACTCAACAGTTAAATGTCCTCAAGACAGGGAAAAAAGTACATGTTCTTATATGTCCTCAGATAGTGAAAAAATACGTAGGTTATATCTCAGACAGTGAAAAAAATATGCATGTTAAATGTCCTCAGACAGTGAAAAATATATATGGAAAATTCTGACCTTAACTGCAAGTTCTAGTGATGCCCGCGAGAGTCTCGTTTTCGAGAGTCTCGCATGGTCTCGTCTCGTTTTCAAGACAAGACTCGAGACGAGATTCGGACAATCTCGTCTCGAATCTCGTGCAAGACTTCTCGTGTCTCGTGCGAGAGTCTCGCAGGTAAATATTTCTGCGTGCCGACTGCAGACTTCATAATTTCATTCATTTCATAATGAAACATATTTAGAAAGAAGTCTATGAGAAAACATCGGAATCTGCACGATGTTTGTTATATGTCTTAACGACTGGATGAAAAACAAAAACATTTGCGATCGTGAAGGCTGATCTGACTGATAAAGGTTTTTTCTCCAGCGGCAGGGATTGTGGCTTTTTCCTGCCGCTTAACAGGCAGAAAAGGTGTACTTTCACTGCCTAGGCAGGAAAAGTTTGTTGCTATGCAACGTTCCAAGAAATTCTAATGAAATTTGTAATCAAAATTGACACTGACATTGGGTGAACACAAAATTGGTTTTATATCATTTGGAGAAAAAATGTTTCACACGGCAACAAATGTAGATTGACTACTTTTCTGCCTAGTAGAACAAATAATAATTTTCTTAGATACCTATTTCTCGAATTAGTAAAATGATGTTGCATTGAAGTTTTCGTTCTGTTTATTTGTTCAGAATATACGTGTTACTTTTTATTCTATTTTTATAATGCTATGTTTTTTTTCCTTTTTTTAGATGTATGATGTAAGTATGTACCTATCAGGTACTTACTTTTCAATAAATAATGTGATTTTTGTTGTTATTCTCTCTTCCTACTTCTACATTATACCTAAAGAGTAGCTTAAGGTAAATATCCCGTACTAGACTGGAACAAGATTATGCATGACGAAATTGCGATGCATTTGCGAGACTCTCGTACGAGACGCGATACAAGACGAGACTCGGGGCTGCGAGACGAGACTCGAGACAAGACTTCATATTCCATCGGCGAGACGAGACGAGACTTTATGAAAGTCTCGTCTCGTTAGTCTCGTGTGAATCACTAGCAAGTTCTGGATTTGGTACCATGAGATTCCAACTGTTGGGGGTCAACAGGCTGCCACCAGGGCAAGCTATTTGTTCCGTGCACGTCGATCTACTTTAGTTCGTAGTTTAGTTAAGTTAAAATCAAATGATAGATCATATCCTATTTCAAACCCATGTCACTAAATGTAATTATGTACAGTTCAAAATTCCCCCCTAATTCACTTGGTAAAGCCTCGGTACCATGCCGATTCGACCCGAACAAGGTCAGTCAGAAAAAGGTCTCTCAGCTCAACACGCGTTCGCGCTATCCAGATTTAAAACCTCCATACAAAACCCTCGGAAGTGAACTGAATTCGAAATATCGCCCTGTCAATCGAAAAACAATACATTGAGTGCTCCTTGAACTTGTGCCAGAAGAGATCCAGGAGAAACCCCAGGCCATAGGACATCAGACGCCAACGAGACCGGCAAAAGGTAAAAGGTGGCACCAAGTATCTTGTTGTTTTTCAATTCAAATTTCTCGAAACTCCTCTCAATTCTCAACATTTTTGGTCCTTCAGAGCCAACGGATGCTCAATCACGCATAATTACATTTTGACTTGGGTTGAATTTGTTAATTTCGAAATTCATTTACTTCCGAATTTATATATCTATCTCTCTTTATCCATCGCCCTTTCTTTACTATTTACAATATTTATTCATTCCGCGTATCTAAACTGCGAACATCAGTGACAAACGTGCAGACGTTTTTTGCTCAGGCTATTCGGAGTTCCCTTTTTTGTATTTTCTTGCCCACACTTTATCCTTTCAGCTGATAACGAAAGGTATTCTCTCGAGTTGTTTACAATTTAGTCATTCGAATATTATTAGTTTTTGCTGGGGATTCCGGGATTCCCGTCTGGCCCATTCTCTCTTTGATCTTTGTTTATCGATATAAATCGAATAAAATTTTGAAATGACGACCAATGCGAACAAATTGAAACAGTATATAGCTCTTCGCGACTTGAATGTGAATGAGTTAAGAACCATTTCTCATCACTCAGTTCTAGCAAGAACCGATAATACTTATCGAGGTGCATTCAAAGTTGCCTTCAAAAGGCTCGAAACGGTTTATAATGATTTCAAGAAGGCTCATCAAAATCTAATCACATTTGGATGTCTTGTCGATGGAACCGATTTGGGAACTCACGAACTTATTCGCGATACTTTTGAAAACGAGACTATTTCTATTCAGGCTGCTTATCATTCGCTGTTTGGCGACCCTGATGATGCTGCCGGAGTGCCTAGTCATCAGCCAAATGTCAAGTTACCGAAGATAGAAGTACCCAAATTTTCTGGTGACTATAAAAAATTCAAAGGATTCATTGACATATTCAACTCCTTGGTACACACTAATACGAGTCTTCAAAATATAGAAAAGTTCACACATCTTTGTAACTCATTGCAAGGCCCTCCTTTGGCCCTTATTCAGTGCACTCCCCTATCTGAGGACAATTACACAATCGCATATGAGGCTCTCGTAAAGCGATATCATAATAAACGTCTAATAGCTACCGCCTATTTACAAGAAATTGAGAATTGTCCCCGAATTCCTGAACACAATGCCAACTCGGTGAATTTGCGAAAATTGCTAGATACCTTCGAGGAAAATCTCGCTGCCCTGAACAATATGAAGTTCCCCGTCAAAGAATGGGATTTTCTTTTATTTTTCATGTTGATAAAACGCCTCGATTCTCATACCGTCACTCAATTCGAATTGCATAATCACTCAAATAATGACGCTATCCCCTCGTTCGAATCCCTTAAACAATTCATTACTCAACAATGCAATGCTTTAGAGACTGTTGATGCATCTCAAAAGGCTTTCAAAATGTCGCTCTCTAACACTAATAAACGACTCTCCACTCACCCCTCGTATAACACAAGCTCAACTTCACAAACTCGAATGTCTTTGATGGCTAGCACATCACACTACCGTAGTAATTCAAACATTAACGAAAATAATAGACAATTATCGTGCATCGCCTGTAAGGCTACCGATCACACGATTTACACTTGTCAAAATTTCCTGAGCAAATCCCAGAAAGAACGTTATGATTTCGTGAAACGTTATAACTGGTGTGTTAACTGTTTAGGAACAAAACATTCTACACGGTCCTGTCCTTCTAGATCTGTTTGTCGATCATGTGGACAAAAGGGACATCACAGCCTCCTACATTTTAATAACAATAATCCTCATAATTTTGTCCAACCTTCCCAGTTAGATACCTCAACATATTCCCGAGATCGAAATCGTGAACCTTGCCCCACTAATAACTCCGCAGATCAGAACCACCCCTCTACCTCGGTGGCTTCTTTAACAGGGATAGCACCCAACATACAGGGTGTCCTTCTTGCTACAGCTCAGGTAGAAGTGTTAGATAAATTCAACTGTTCTCATAAAATTCGTATTCTACTCGACTGCGGAAGCCAGGTAAACTTTATTACTCAGCAATGCGCGAATCGCTTGGGACTCTCGCGTTTTAATCTGCCACTCTCGGTGAGTGGAATTGGTCACATGAACATGAACCAAACTTCAAATGGAGTTACTTGTATGGTTCGTCCTGTGAATAAGATGTCCCCAGTATTTACTGTTGACGCCGTAATATTACCCAAAATTTGTATGGATTTGCCTAGTGCTCGAATCATTCGTAAACCATGGGCACACATTCGCAATTTAGCATTAGCAGACCCGAACTTTGATTGTCCCGGTCCAATAGACATGCTAGTGGGTGCGGATATTTTCCCTCAAATTTTACTCAATGAAAGTGTGATAGGAAACAAGCACGAGCCAATTGCACTTTCGACGATTTTTGGATGGGTTATCATGGGTTCTACCAATCATATTGATGATAACATATGTCATGTTAACTCGTTATTATGTTCAACAAATTCACTCGCATTAGACGAAACCATCAAAAGGTTCTGGGAGCTCGAAGAAGTTCCAGATGGTTTTTACCTCTCACCTGATGAAATATTGTGCGAAAAATCTTTTGTCAGGAATTTTTCACGAAATGATGCTGGACGATATATTGTCTCGTTGCCATTTCGCGAAGATTCTCCTCCGCAATTTGGAGATACACGATCACTTGCACTTCGTCGGTTTTACTCTCTCGAACGTCGTCTACTGAATGATCCGTGTCTTCATGGGCAATATTCAGATTTTATGAGAGATTATTTAGAGTCAGGTCATATGGAAAAGGTATCTAACAACTCGTTCAGTAGGTTATGCTCTGACAATATGTTTTTTATTCCCCATCACTGTATTTTGAAACCAGAGAGCACCACCACCAAGTTACGCGTGGTATTCGACGCCTCTGCAAAGGTACCTGGGTTTCCTTCGCTAAATGATTCGCTGCTAATAGGCCCCAAGTTACAGCAAAATATTGTATCGCTCCTATTGAATTTCCGTTTACCTAAATATGTCCTAACAGCTGATATCAAGCAGATGTACAGGCAAATATTGGTGTCCCCAAATCACACACGTTTCCAAAAAATTTTGTGGCGATTTTCTCCTCATCAAACCATTGATGAATTCCAATTACTGACTGTAACCTATGGAGTTAGTAGCGCCCCATTTTTAGCCCTCCGTACACTTCTACAATTAGCTGAGGATGAGAAAGATAAGTATCCTTCTGCTGCTAAACTTTTGAACACCGCCCTGTACGTGGATGATGCTATCTTCGGTTCCGACTCTTTTGATGAAACCCACTCTCTGAAAGCGGAACTCATTAATATCTTAGCTGCTGGTGGTTTTGTGTTGCGCAAATGGAGCAGTAATGACCCCAAACTACTTTCTGACCTACCACCAGAACATTTACAGAATGACGCCCTCTCTTTCGAGGCTGCGGAAGATCATGCCATAAAATTATTGGGCTTGCAATGGCAACCCATATCAGACTCGTTCTCATACAGTATTAAGCCTATGAACCCCACATGTACGAAGCGTATTATTCTTTCTGAACTCTCTCGCATTTACGATCCGATGGGGTGTCTTGCACCCTTGACGTTTATCGCTAAGGTAATCATACAAAAGCTTTGGGCTCTTGGTTGTTCGTGGGACGGAATCCCCCCCAATGACATTATCAATTTGTGGAAAATATATATCGACGAATTTCCACTTCTCTCCTCTTTTCAACTACCAAGACTTCTTCTTTCCAGTGCCGTAGGTAAATATTCGTTGCATGGGTTTTGTGACTCTTCGGAACGAGGTTATGCTGCTGTAATTTATCTTAGGCAGTTCAGTTCGAGAGTTGATAGTAGCAACACGTACATCTCACGTATATCTCACGTATATTTTTCAAATCTACAATAATTCGTTAGTAATAAGAATATGGAAGGCATAAACTCTTTATCGCTAGAACAAAAAGTCGACATTATATTAGAAACGGTCGTGCAAATGAGAGACGATCTAAAAACTGTGAGAGCCGATGTAAATAAACTCAAGCAAGAAAATGAACAACTAAAAGTGGACGTGAGTACACTACACAAACAAATAAATGTGCTTGAATCCTACTCCAGACAAAATTATGTAGTTTTCTACGGAATAATCGAGGAAGAGAATGAAGATCAAGTGAAGATTGAAAGTACTGTTTTGAACATCATTAAATCAAAAATGCTTACCACAATAGAAAAAGAAGATATCGAAGTGGCTCGCAGAATAGGCCGTGACAACAATGGTAAAAGGCCTGTACTTCTGAAACTTCTAAGGTACAAAGTAAAAGAAAACATACTCAGAAATGGCAAGAAATTGATGAATACTGGTTATTCAGTGACAGCTTTTCTCTCCCAGAGTGACTTAGAAAACAAGAAAAAGTTACGTCCCTACCAAATTTTAGCCCAACAGCAAGGGAAAAAATCTTTCATCAAAAGTGATAAACTTATAATAAATGGCAAAAACTACACCATTGAAGATTGCGAGAAGCTGTTTAGGAAAACAATACCTCTGGAAACTCACGTGGATGCTCCAGACAGGGGTAATTCTTCCGGGTCCAGCAGAGGCACCACAAAAGTAACTCGTGACGGAAAACCGTCCAATCAGTCAACTATGCGTCCGAACCTGAGAAGCACGTCAAAAAACGACTAGATGGCAAAATCACTATCATGCATCAAAATATTCAAAGTATTCGAAATAAAATAGAAGATATCACAACATTTTTATTGGAACATGAAGCGGAAACCGGTAAAAAAGTGGATATTTTATGCTTTTCGGAAACTTGGTTGAAAACTGATGAAATCGATACAATGAATATTGACAATTACAACTCAGTATCATACTTCTCTAGATCAATGTACTCACACGGAGGTGTTATAATTTTTTCACATGTTAATGTTGTTCTGGAAAAAATAGGCAATTTAAAAACTGCGTGTGTGGAAAAAGAGTTTGAATTCGCAGCTGCTATTGATAAAATAAATAAAATGATCATACTCTGTGTATATAGATCGCCAATAGGTAAGCTGAATGTTTTTTTTTACATATTATATGATCTAATCACCGAATTGAATAATCAGTATCTCAATCATAATATAATAATGTGCGGAGATTTCAATATCGATCTGAAAATAGATAACAATATCAAGAAAGAATTCATATCCCTGTTGGGAATATTCAACCTCCGCATAACGGTAACCACTCCCACTAGGATAACATCAAATTCTGAGACTATTATAGATAACATAATAACCAATGTCGATGAAGAAGAAATTGTGAACATTCAAAATGACTTCTATGGACTGTCAGATCACAACGGTCAGATAATATCGCTAAAAAATAACATCCTATCAACAGTTCAAGAAGCAATTCAATATAAAAGAATATTCAATCATACAAACGAAAACAGATTCAGAGAGTTATTAAATCTTTCCGACTGGGAAGTTCTTTTTAATCTTACAGAAACCAACACAGCTTTCAAACAATTCTATGAGACTCTCCTCAGTTGTTTTGAATTAGCTTTTCCCATTAAAAAAATCAAATGTAGACCCAAACCCAACAATCGCGGGTGGTTAACAAAAGGAATCAGAACATCTTGTGTAAATAAGCGTTGCCTCCTTTACCTGAAAAGATTTACGGAGGATCTAACTTTTTCGAATTATGTAAAAAAGTACTGCAACCTTCTCAAAAATGTGATCAACCAGGCTAAACAAAAACATATCATTGACATCGTCAATGAGTCGGAATGTAAAATAAAAACGACCTGGGAAATAATTAATGCAAATATAAAGAAAAAAAAATTATTCAATATACCAGACAACATAAATCTGAAAGTGAACAATGAAGTTATAAAGGATCCAGAAGATGTCGCAAATTCATTTCTTGATATTTTCCTAAATGTTGTAAGCACACTGGATATAAAATATAATAATACTAAATCGCACAACGATTACCTGAAAAATGTGAAAATTTTCCATCCAGATTCTCTCTTCTTCAAACCAGTAATTGAATCCGATATAGAAACAACCTTAAAACAACTGAAGAATAAAAAATCTACCGGCCATGATAACATACCAATCACAATTATTAAAAAAAATGCTGACATCCTCAAAGGCCCACTAACATTCCTTGTTAACTTATCTTTGAAATCAGGTGTGTTCCCACAGATTTTAAAAAAAACGATAATCAAGCCATTGTTCAAAAAAGGTGATAGAGAAAATCCAACAAACTACCGTCCCATCTCACTGTTGCCATCTCCTTCTAAAATTCTTGAAAGTGTGGTAAAAGAACAAACAATAAGCTTTCTAGATAAACATCACATTCTCACAAATTCACAATATGGGTTCAGAAAAAATATGAACACTTCAGATGCTACATTCGATCTCATAAACAAACTTAACATCAAAATTGAAAATAAACAAATTCCACTAGTTACGTTTTGCGATCTATCTAAAGCGTTTGACTGCGTTGATCACGCTATTTTATTACAGAAATTAGAATTCTACGGCATAAGAGGGATTGCGCACAGTTGGTTCGAATCATATCTGTCAGAGCGCGAAATCGTAATCCGTATAACACATAATTGTAATTCACAAATAAAACAATATCACTCTAATAACGGAAAGCTTCAATATGGTGTTCCCCAGGGATCGATTCTGGGTCCGATATTATTCTTGATATACATCAATGACTTAGTGGCTAATTTTCCGTCTCTAGAATTTTGCTTATTTGCGGACGATACGAGTGTAATAGACTCAGGCGATAACCTTGAAGATTTGTCGGTGTCGTCATCCGAGCAACTTACAGAAATAATGCACTGGTTCTCCGCGAATAAGTTATGCCTTAATACAGATAAAACACATACTATAACCTTCCATCCAAATAAGGACACAAACCAAATCACGATCGAAACACCCTATGGTGAAATACAGGGGAGAACAACTGTAAAATTTCTCGGAATTCACATAGACGAAAAGTTGGATTGGAAGAATCATATTCATAACCTAAATAAAAAGCTCTGCAGTGCTACTTTCGCAATATATACCATAAGAAAAAATATCGGTATAGAATCAGCAATAACAGTATATTACGCTTATTTCTACAGCTTAGTACAATATGGTATAGAGTTTTGGGGACATTCAGTAGATGTCAACAGCACATTTGTAATACAAAAAAGAGCTCTCAGGGCCATTTGTGGGATAAAACGGATCGAATCCTGTAGGAGTCATTTTGAAAGACTGAAAATACTCACAATTACAAATTTGTATCTATATCGTCTTTCCTTATTAGCTTTCAAAAAGAAACATGAACTAGAACAATTCACGGATGTCCACAACCATGATACACGCAACAAAAACAAGTACATACCACCTCAATTCAATTATACAGTGAACAGGAAAGGTCCCTTATATATGGCAACAAAAACATTCAACCACCTACCGTCCTCAATAACAGAAATAGTTTCACTAAATATGTTTAAAAATAAAGTCAAACAATTTTTTCAGACCCACGTTTATTACGATACCAATCAATTCTTCAATGCCCACTTATAAATCGCTTGATTGTTATACTTATAAACTTGTGAATTATTTTATTCCTATATCAATACAATATTAACATATACATTTTTAACTCATTCTTACAGTATCAATATGTAATTTTTTACTTATATGTAAGCTTAGATGCATTTTTCAAATATTGCGAATATGTTTCACCATCTTATTTCTTTTTATTATTATCATTACAATTTGTGTAATTGCTTATTATAATTGTGTAAAAACAAACTAAAAATGAACTGCTCTTCTCAATAGCTCACGCATGAGCTCCAGCATGCATGAAAATCTTCCATTGAAAAAAATTAACTATAGTTGTATGTAATATGTGTGTATTCGAGAAATAAATTCTATTCTATTCTATTCTATTCTAGGTTCTGCCCCGATATATCTAACACTCCCCAGCTATCTTTTGTATGTGCTAAATCTAAGGTGGCCCCCTTAAAGCGTATTTCTCTTCCCCGACTGGAACTGTGTGGTGCAGTCCTATTAACAAAACTTTTGATGTTCGTCTTGGAAACATACAAAAATAAAATAAATTTTACCGATATTTATGCTTGGTCTGATTCAACCGTTGCTTTAACTTGGATCAAGAAATCACCCCACCAATTCAAGACTTTTGTTAGCAATCGAACTTCGTACATTCAAGAAAGAATCTCCCCTTCTCATTGGCGTCATGTTCCCACATCTCTGAATGCAGCTGACTGTGCAAGTAGAGGCTTGCTTCCCCGAGAGTTACTCCTCCATAAAATGTGGTTACCTGGTCCGAAGTTTTTATTGTCTCCTTCCTCAAGTTGGCCTATTTTGAACATTCAGTGTGCCACTCCGGCTGAAGAAAACCGTAATTTGGCATTAGTTTCTGTCATAGATTTGTGTGATCTGGATGATCTCCTTGAAAGATTTTCATCTTTATCCAAAATTAAACGTATTATAGCTTATGTTTTGAGATTTGTCCATAACTCACGCGATCCACAAAATAAAAACACGGGACACCTCACTTTAATTGAACTACATTCAGCATTACTTCTCTTAGTCAAACGATCACAGCAACTCAACTTTTCTGAAGACATCTCTCGTCTTCAAAGAAAACTCGCTGTCTCGAAGTCACTTAGCAAATTATTTCCATTTCTAGATAGTCAAGGTATTCTCAGGGTCGGCGGTAGGCTTCAATATTCTGCGCTTTCCTATGACCAGAAACATCCCGCGTTGTTACCACGTATCGGTAGACTCACTTTTCTTATCATTCAAGAAACTCATATGCTCCACATGCACCCAGGAATACAAACACTCAATTTCTTACTTGTCCAAAATTTTTGGATTGTATCTGCTAAACGAGCAATTCGGCAAGTTGTCAATAAATGCATGAAATGTTTTCGGGTAAACCCTTCATCTCCTCAGCCCCCTATGGGCAACTTACCTTCTTGTAGAATTTCACGAGTTAAAGCATTTTCTATAGTTGGTGTAGATTATGCCGGGCCATTGAATTTGACCCTAGGTAAAACTCGCGGAGCGAAAACTCATAAGGCATATATCTGTCTATTTGTCTGTTTCGTCACAAAAGCGTTACACGTTGAACTTTCATCTGATTTATCAACTGAAGCCTTCCTTGCGGCCTTACGCCGATTTATAGCTCGACGAGGTCGTGTCGCAGAAATTTTTAGCGACTGCGGGACAAATTTCATTGCCGGTAGAAAATATCTTGATCAAATCATGCAGGACGCAGCCAAATCTGAAATGATCAAATGGAGGCACCACCCTCCTTCAGGGGCCCATTTCAATGGTCTTATTGAAGCCGGCGTAAAATCAACAAAGACGCATTTGCACCGAGTTATCGGTGATCAAGTGCTAACCTACGAAGAGCTATATACTGTTCTAGTACAGATTGAGGCCATACTCAACTCGCGACCCTTGTCCCCATTAAGCTGTGATCCCAATGACTTATCGGTTCTAACCCCAGGACACTTCTTAACGCTGGAACCTTTAACTGCCATACCTGATCCAGATCTGACAGATCTCAAACTCAACCGTCTGACCAGGTGGCAGCTACTTGTTCGCCTTCACCAGGATTTTTGGGTACGCTGGCAGAGGGAATACCTTCATACTCTCCAGCAGCGATCCAAATGGACTCAATCCTCAGTAGTCCCAATTGTACCAGGTACTATGGTACTCATTAAAAATGAAAACAATTCCCCCCTTCATTGGCCTCTAGGCCGTGTGCTTGAAACTCACCCGGGTCAAGACGGAGTTACTCGCGTAGTTAGTGTACGCACCAAAAGTGGGATTCTCAAGAGGCCAGTCGTAAAGCTGTGCCCTCTTCCTAATGTCGAAATTGTTTAAAAATTAATTTTTAAGGTCGGCGGTATGTTCCGTGCACGTCGATCAACTTTAGTTCGTAGTTTAGTTAAGTTAAAATCAAATGATAGATCATATCCTATTTCAAACCCATGTCACTAAATGTAATTATGTACAGTTCAAAATTCCCCCCTAATTCACTTGGTAAAGCCTCGGTACCATGCCGATTCGACCCGAACAAGGTCAGTCAGAAAAAGGTCTCTCAGCTCAACACGCGTTCGCGCTATCCAGATTTAAAACCTCCATACAAAACCCTCGGAAGTGAACTGAATTCGAAATATCGCCCTGTCAATCGAAAAACAATACATTGAGTGCTCCTTGAACTTGTGCCAGAAGAGATCCAGGAGAAACCCCAGGCCATAGGACATCAGACGCCAACGAGACCGGCAAAAGGTAAAAGGTGGCACCAAGTATCTTGTTGTTTTTCAATTCAAATTTCTCGAAACTCCTCTCAATTCTCAACACTATTCCTACAATCCAAGCTGGACCAGGACGTCTCACTATCTGACTGGGCTCTGGGAGTTCAGGCTCCAAAGCAACAAAATCCTAGGGATGAAGGACTGGACTCCCCTGGACTTCCTGTCAGAAGTCAGGATCACTGGCTATCTGAACCAGAAGAGACATGCACTGTTGGCAGCAAGGATTCTGCCAGAAATTTCGGGCTGTCGGAACCTATAGACGCCCAAGGACACACACAAGAAGTCACCAGGGTCCTGCTTCCACCTTCAAGTGTATTGGTGACTTAGGCTTCAAAGCACGAAGATCCCTCAGGTGCCTCAACCATAGAAAAAAGTGTCCACGTGATGCCCAAACAGTGAAGTCCAGAAAACAGTTCAAGATTTCTAAATGCCCATAGTTGATGAGATTCGATATTTAGTAATCCATCCAGTTAACAGTGTTGATTGAAATTCGAGTCCAGAAACATGCCATGTGGTCAAAAGAAAATGGAGTTCAAATCATCCACTTCTGTACCCCGTGCTCCCCTGTATAAGGCCATGATATCTGAAATGTACATACCCTATCGAATATCATTCACACAGAAAGATATTTAATATTTATTACCTTCCTATCGGAAAGACCTAACACAAAAGTAGGTGTCCACCACCTGACCTGTTCGCCCGAGAGCCAAAATCAAAAAGGGCCTCATTTTGGCTTCAACACATGAAACCTCTTCACAAGAGAAGGAATCAGCAAGAACGATGAATAAACGGAAATTGCTCAAACAACAAGTTTCCGTCAATCAGAGCACTTGTGATCTATTTCAAAAAAATATTGCAAACCACATTTCGTCTCTGCGCAGCGTCAATTCAGCCACCCAAATAGTATGACTCAAGTCAGATTCAAGGATGCAACTTGAAAGAAATATTAAATATTGATCATGATATCGATAGTCGATACGATAGTAAATACATTAGTCGATCCACCAGTCGATACAAAATTGTGAATATCCCTGCACTATTACACGCCACTGCCACTAAACGCGACGAACAGTCTTCTACTGGCAAGAGACTATGATGTAAAATTAAAGAAAAATTCTTATAAACATGAGCCCAGAAATGACCCTTGTCAAGAGGGTCCGAGATGATGTTTTCTTGTGGATATTTCCAAAACCCTCTATGTTGAGATAACGAAATTTTTTACACATGGTATATTAATTAATAGAAGGAAAAACGAACTCAAAGTCGGTCGAGCACAATATTTAATATCAAAAATATAATCAGTGTGACTATAGTTTTTGCTCTACGGCCATCTTCAGACACAATTGAAAAGTACCTAGAAAGTAATGGTACAGGTGTCGAACAAGATGGTAGCTGAGAAAGAGATGACATACCTGTTAAGTGGAAAAACATCTTAACAATGAAAAAATTCATCAGGAATAATCGGTTCGTTATAATAATCAGTCTAGCCTCACAATCAACAAGCTTTGTAACGGCTGAAAAGCCAAAAAAACATTACAATAAGTAAGTTCAACATCAGGAAAAGGAAAGACACAGAAATGTAAAAATTGAAAGTGGTAATTTGACATTGACAAGACAATATTGACAATTTCAAACACAGAATGGAAAATTCTTTGAATGACAGTCAATTATATAAAAAATGAAGCTCGACACCCAAAAGACACTTGATAATGAAAATTCGCGAATTATATAAATAACCGATAACAATGTAAAAACATTTGGGTTGATGACAGAGGCACACGCGGAACGGTAATAAGAACTGCCAATAAATATAGAAGAAGATAAACTGTTATGATAAAATTGAGAAGAAGACGAACCAAACTTGTGTCAATCTAATGAGTACAGGACCGGCTCTAGCTCAGTAAATGCTGTAATGAAAATTAAGAGAAATGTAAAGTATATTAATCTTAATGCGCCTGATTTGGGAGAGTTGTGAATTTTTTCTAAATTTTGAGGATCGTGCAATATAGGTTGGGCTAATCCCATTGGGCAAAAAATCATGCCAGTTTCATCATATTCTTGTAACCTTGATAACATGTTACGTTATATTCATGCATAGATTTATTGGAGAGATAGATATATTACCTCAGATTCATTTTTCATACTCACCAGGAAGGATCAAGAATCTGAAGAAAACCTTAAGGAATAAATGAAAACAAACCTATTGACTAGATAGACTCGAACATTCTTCCCAACCCCATCAGCGAACTAGCTGCGCACCCCATCATAAACTCGTATATTCAGCTTTTCGACATCCGTTTACCTTTGGACTCCATTTCAATTCCACTTAATTTTGTGAGCGGAGTTGTGCAAATATTTGCTCCGGTTTGTAGTCGGAGATGGAGCTCCTGAATGCCTCCTCCGCTCTCCCCTACGCTTGCCCGATGCTTCTATCCACTTCCCCAGCTAGCTCGATGCTTTATCCATTATACTACGTCCGGTGTTTCCATGCGGAAGTTTTGCATAAATACTTAATGGCTGATTAAGTTATTACGATCATCAGATCAATCAATTATTTCATCATTGGACAAATTGTTGTCGAATTCGGATCACTGAATAATCGAACTGATGAATTGAACTAACTGATGGCCATACAGGGGTGGATCAAACTACAACGAGGAAATTCTTGTTATACTAATTTCTATTCAGAAAACCTTGCGAAGTTAACGATTTCAATGTGGAACAGGTACCTATTTCAAAGCACTCTTCTCGTTCTAGAAAGTTTACCTGTTTCATATTGGACTAGATTATTACAGTTGAGAGATGGATATCATTAAGAGGATTATGTAGTCCAGTATTGTTTACGTAGGCCGGTATCAGCTCATGTTGGCCGCTGCCGGAAGTGACGTCACGAGATGGCCGCTGCCGGAAGTGACATCACAAGATGGCCGTCACTGGCAGACCGAATGTGACATGTGAGAGTTGTTACGTGACAGGTGACACGTGATACGTGACAGTTGACACGTGACAAATGACATGGAGCATGGAACACGAGCAGTGACAGATGACATGGATCATGGAACACAAGCAGTGACAGATGACTTGGACCATGGAACACAACGAGGGGCGAATCGCTAATGAAGTCTGGTGTACACGTAGATGAAGTCTCAATGAATTCATTGAAGTCATGATGAAGTCAGTGAAGTCACGATGAAGTCACTGAAGTCTCGATGAAGTCAGTGAAGTCTCGATGAAGTCAGTGAATTCATGATGAAGTCAGTGAAGTCTCGTTACTGAAAATCGTAATATAAATACGTACCAGGTTTGTCGAGGTTTGTCTGAATTTCAAGAAGAATAATATCATATATCATATTAGGAGAATATGCGTTATCAATACTATACATTCGATCATTAGTTCAAACAACGAACGACAAAATAGGTCGAATAGGGTAAACAAATCGTGTAGTCGCAAATTTTTGTACAGTGGTAGAGGGAAGTGTCATGAACAATTTACTTGACCCATAGGGGATGAGCAGGGCGGTAGGGGAGCGTTTGAACGTCATTTTTTTAAGTTGTTCTTGAATAATTCGAAAATCGCAACCTCCAGTGAAAAATTGAAATTATACAAAATTGAACAATATGAAATGTCCTATACAAAAGTTTTCATTCGTGTTTTGTCTAGAATGAATAGTTTTTAGGATACAATGGATGAAAATATCGAGAAGTTATAAAAATAGAGTTTTTGGGTATGAAATCAATGTTCGATGTCACACTATTTCTTGGCGTTTCATGAAATGAATACCTATGGGCTAAGTGAGTTTTTCACTTGAATAAGAGGTTATCTATATACAATGACTGAAAAGTGTTCAATTTGTGAGTGTGATATTGTCAGTAGTTGATATAACGTTGATAAAAAAGGCATACGTGGATTAGTGAATAATATAGTGACTTTTTTGATCTACTGGAGCGCACGGACGGGAATCTCTGTAATGTTCGAAGAAAACATCGTTCGACCCAGGGAGGATAGGAAGAGGAGGTAAATATTGGAAATGTCTTTTTTGGGGATTAGGAGTTCTTAGGAAAATTTCCTTTGACGAAGAATTCCAAAGCTTTGCCGTTCTATAAACAAAAGAGTTTTCGTATAAAGAGTTGTTCGACCTATTTCAAAGTTGAAGACGAAATAATGTGCTGACGGGACTTGTCGAATTCGTTTGGCTGGTATTGCTAGTGATTGAATGAAAGAACAGATTTCTGAGAAACATTTTCCTCGCAAGTATGAAAGTTGGAGGTTTCGAGCACAAAAAACAGTAACGGGATGGATCGCTCATCCCAGTGACAACGAATGATCCAGTAGCACCCGAAGCGATACTGAACAGCATCTTTTGCCGATGTTCAACTGAATGTGGGGGCAATATGAAAAGCTGAAATTCCATGCTCCACTGTGTGCAGCATGTGCCACGATACGTATATTTACCAATGTTGCATCGTTGCTGGATATGGAAAATGTGGACGAAGATGATGATTATAATTGTCAATTATTGAAACGTATACATTCAATATGTTTGTTTTCAAGAAATAATGTATTTGTTTCTGTTATCAGCCACGTTGAACACGAATTCCATGATGTGAGACATTGAACATGAATTACAAACCATTAAACCGAGCATCAAACTCTATTTTTGATACTTCTCGATTTTTTCTCTTCCTCAGGAACTATTCATTGTAGACGAAAAATTAATAAAGACGTTTTCATAGGCAATTCCATGTTGTTCAATTTTGTATACCTCCATTTTTTCGCTAGAGTTCGCGATTCTCGAATTATTCAAGAACAACTTGAGAAAATTACCTTCAAACGTTCCACTACTGCCCCGCTCATCCCCTAGGGGTCAGGACTTTTAGTATGTTGTTCATAGCACTTTTCTTTATCACTCTACAGAAATTCACGACTACACGATTTTTTCCCCTATTTTTTGTTCGTTTAATGAACTAGATAATGACGTCACTTCTCAACGTAATATCTCAATGAAAATCTTGAGAAGTATCAAGTAGTCTGTGGAATACCAAGAAATACATGTTCCAAGAAGTACGAATAAAGTCACTGAAGTCTCGATGAAGTCAGTGAAGTCTTGATGAAGTCAGTGAAGTCACGATGAATTCACTGAAGTCTCGATGAAGTCAGTGAAGTCATGATGAAGTCAGTGAAGTCATGATGAAGTCAGTGAAGTCTCGATGAAGTCAGTGAAGTCTTAGAAGAATGTGAAGTCAGGTGTACAAATTTTCGTCTGCGGTTCGCCCCTCGGAACACAAGGAGGAAGGTAGAGTTCTCATGATTGATCGACGGGTGTCTCGTTAGCTCAATTGCCAGAGCGCTGAGCATGTAACCCAGTGGTTGTGAGTTCGACTCTCACACAAGGCGGTGAATTATTTAATTTCCTATTGTCACTGAAAATTGAAGCTTTTTATCTTATTATATCATTTCAGTTGCATATTCAATGGACGTCGAAAAATATGCATACAAAAAAGTTTGAGCAACATTCAATGTAGTCTCACCCTGTATTATACACTCCTTGATGGAATTAAGGAATGATTTCATGTCCACCGCATTGGGTATGGAAAGTTTAGTTCTTGTATCAAATTGCATCATTTCATCACATTGCGTTTCAGAAATATTCAAGAAATATCATCTTCACGAGCCCCCTTTCAGGAGGCCGTAGCTTCCTTAATAGACATTGCTCGACTAATGATCAATGAAACTATTCTTTCCATTTTTGGTCTATAATCCGCTGGTTAAGTTGAGCAGGATAATTTAGGGACACCCTGTAAATCAAACAGATCAAACTAGTCCCTATCCTCCCTAGGAACGCACGATGTTCTCTGAACATTATAGGAATTCCCTTTCGTGCGCTTCAAGCGATAGAAAAAAAAAAAAGTTATCATGAACTGTCAGAATTCTATTTGAGTCGTGGGAACCATCCATTCTCTCAAAGTGGTTCAGAATTTTTCAAAGGAAAAATACCAAAAACTCAGAGTCGGTCGACTACAACAGATTCATTACATAAGACGTGTAACTAGTTTCGGCACTCGGCCATCATCAGATACATAATATAAAGCACCTGTAAGGAACAACGATGAAAAAATATACAAGAGCTACTGACGAGAGGAATCTTACCATGTACAGCAATGATTAGGTTAAACACATAGAAATGGAGGTGGTCAGCCGGAAAAAAGCAGTCCTAATTGTACAAAACTCTCAACATCAACATTGCCTATATAACTTCTCACAATCTCAAACATTCACTTGTTAATTCGAAAGACAAAATCCCCCTTGAAAAAGAATCAGGTGTCTACAAACTGAATTGTAATGAGTGCAGCTCTTCTTACATTGGCCAAATAGGTAGGAGTTTTGAAACCCGTGCCTCAGAACAAAATAGATTAATCCACAAATTTCTTAATTCAGACAAGTTGAACACAACAACTTATTCGTTTGCCAACCACATTATTGATTCGAATCATTCTTTCAATGTCAGCTCCAACATGGAGATCATTCACGTTTGTAATTAAAGTCCACGGCTCAGCCTACTGGATATTTCAGGGGTTCAGAAATGTATTGATAATCCGGATATTACCTGTCCTAACGACCAAACTGTTTTTGAAAGAAACCGCATTTTTCGTACATTGAAATTTTTCTCAAAATTTAATCTTGTCACTCAGACCGGTCCTGTTGCAGACTTCAAAATATTATTTTCTTCTCCTCTTCCTAATTAAATAACACTATGAACAATTTCTTCTTCTTTTTATTTCGTTTCCCTTTTAACAAAACTTGGCCACCCATCTCTTTGTCATTAATTCTATTTACAATTTACAATTAGGACTATTTGTTAATGTGCATTATTTTCTCTTTTAGTTAAACCGACATAGTTGACCGCGGTTATAGAAGTTGGAAGACACACCAAATGGGGGGGTGATTTGAATCCATCAAAGTTCCATCTATCTGGTGGTATCGAATATTTGAATCTGAAACACCCTATATGAAGGCTCATTGTGAATTTATTCACATTGACTATGGATTTCCATCAAGTAACGTTCGAACCAATACAAAAAATAATAGATAGTTCTATCCCTAACAACACCAGTACATCCTAGGGACTTCCCATGGACGTCCCTGATTTCATACTAGGACATCCCAGGGATGTCCTTTGTCGGGACAACGTACATACTAGGGATGTCCCAGGGACATCCACTGGCCGCTAAAAAAGGCATCCAAGGAATGTCCTTCTGGTACGTCCCTGGGATGTACCAAGTACGATGAAAGGATATCCCTAGGACGTCCCAAGGATATCCCAGGGACATCCTTTCGACAAAAGGAAAAAAGTTGCAGGTCGAGTAGGGATTGAACCCGGGGCCTTTGGCTTATCATGCACGCACCTTGCTCCATTGGCTATCATGCCTCCTGAAGATTTATGTACTAAACAGATTTTTGAACAGGACTTAACTACAGGAACCTGAATAAATACAACTTTATTAGGAATTGGGTATAATTATTATCATTCTTGGGTGTTTAAAAATGAGGGGCATTATGCATGTACGATTTTTGTCTGCGAAAAATGGTAATTTCTCAAGAAGTTCTGAGACTTTATTCTTTATTTTCATTACAATCATTTTCCGGAAGAGAAACAAACATTTTCAAAAAAATTCAACTCAATAGTTTGATGAAATTCAATAACTCTGATGTGAATGGATATCAGATACTCCATCAGGGACACGAATAGGATAACCTAGGGATGTACCGGGCGGGATGTCCACTGGACAACCACTGCAGGACATCCCCTGGATGTCACAATCATGTCCTTGTACCGCGGGACAAAAAAGGGACGTACCTAGGACATCCCTGTGTTGTTAGGGATGTATGAACTCATAGTTTGAAAAAAAAGTGGAATCTTCATTAACATGGTTATATTATACACTTTGTCCAAAATGTGGATGTCTATCATGGGTACCTATCGTTTTCACTCTTTTTTGAAGTTATTTGAAGAAGTAGGAAAACGAGAGACTATTTCTCTTTGTTACTTTCCAAGCTCTACAAAACAGCGTAGCGAGATTTTCTGTTCGACGTTTCGTTTCAGAAAAACTATCATCAACTTTACTCCATGATAGACATACTTATCTAAGACACCCCATATATAGCTTAAAAAAAATCCTTTATATTAATAGATGTAGTTACAACAGCAACTCGATTCAGATTAGTCATGCAAAACATTACAATTCCAGTTGTGATTTCTGCTGGAGTTATTTTGTCCGTGCTGTCTGTGCTTCTGTGAACGCCATAATAGATTTTCTGCACGGTGTCACATTATTCTACGGGCGAATTAAAACACAAAACCCGTTAACCGCAACTTGAAGGGACACTAATTAAAACGCAGTTTGAGGACGAAAAGGGACATCCTTATTACCGCTAAAAACGGCCTGGAAACGAGCGGAATTACGTGTCCGCATGAGGAATCAACATTCTGGGAATGTTTTGTGTTAGAGAAAAAACAATTAATGGCAGACAATTATGAACAAAATTCACCTTGTGAATGAGCAATTGCTGGTATAGTAATGATATACTTCAAAATGTATTGTTTAGATGTAAGTATAACGAATTGATATTCATCATACAAGGCGTTGAAAGGAATTCTGAATCGACAAAACCGATGCAATCACGAATATTTGATTAGAGGTCTATAAAATTAACAAATTCCCATCGTTTGAGTTCGAACCCTTTGCAGTGGCGTACCTACAGGGTGGCAAATCGGCAAGATTCCAAGGGCCCCCATAGGAAGGGGCCCCTCAATCCATTCATCATTACACATTTGGTAAAATAGATAGTTTAGTCCTTAATTTATCCTCCAAGATCCTGACTTGTTCAAAATGTATTAGGGATCATCATTATTCAACTGAAATTGCGTTTCCTTGAAATAAATGAAATTGTTTTCAATTTAACTGTCTTACAACCTGCCACTTTGCATATTCTGAATAATAATGATTTATTGGAAAAGGCTTCAGCATTTGTCCATCTATATAAAAAAGATATTTTCATCTCGTTTTCTAAGGAAATTCTCACACTCTGAAAAAAAACTTCGTCTTCTATAGAAGACCTTGCTCACATATTAATGATAAAGAATCATTTTCTATCTTCAAGCTCTCTTGAAGTGCATGTGCACTGCATTTCTGTTATTTCTCACCATTCCTGTGACCACGGCTAGTGCCGAGCGATCATTCGCGAAGCTGAAATTGATAAAAACATTTGAGAAATTGTATGGGACTCAGAGGTGAAGCAACTTGTCTATTCTATCCATCAAAAATCTTATGTCATTAACACCGTTGCTGACAGAATGTCCGAAGAAAGGAATTCTGATAATTGGATGTTTGTACTTAAATGAACTATATTCAATTGTGATTTCAGTTCAACGAAGTTCAATTTTCACTTTAAATCAGGTAGCTACCTTCAATAAATCGAATTATTAGATAATCAAGTTCCAACTCATAATCATAAACTTTGTATGTACCTATACCTACTAAAAATTGTTCTATATATCCGTCATTCGGTTGCCCTCTCACGAGCAACCCTCAGAAGACTTTGAGGGACTTGTGCGAGCGAGCAATGACGGGGGCCTTACTTTTGAACGTGTGATCCCAAACACTACTCCACCTAATGATCTAATATTGAAGTCTCACAAGTAAAAGTGTATCAATAAGGTTCCGATGAATTTGCCACGGGCCTCTAACAGTACAGTTACGCCACTGACCCCTCGATTGGCAGTATTATAAAGGAATATCCTCAGATATAATATGAACACGAAAAAAAATTTATATATTTGAAGGAAAACATTGAAAATTGGCATTCCTCATCTGATAGCAATATTAGTAAGTCATTCTCGGAAGGTAGCTTGAGTCCAACCAATCCCCGAAAAAGGAAACAGAAACCTGCCCAATAACTATACAAGCCCATTGCCCTGTTATCAGTAGAGTGATGGAGAAAGCCATCAACATTGAGCTTCCACCACCGAAGATCAAATGGAGATCTACTTGCCTGAGTCACCCATATATGGCAAGCTTCATTAGAAAAACATGGGGAATCTCCAGCTGTGGCGTTATAAACATATCGAAAGCTTTCGACCTTGTTTGGCTTCAAGGACTCCTTCTCAAACTATCATACGGCTCACCACCCCAGCTATATGTCATCTCTTATAGAGACACCAACATTGTTTTTACTTCATATCAATGATCTGTTGGGAGTAACAACTTGCCTATCCTCCGCTTTGCAGTTCATATTACACTCCATACTGCGTTCTCTTGCAGAATTTCAATTTCTCACCAGTAAACTAAGAACTGAAATCACAGCACGGGAAACCAATAACCTAATCGAATTCAACACCACCAGAACTCGAGCCTGTATTTTGAAATATGTCGAACAACACTTTATCAAAACTCGTTTGGCTATTGAACGGCAAAGCCACGGAAATGATCGCCTGAGGAAGTATACGATGTATACGATGCAACATTTAGAAACATTCGTGTACACCAGTCATTCATTTTTGTCAGGTCTTCCTGAAGAGAAAGACAATCATTGTGTTCTGTGATTTTGGTAAATAATTTCAGATCATCTGCATATATCAGGCAATCCGCATTGATGTCATGTATTATATCATTGACGAATATGATGAAAAGTAATGGCCCTAATACGGATCCCTGAGGGACTCCCGAAGTGGGTGAAAACTCCACAGACTTATGTCCACTGCAGTCAACAAATTGGGATCGGTTAATTAAATAAGATGATAAAAAATCAAGTACATCAAGCGACAGCTGAAATTTATGTAATTTACTAAGAAGAAGAAAGTGATCAAGTTTGTCGAAAGCCTTCGAAAAGTCTGTGTAGATAACATCCACTTGTAGGATTCCCTCATAATGCTGATCAATTGTTGAATTCACTACCCCTGCTGAACTAAAAGAATGCAGTAAAAGTCCTTCCAAATATCGCTTCAAAGAAAAAATCTGAGCATGCCTTCATATAGTTCAAACTTGTGTAATGTATAAATCAATTTAACTTACTGCAAAATTACGAACTCCATGCATGTCTATCCTTCTGTCTCATGTCCTGAGTACTCATTGACTATCGAGTGATCAGATCAGATTTTTTTATAATGGGTAGGTATACTGATTACTACGTGGTTGGATGTAAGAATAGCTTCAGCTTAATGTCGCCACTAGTGATCAATAGTTCAATTATGCTTTTGTAACCATATCATTACATAAATGAAGACTCTTCATAATTACTATCATGATTATTATTATTATATGCGTCCTCCATTGTTGGTTTCCTCTAATGCCTCAACAATTTCCCAGAATAAACATTGCCATTCCTCGTTGAAAAAAAAACTTCCTGGAACTCCATCAATAATTCTGACAACAATTAGTTAAATATTAGGCTGCATTACTACGCAGCGTTCACAAATTAAGCGGTGAATTAATAATGGCCGGCATTATTACACGTACGGTCCTAGTTGGCCTGAGGACATTCGAAGAATGTGGCAGCCTCTGCTCCCGTAATTGAGCTATTTGTGTTCATTTAAAAAGGATCCGCAGGCCTCTTGGGGATCCCTTTCTCTTTGGGCAGGAGCTCACAAGTAGGACAACCAGATACGTACTCTTTATAAAGTAGCTACCTACAATTGAACCAAACACTAACTTCATATCCTACAAGTACCCTTTTTCGAGGCTGCTGTTTGAGTTTCTGTGCTTTCTGATCTATGTCTATGGCTCTGTTGCTCTGTGTTAGGGATGGCGATCTTTGGAAAAAGGATCGATTCTTGGAATCGATCTAGATCGAAAGAGAAAAAAATCGATCCATGAAAGAATCGAAAGGCAAGTAGTCGATTTTTCAACAGTCGAAATTTCAACAATATACATGAAAAAGTGTGGAACAGATCTTGACTACTGGAAATATGACCATTGAATGATCAAAAATTACCAAATAACTTGACAGAACATTGATAATTCCTCATTTTATTTGGATAGCTCTCGTAGTTGAGTGAAAAACTTGTTTCTTATTATAGCCAAATATGTTATTTAGTGTGCATTTTTGTTCGATTCGATTTTATGTGAAAAAAATCGATTCACTTATATGATCGAACAAAAGGTGATCGATCTAAAGAATCAATTTTTTAGACTAAAAAATTGATCTCAGGAAAAATCGATTTAAGATCGCCATCCCTACTCTGTGTGACATTAGAGACACTTTTCAGTAACTCTTCACCTATTTATTCGTGTTTCGAGCTCGAACCTCAGTCTACTTCAAAATAATAGGGTTATGTTAATGTTTACCGTTTATCAATTGTTTGTGTAGTGTACAATTCTGATTGTTGATTGAGTCATTGGGACGATTCGACGAAAATTTTTTTCAATTCTTCGACTCATGATATTGGTAAAACTAGGCAGTTGTTTCAAAGGTCGACACATCGAAAATCAGATTTCCTTCTATCTAATTCTATATCATTTTTGATGTTGAATCATTTGACCTTGAATAATGGGAAAAAATCGCATAAGGCGGTGGTGGTTAACTTTTATCAGAGAAAATGCGAAATACGTTCCTCTCTGTATATTCATGTTTTCCATGCGCATTCATTATAGAAAATTGCCCTACGAATTGCATAGCAGTACCTTTCAAGGATTTCGGAATATTGAAGAAAATCTGGAAATGAAATACTTTTTCATTACCCTCTTAGAATTCATAATACTTCGTGTTGGGACACCTTGTATGTATGTTCCCAGACAGCACAAAATATCCTATGGATATCCTGACAACGTTCAAATATACCTATTTCAGGAAATTCTCCTAGAATGTTCTCAGAATGATCTTAGAATATTCTATTTGACATATTCCCAGAATTTTCTGTTTGAATATTCAGAGAATATTTTGTTCGCATATTCCGAGAATATTGAAAATCGTATCAAAATATGTGATAATTATGTTCCTATTCTTTTATCAATATTTATGTTCTCTGAACATTACATTGTATCTGTAGTAATTCCCCTGCATAAGGGTGGTGATCTTGACGATCCATCCAACTATAGACCTATTTCTCTCATTCCTATTCTAGCAAAAATTATTGAGAAGCTGGTGAAGATCAGATTATCTGCATTCTTAGTTGAAAAGGAGATCATCACAAATGCCCAGTTCATCTTTCAAGCTAAAAAAGGTACAAATGATGCAATTTTTCTTTTTTGCATGACGTATATACCGAGATAAATCGAGGTGAAGCTACTGCAGCGGTATTTTGTGATTTATCAAAGGCGTTCGACTGTGTGAACCACAGAATACAGTTGCGAAAGCTTCACCACTATGGCATTCGGAGTGTCTCTCAGAAATGGTTTGAATCATATCTCTCAGGTCGAAGCCAAGTTGTTAAAACATCAACATATTCCGAGGAGTTGCCTGTAGAATGTGGTGTGCCTCAGGGGTCAATACTCGGACCAACTCTCTTTTTACTCTACATAAATGACTTGGCCAGAATAAATATTTCAGGAAAAATAACACTGTTTGCGGATGATACGAGTATATTCTGGAATGATAAAGATCCCAAAACACTTCGTAAAATTATCAAGGAGGATATGTGTGAGGTGTAAAGATGGTGCGACTCAAACCAGTTAGCTATGAATATGGCAAAAACTAATATTATGTCTTTCAACGGTGAATTAGATGAACTGATCATGGGTGATGATCTTATAGGAAACACTGAACATACAAGATTTCTAGATTGCAGATTGAAATTCGATAAACATGTTTCAATTTTGAAGAAAAAAATTGTCTTCTGGATGTTATGCAGTAAGAGTAACATCGAATGAACTTGGCCTTTCTTCCGCCAAGGTTGTGTACCATTTTTTAGTAGAATCCCACTCGAGATATGGAATCCAATTCTGGGGGGTGTGTAATATAAATCTCATAGACTCTGTTTTTGAACTACAAACACGTGCAGTAAAATATATGTACAAAGCAACATTCGTGATTCCTGTAAACCTCGTTAAACACAGAATATTAACAGTATTTGCAATTTTTGTTATGGAAACGATATCTTTAATTAAAAAACATATTAACAAATTTGACACTACCTACACATGTCACGCCACCCGTCAAGCTGGCAACCTCGCTGGCAACATTAAACTCCCGATTCCATCACTGACACTAATTAAAGATTCAATAATCTATGGAGGAGGTAAGATGTTCGATCACTAACCAAAACACATCAAAGAAATAAAATCCATAGAACACTTCAGAATGGCAGTACATAAAAGCACTCCTGTTGGATAAACCCTATTATAGTTTACAAGAATTTTATAATGATGCATTCTAACTCAAGCTTATTTTTAATATGTTTAATATGTTGTAAGATGTTCATTCCCATGTGCTGGATTTTATATATTGTTGTAGGTATGAGACATATAGTACAATGTCGGTGTCAACTTAATGTCCCATTTCTTTTTTTGTGTGTGTATTTTTATTTAATTTAAGGTTAGTTTAGGCCCTTTTTTTGTCAACAGGATTGTATCTTTGGACAGTAAAGCATATTCATTCATACAGGATATCCCTTCTCGTGGGAATCAGAACATAAAAAAAAAACCTAACACAACCTTTTATTCTCTAGCCTCAATGCTGGTTATCCCACTGATACAGTGTTATCATCTTGCTAGTCATGTCATTCATCAATAAGGTTTGTGGCGAAGTGGTGAGGTTTCAAGTTCGTAAAAAATGCAATCACAAGATAGTAGGATCGCATCTCCACTAGAGCAAGTTTTTTTTCATTTTCTTCCTTCTCGTTCAATATACTAGAAATATTCTCAGAATATTTAAAATAGTCCATTCCGAATGTTCATAGAACGCCCTTAGAATACAGGGTGTTATTTAAGTACGTGGCCAAACTTGAAGGGGTGATTCTTTGAGTGATTCTAAGAGGAAAAGTTCATATAAACATAGGTCCGGTAATGCTCCGTTTTCAAGATACAGGGTGTCAAAATTTTTAAAAGAAATCGTTTTTTTCGTAAATATCTTAATAACCCTTCAACCGATTTTATTGAAATTTGGCAGTGTTATTCAAGGTCGTAAAGGGCTAATTTAACCCTAACTATATCAAAATTATCATGTCCAGTGGCGTCCCGGAAGGCACTGTAACCAATATTTTTGACAGAAAAAATGTGCGCCACTGATTTTTTTGCAATTTTTGTATTTGTTCCACATTGAGCAACTGAAATTACAACTTTTTTATATCTAGAATTTTTTTCGTATCTTGCTTTGTTTTTGAGAAAAAACATAAAAATCACTTCATTGCACATCCCTGTGACAACACAATAAAACATTTCAACTACTAAACCATCAAAAACTGGGGTCTTACTAATATTTTTTCATATTAATACTCTATTCTAGTCTTAGAATTTTCTATCAAAATCAATGCAATGAAAAAACAAAGAATATGTATGTATGAATTGCAGCACTTGCCTTCGAAAAAAAAGGTTTCTTTTAAAAATTTTGACCCCCTGTATCTTGAAAACGAAGCATTACCGGACCTATGTTTATATGAACTTTTCGTCTTAGAATCACTCAAAGAATCACCCCTTCAAGTTTGGCCACGTACTTAAATAACACCCTGTATATCTATTCTGAGAATGACATTGTGCTGTCTGTATGATTATTCGCATTCCTGGCCTTGCCTCAGGACTTCACTGAATTCATTCAGTCGGTTCATTCCAGTAACCGCAACCAACGCAACCTCATCAGAGTCTGCAAGGCGAGCAAACAGCTCGCGAGGCGGTCTACGCTCAGCGCACAAAGAGACATAATGAGAAATTTCAACAAGTCTAATTTCCAACGAGTCACGTTAATTTCGTGCTCCGTCCTAAACGCAAGAAGCAATTAATTCACTTTTAAAGTTAATTTATTAGTGTACACAGCACTGCGAGAGCGGTGTCTAATCACCTTAATTAAAATGTTCTGCGTCGGTCAGGGGCGTAACTATATAGAATTGAATAGACGAATGGCTAGGACAATTTTAATGGAAGCGCTGGGAGGTCAGTATACATATGAGTAATTTTATTGCTCAAAAAGCAAGATCATCTACCTTGAGGAGCCAGGTCATCTTGCTCAATAAGGGAAATCATCATCGTGCTTAACCGTTACCACCGATAAAACAAGGCCAGCAGACTCTGACGTAAACAGCTCGTGACGTCGCATACTCAGGCCATCTTCCAACGCATTCGCGTCGATCGATCGTCAGTTTGTTTTTGTTTAAGAACGGTAGCGTAGGTAAATCGCGTGTGCTCGAATTCTCTTGTTGTTTATTCATCAAAATAATTGGCGGAGAAATTACTGTTTTGTGAAATATTTCGTGTTGTGATAGGCGAAATAACAATGCCTTACAAGTGATGTATTCCCTTTCGTCGGGGGAATTATGTGGGTGGTCCAAAAGTTCATGCTTTTAGTTTCCCGTTGGACAAGGAACTATCGAAAAAGTGGGTACATGCAATTCACCGCAAGGATTTTACGACTCCATCTAAGTACAGTAAAGTATGTGAATTACATTTTACTAAAGATGATATTATTACTTCATCTACTGCAACCGATTCAAAAACTGGCAAAACTGTAACAATTGTCTATTAATAGATTTAAAAATTCCTAGGCTCAAACGAGATGTTATTCCCACTCAATTTCCCAACTGTCCATCTTATTTATCGAAAGATGTAAAATTACGCACAAGTCGTGATGAAAAACTTGAGATACTAGAGACTAAAAATTTGGCACAAGCACTTACCAAAAGTAAAACTGAATTCGAAAATTACCAAAAATCATTTTGCTACACAGAATTTCAAGAATTTCTAGTTGTATTAGAGTCTTTTCAGTTGCCCGAAAAGTGGTTCAAAATTATCGGTTTGCAAAAACTCACATTATTCAAATTGTCTTATTCTCCAGGGCCCGTAATTACATATTCGGTTGTGATTGATTTTGTTTTGGATGTGGAATCATTTTTGTATGACCTAGCGATACAAACATCTCTAAAAGCCAATCTGAAAATACTTTTTATCTCTAATAATATCAATCAAATTAAGGAATTACTAATTGAAATAATAAAAACGAGATACATAATTCGGGAAAATGTCTTGATAATCAGAAAAAGAGGGTTTTGAAACATATTTCGAATGCATTGGACTCTTTGGTTTTTGACTCGGTTTCAGATCTTGATGAAGATTCCGAAAACACTTCAACTTTATTGTTCCTCTCTGAGCAAATTAAATTACATACATCCTGCAAAGAACGATATCGTTATTCGAATAATACTATAATTTTAACCTCTATAATTCATACAATAAGTCCACATGCTTATAAATTTTTAAGACATTTTGGAGTACTAATATTACCTCATTCAGGTACAGTCAAATCGATATGTAGTTCGTTGTTAACAGATCCTACATTCGAAGAAAGACAAATGTCGTTATCTCATGCAGAAAATTTATTTGAGTTATTAGGTGAGCGTGAAAAATATGTCATTTTAATGATGGACGAAGTTCATATAAAGCCATATTTAGATTACAAGGCAGGCAATATTGTAGGAACGGCATTTAATAATTCATGTTTAGCAAATTCCGCATTTGTCTTCATGATAGCAAGCGTTATGTCAAATGTGAAAGAAGTTGTTCATATAAGTCCAACATCAAAAATAGATCACCTCATGATTTTTTCTTTAATAAAGAGAGTCATAAATAGATCAATCTCACGATAAGTTTATGTTCTGCGGGCCCTGTATAAGTAGGTGTGAAGTTTACCTTCACCACAATTTTTGCCAATATATTTAATTCGAATGGGTTGCTGTAGGTGGATATTTGTGTTTTATCCTGGTTTTAGCTTTGAAACTTCGTTTTTCCATAATAAAATCGAATGGGAGGCGAAGAAGGGCTCAGTTGACGGCTGGCATCCTCTTTCAACCGGCTCAATAATGATCTAAAACTAAAATCGAAATACGCGGTCGCCTTATAGCGCTATAAGCGCTCGTCGTTTCGAGCCGCTGGTTAGACCTGACTAAGTGACGTCACCCACGGTGGTAACGGCTTAACACCTTTTTTGTAGGATTTGTAAATCGCTATACTTCGATGTTGGGAACCAACTCCCCAGAAGTCGAAAGAGTGAGACCTACTGATTATATTGGATACCGAACCACCTCTAGGGCGCCGAGATGTTGCTATCAGGATTACTCACCCAAATAGCACACAATCACCTCTGGTCATCCTCAATGTGTCGCCAAACGCCTGTAGAGGACAATTTATTTTCTACAACCTAAGCAGACATAGATTTAGCGCCGTAATGTCCAATATTGATAAGTTATCTCAGTGACAGCCTAAGGATGTAGACGATCTCGTGCCTATGGAGTATGGATGTCTTCAGATAACATTCCATGCGTGTCGACCAAGCTAAAGGAAGGAGAACTAGAATTGAGTTTATGTCTCAAATCATATCGGATAATCATTTTGATTTGGATTGAATTGCAATAATAATAATAATAATAATGAAGCATGTTCCTTCATCAAGAATTCATCGAATTGATATTATTACACAAAATGATTACAAGAAGAATTTGAAATAGAATAAGAATACAACAATAACAAGCATTATTATCTGTTGATGAGGAGACTTCTCTCAGAAATCAGGATGGTGAGTAAATCAAATTATTGATGATAGTGGACATGATATATCTATAAATAATTTTTTTGGGGCGGTTATTGAGAACACAAACTTGATGATATCATCAGAGCAGAGATATTTCATTCTAATATATTTTTTCTGCAACCGACACAAAAGTCGTCCATTTTGATACCAAAATTAGATCTTAAATTGACGTTTCTATTACTGACACAAAAATAGGTATGTTGCTAGGCAACATATTTAGTTCCTAGGAGCTAAAGTTGAATTTTAGTTCCTAGGAGCTGAAGTTGAACTTTAGCTCCTAGGAACTAAAAAGGATGTACTGGACCTCATCAAGAATAAACAACATTGTGACGGTTGGTTATTTGGGTTGAGACGCATACCTGATTTGTTTCCGATTTCAGCAGATTTGGCATTTCATACCCATGCTGGAGATATAAATACACCTTATTATAATAGTTTAGTATTGAAATTATAAACATCTCAGTTAAGTATTGTTGTTTCGATCAGGGAAGCCTTCAAAATTCAAATACTTGCTTGATCTGTCGTATTTCATTCGTTATTCTCGGGATGGATACCCAGGTAACAAGCTGACGTCATTTGTACGTCAATATATGGTCATTTATGGTCATTGACGTCATATGACCTCAAAATGACGTCATTTTGACGTACTTAATATGACGTTATATAGACGTCCTTGATATGTCGTCAATTTGACGTCATCTGATGGTCATTTTCATGAATAATTATTGAGTCATCTACATTAAGGAAAATTCATAATCAAGAAGTTTCCCATCTCTGTCATATGAAAACGTTAGTAGTTATGTTATATAACATATATTATTATGTCACTCATCATATATTATGCTTTATTATAATTTTTCCTCTGATCTGTGCGAGATGTGTGTTTTCGGTGGTCTCTGAGATAATTGTTAATTATATATCTTCTGTGCAAAGTATTCTCCCTATAGCTATCAAAAATATAAGACCAAATGTCACGTCATAAAAAGCTTATAACATTGTTATTCCGGAATGCGAATTCAAATCAGAGCGGGAGAGTGCGTAGAGAACTGTATTTGATTGGTCGGCACGGACCTTGCGCAGACATGCGAACGTCGACCGCCAGCGCCAACCCACAGCCGTTTTCAGAAGACGGCTGTGGCCAAGCCAAGCCGTTCACTTTCGCCACAGTTTCGCTTCGCCGTTGGGGCCATGATGACCATAACAACAAAATAACAATACATAGAAGGCCATCATTATCATGTTATTCGGCTATCTATGTGGTGTGGTGTGGTGGTCATACTTATTCATATTCATATATCAAGTAGTAGAATTTGAGGATGGCAGCATGGTCATTATTTTAGACAAGTGGTGTATGCCGAAAAAGCAGAATGTGAATTGGACGCCATTGAAGGAATACCATAGGGTTCTGAGAAATCTCTAGAGTGCATCATCCGAATGGGATAAGTTCCCAATAAAAAGAACATTTTATGAAACTGGTATTTGTAGTACCTACCTATAATATAATTTTGCATTTAATGTGGTGAAGGAACATCAATATAATTATACAAGAAAAATCTCATCTTTTCTGATAATATTGATACAACCCTAATGCAACAGTATGTTTTTTTACCTACAGAAAATTTCTAAATAGCACAAAATAAACTGAAACATGCAGAAGATTTCAGTGATATGAATAATCGTAAAGATCACGTCATTTTGACGCCATTAGGATGTCGTCATTTTGACGCCATAAGGATGACGTCATTTTGACGACATGAAAATGACGTCATTCGTCTTTGACTTAGAAGGTCATATAAACGTCATTATGGCGTCATTTTGGAAGTCATCCTGACGTCAGGCCTGACGTGATAATGACGTACAAATGACGTCAGCTTGTTACCTGGGTAACTTGTTTTTGAATAATCACAGCAAGCAATCGTTTTTTTGTCTCAAACAACGATGTTGTTTAGCTTCATTTGATTATCAAATCAAATACAGTGTAGTATGGAGAGGAATAAATAATCACTATTAGTTTATCATTGTTGATATGTTCACTAACCTAACATTTTCCACGTCTTGTTCCTATAGCACTGGCGCGGTATTTGCCATTAGAGCACCTGGTCCATACACAAATATGTCACTCTGTGGTTGTATTAATATTGAAACTACAATTCGAACATCCTAGAAAACCTAAGCTGCTGTTAATGCAGGTAGAATATTCTCACTACATGGATTATTTGTCAATATTTGTTGCATTGCATACATATGGCACGGCATTCGTGGTTACCTCACATGTTTATTTGAGTTAATTGTTTCGGTTGCAGAAAAAATAGCATGTTTCATTCGGATCAAAAGTGACTTTGTTCGACTCGCAAATTTTGCTTTCGCTCGGCTTCGCTAAACGCTCCGCCTCGCAAATGCAAAATTCGCTTGTCAAACAAAGTGTCACTTTTGATCCTAATAAAACAATCTACTATTGGCTCCTTCGGAATCTATAAAAGTATAAAAGATTGTACTCGCTTCAATATGTTCATCTAACGAATCACTATGCCGAGTGGTAGAGAACATGATATAATAATCAATTTGGAAAATACACCAGTCTGGAAATGACTTTCCAGTCAGAGTGAAAAGTACTATAACTCGAAGTAAGGAACCGCAGCTGTTTATTCACTATTCCTTATTGTAATGAATTCCGATGAAATCAATAGTTCTTGAAGAAGAACTCTCAACAAAATTAGAACATATCGATAATCATAATATCATGTTGATGATGATGAGTTTTTTCCTTAGGAAGGAAGGAACAATAATGCATATGGGATATGTACCCATTGTTTGTTTCGAAGGTAGATTCAGCATCAGTAAGTTTATCCAGGGTACAGAAATCAAAAAAAAAAAACATGAAGAAATTTAACTATTAATAGGCAATAACTTCTAGTAGTATTCAACAAGAAGCTGAAATAGATTCCTTAGAGAAGAAAATCGAAATTCTTCAGAATACGTTATAAATAATAGCATGTAAGTTGTTCATCTGAACATAATCATCATAAATGGAAGAGAATTTGGCAAATATCACCATTTTTATCAACCTATATCTCCTATTCATATTGAATATCCCTATCCAGGAGACATTTTCGAATATTGCCTGAAGTTGTTTCCATATATCGTCGTACACTGTGTCCAAGATAAGAATGAACAGCATGGGGATCTTGGAAACGGTATGAGATTCAAATTTGGTTAGTTTAAAGAAAAGTAGCGCATTTATGGGCCTAAAAATATGTCATTTACAAAGTTATAATATTCCAAGTAGTTTCGGAGATTCCTAGCGGGATACGAGTTATTCGATGTGGCGCTCTGAGGATTTTTTTGCACGTATAGTTCCGAGACTCTTCAATATTTTTGTATGCAATATATATGGGTGCGCTTCGTTAGGTCCAAATCTAGGTTCACTCCCATTTCAATAGGCCCACATTTCGTTAGGTCCACATTTCGTGAGGCCCAATCGATAAACGCAGTCTCCGAAGGATGCACTATTGCCAAATGCAGGTGAGACACAATGTGTCGATAGGAGGACACTACTTCTTCTAAACAATAACAATCTAACCTATAACTCGGCCTAAATGAACCTTACTAGAATATTTATTTGTTTAACTAGGCAGAAAAGTACTAGATTGACTGCCGAGGCGGAATTCATAGCCGAGCGTAGCGAGGCTAGGAATCCAGCTAAGGCAGTCAATCTATACTTTGCTGCCGAGTTGAACATATAATTTTTTCTCCGATTGTTCATAATGATATATATCTCTTTATTTTTCCTGTAGTGTTCAATCAAAATAAAATTTGATAGAAATCGCAGTTGTTGGAATGGTTGGTTGCTATGGAAATGTCCATAATAATTATAGTTTGACAATTCATGAAATTTCTGACAGTTGTGCGAAAAAATATCGGTATATTTAAATTATTATATAATGGACAGTGATAGCGACCTGGAAGTACTTACACCTCAAGAAATAAGGGAGGTGGCAAAAAATATAGAGTTGAATTTGTTGCCGGAGGAGTCTCGGATGAAATATGAAGGAAATTATAAACGATTTATGGATTATCAATTTGGCTGATACATATCAATCAGCAAATTACCCACTTTGCTGCCTAGGCAGGAAAAGTAATACTTTGCTGATTGATATGTGTTAGCAAAATTAATATTTGCTGCCAATCGGAGAAAAAGTATATTTTTCAACATCAGATTAGGCAACAATCAGGCATCGAACGTGTGTGTTCGAGGACTGTGGCTGAATCGAAATGTGGGCCGAACGAAATGTAGGTGAATCCAAAAGTGGGCGAATTGAGATGTGGATGAAAGTTTGGGCCAACCGAGATGTCCCCGTATATATAAGCTTATGATTTATAACAAAATAGGGACGACTAAACGAGCGGTCACTTGAGTAGTAACAACTCTTTCGTTCACATATTTTTTCAACTCTTGGAGCGCACGAAAACAAATTCCTATAATGTTCCAGTTGAAAATATTGAAGTGTAAGGTGTTCAACACTAAGAATATAGTATTGTCTCATTTCGATGCAGTTTGCCTTCATTTTTTCTTGAAGTCAACAAAATGAATGCTGAGAGAGAGAGTGAAGTAGTAAGAGATGAACATATTCTCCAACCTCTAGACTAGATTAAGTAACTGTGGCCAACTTTGCCTATTACTATACTATCGTGCTTTATTTTAACGTCGCTTGAGGTTTCGGACTGCCCCGATAGTACACCGTCGTTTGTTTCTCTTTGAATTATTGTTCAATTAAAGGAACTCATGATACCGCTCACCACAAATGACTGCCAACTAGCACTAGGGCTCAAGATTACCTCGATTCAGTAATAATCACGTAATTTTTCGAATTGACTCGGCCGATACTTGATGGAAATCCATGGCAAATGTATAAACTTCACAAACGATATAAGATTTCCACAAAATTCTTGAACACACAACATGTTTCGCTACCACAGTAACTTCGTCAGGTGATATACTGGTACAATGAACTGAACCTTGGCTTGCTCAACTTTAATATATTCTTCTTTCCCAACTTGAAGATAGGTTTGATAAACCTTCAATTTCGGAAATTAGGCACATTATCTACATTGAAATACGGTGTACCGAATTAACTTGAAAGGGTTGATAGCAAATACATCTCATTACCTACAGAAAAAAATCAAATTCAACAGTGGTGAACTATTGAGGTCTAATAGATCGTTAATCTTAGGAAATTAGGCACATTATCTACATTGAAATACGGTGTACCGAATTAACTTGAAAGGGTTGATAGCAAATACATCTCATTACCTACAGAAAAAAATCAAATTCAACAGTGGTGAACTATTGAGGTCTAATAGATCGTTAATCTTATTCGGAAAACATTTGTGTATCCCTCCAAGTGGAAACTCACTAAAATCTGTCCCATTTTGAAAGGTGGCAATAAAAATGAAATCACCAATTACAGACCAGTGGCATTAATCTGTGCTCCAAGTAAGTTGTTTGAATCTTTGTTATATGTGAAAATATTCGACTATATTAATCTAGAATTATCAGAAAAACAACATGGATTCATTTCAAAAAAATCAACTCTGACAAACCTATTAAGTTTTTCACAATCAATCAATGAAGAGATCGATAACAATGGTCAAATAGATGTCATTTACACAGATTTCGCAAAGGCGTTCGATAAAGTTGACCATGATATAATTCTCAGTAAGTTGTCTGAATTGGGATTTTCTAATAATTTGTTGAAACTCTGTGCATCCTATCTCGAAGATCGTCAACAGTATGTAGTATATGAAGGAGGTACATCTTGTGAATATTTTACAAATTCAGGAGTACCACAAGGGTCAAACTTAGGGCCTATATTTTTCTTGTGCATGATAAATGACCTACCGGATATTCTTGAAACTTCTTAATGCCAATTATTCGCTGACGATTTGAAGGTTTATGCGAAAATCGTCAATGAATCAGATTGTGAAAACTTACAGAAGGATATTAACAAAATAATGTCTTGGTCTGAAAATAACAACCTATACTTCAATGTTGAAAAATGTTTCTCCGTAACATTTACTAGAAAGAAAAATATAGTGGACTTAACATACAAATTGAATGACACAGCCTTACAAAAAAAAACTGGAGCTATGGATTTGGGCGTTTATTTGGATAATGAACTGAACTTCAATACACATATAGATAATATCTCTAAACGGGCGTACACACTACTTGGATTTATAATAAGAAATTCTTGCAAATTCAATGACTTAAAAACATTGTGTTTCTTGTATAATGCTCATGTAAGAAGCATATTGGAATATGCTTCGGCAGTATGGTCTCCTTTTTACGAGCGTCATAAAAACGAATTGAAGAAGGTCCAATAGAAATTTTTGAAATTATGAAAAACACAAAGTGTATTATTTTGATATACCATATAAAACTTTATTGAATGAGTTTAAATTAATTAAATTAGAACATAGAAGAGAAATAGGTTGATGGACAAGCCATTTGCCCGGTAATTTCAAGAAAGTTAGTTCGTCCTCAAGCACACTATGTTAATAGAGATATCCCCATATTTTTTCTGCCAAGACCGAAAACCGAATCTTGGTTTGAATGCTCCTGTATATAGGATTTGTGAACTGGTAAATGAATTAAAGTTGGACATCTTTCGAAAAACGTTCAATGTTGTTAAGCAAAGAATATTTTCATATTATAATATGAGTCAATCAAATTAATAATCTACTGCATATCATCATACAACTTGAAACATTCTAGGCCTGTATTGTAGCATTATGTATTTGGGTTAGGTAAAATTCGTTTCACATTTTCACAACTGAATTACTTAATATTTACTTCTCTTTTCTTATTTACCACTATAGATAACGTTTCTCTGCTCACTGAAATCTGATTAGTCTTAAGGAAATAATTGTAATCGATTATTGGATTTATTTCTGTAAGATTTACAAATAAAATGGAATAATATAAAAATAAAATGAGCAAGAAATGGTACAGAAGAACAAAAACAAAATACTTTCAATATCCTTTAAATAAATCTTTGCGAATGCATATCACGTCTCGAAAAAACATCCTGATGCCTAAATATTCAAAATATTACAAAACATTCCAGGCCGAGATACCTCTCAGTAAGCATACAAAGAAATGCCACAGGAGAACGAAAACAGTAATTATATTTCCTCCAAAGACTTGACTTGACTTGATGGTCTCCAAAAATGAATGTAGTCTTGGTCTTGGTAGTTTCAAGACCAAGACGAGACTGCCTCAGTCTTGATCTTGGTCTTGATAGTCTTGGTCTTGGATCAGAATGCTTCCAGAAATTTTAATTATTCGATTCCAATATCCAATAGTTCATATACATATAATGGGTATTTCTTATTTCTCAGTCTTAGAAATGATCAATTTGTGCGTGGAAAGTTAGCGAAATGAATTTCTCCTTTCACCATAAGAATATAATTTTTAATAAACCTTAAATAAACATTGAATGAGACCCAAACAGCAAACAGGCCGACGCCCGACAGGCCAGTAAAAAGGTTCGAAAGGATCGGAATTGACAACGTATTATCAAAATATTTTTAAAAATCCAAATTCAAAACAAATAACTTTTGTATTCAATTTGTTTATATCTGCAATAGGAGGACCACTGTGACCTTACAACATACACCTATTCGTTGTGAACTTTGAAACTGCAATACTGAATTTGGAAAATGTATTCCGGATTTTGAGTAAACAAAAATGAAAAACTCGCCATATGACAAAAATATAAATAAAATAAAATGCTATTACATTCTCCATCAGATTCTTCTTAATATTGAGTAGATTTAAGTTCATTATCTTCTTTCGAGGCCAAGGCCAAGACTCTTGGGAGAGAGCTTTAGTCTTGGTCTTGGTCTTGGGAAGATTTATTGAGTCTCGGTCTTGGTCTTGTATCAAGACCAAGACAAGACAAAGGCTGGACTCTGGGTCTCGCGAAACCCTAGTTTGTGCTCGCTGAGACGGAAAAACAATCCTAACTTCAAGCTTAGATTGAAAGTTAGAAGTGTTTTCACGTAGTTTTCATGTCATCGCAACGTCAAATGAGAAGATCAAAACTAGTTTAAATGTATATATTATATGTATATTACATGACCTTGACTACCGCAAATATTGGTTGCGATGGATTGGTCACGGTGGCATATTGTTACGCTCAACTTTGGGTTTTCCTTCGTTTTCTATATCGTGAATATCGAAAATTATTTAAGAAATTCACAAGGCTCTGACGAGAATTTGTGTTAGGTACTTAGTATTTAAAAAACAAAATAGCAATTTTCACTGAAACATCATCAGTCATCAGTCATCTCTCTGACGATTTCTTTTGTTGCAAGTGCAGTGTTTCGACAGTAAATGAAAATGACCATTGCATGACCCTGTCAGAAATGTTGCTAAAGAACCCTGAATATTTCTTCCATAAGGACAACTCAGACAACTCTCCCTATTCAGTTAGAGATTTTTATCGTATAGGACCTGTCCCATCTGACTGAATTCTCCACCCCATTAACCACGCACAATCAAACGAAACCGAACTATTCATCCAGTCCAATTAAAAATAAATTTCGCATGCGCTTGTTGGATATACAGGGGATCCCAATTCAAACGATCTTAGGTACTTTGAAATTCGATCGAAAAAGAGATAGAAGGATTAACTATAGCTAGCGCTGGTGATTCTAGTCATTTTGGGTGCGTAGGTATACAGGTCCATAAGAGGGCGTTGAATAATAATTTTATTTCTAGATTTCTATTCTATTCTAAAATCCTTCGAAGGCACTGTTCTGAAATTCGTAGGGCAATTGAATAACGTGAATGTGCATGAAAAAATTTGTCATTATATTGTGCGCATCGAAACTTAATCAATCAAATTATCATACATTATACTCAAATCCTCTTCAACTTGGCTCGATAGATTGAAAACATGGAAACACGAGACTATTCAAAATTTGCTATGAACGTTTACTTGTTCTGAAGCAGAATGATAATACATTCAATTGGCTTTTGCAAGTGAACGAATACTTTTCATTAGCAGATTGTGAAAACCAATGGCCTGAATTATCAATTCAAAAAACTGATGGATTATATTTTGACTAAATTCAAGAGGAAGCTATTTTCTCTCGACTCAGAAAGAATTGTGAATTCCCTTTCCGCTCATATACAATTCTACGAACTATCAGAATCCTACCTAAGTGTTTCCTCGCCAATTTACATAACGCGTATCATAGATTAACGACTCCCCCGCGTATTATCGCCCTGATCAAGACTTGCAACAAAAAGTTTTTGATGTTCTCATTTCATGGTTCCGTTTACATTATTGACCCTACAGAAGTTGGCTCAATTTGCAATCTACAAGTAACTGAATCCCGGCAACATATTCTGTTTGAATGCCCTATGTATTCAGGCATAAGGCAAAACGCAATTTTGTCAGAATAATTCAGAAGTTTTGATGATCTAGTACTTCTACTCAAAACCCGTAACATTGTATATCTAACGAAGCTTGTGCAGCCTTTGATGAATATTAGTAAATTACGAGCATTCATTATGAAAGAATGAATTTTAAGCTATAAGGTATTGTTTTTGGAACTCTCTCGGGTATTAGGCGTTAGGTAGGTATAAAACTGATATATGTAGTTATGTACATATCGCACGTTGAGAACAATAGTGTGACAACTCAAAAAAGTTGATTTTTTAGTTAGAACCACCTTCGAATAGCAAATTTCGAGCTCTACACTTCTAGATTATCGTGACATCTCTAGGTCCAATAGCTGATGCGTGACATCGCTGGTCACGTTATTGCACTAGAGGAGAAGGAGGAACTACAGCCGAGCAAGAAAGTGACTTTCTGCGTTGTCACCTATACTTCGCAGGATACGCCTCGTATTCTGACTTTGAGAAAATTTTTATGATAAATAATCTGACAAGTCACAAGCCACCTTATTGATTGAACACAATTTGAAATTTTTTGAGTTGTCACGTTATTAAATTTTCATCATTAAATGAAATAACGAATTGAATGCAACAAATTTTTGAATTGTAACGATGACAATGTGGAATATTTTTGATTTATCACATTATTGCATGCGTTTCACTTAATGGAATGGAGTAGATAATACGAGTTTTTGCAGAGAGATTGAAATAATAGCAACAAGGTGATAGCCCTTAAAAATGAAAAGAAGAAATACAAAACTAGAATGAAACTTCCGAATCTATGGATAATTTAAATATTTCTGTTTGCATGGAATATCAAGCTCCACCTCATGTTTAAATTCCAATTTTGAAAAATATATTATAATTCCTTCGGATTGAACATTTGGAAAAAAGGGTGTTTGAAAGAATTCCCAAGAATAGCTTCAAATTTGAATTTCATTCATTATAGGTATTTCCTTCTTTCAGAAAATTTAACTACACCTCAGTTGTGCCAGTCACTTCTCTTCCCAAACTATGGCATTTCAACTTCATGCGAATTTTCAATGAATCTTGATGCTATTCACCTCAACATGTTTCTTCTGCAAATACCCGTTTGTTTCTATTCAGAAACTAAAGAACATAGAAAAACTGCCAAAAGAGGAATGTTCAGCAACCGAAGGGCACGATTTGGATTTTGCTAATATGGTAGGAAATTGGTGATGAGAATGTATTTTTTTAAACACAATAAACGAATCTCCATCTATAAAAAATTTGTCATATATATTCAACCAATATACAGGGAGATAGGTATTTCGTATTTTCTGTGATGAAAATTGATATAACTTTTTTCGAATACGCCACTGACCACCTTTCAATATCCCAATGAATGACAAGATTAATTCTCTAACTTTTTTTCTAACTTCTAACTCTTGGTTTTCGATATATGTAACATAATTGATTTTGGTGTTCCTCCATACTTGTTGTTCTGATGTGTCATTATTATCATGTCCTGCAAGTTTCTATCTCTTATGTGTCGAGTTATTGACCACAATAACCATTGATGAGGTTGTTGGTCTTCTTCTTCTTCTTCTTCTTCTTCTCTGCACAGGTGGGCGAGTGCGTAGACCCCTGCACTCAGGCCTCTTCAGTCGGGCCCATTGTGCACCCACTTGTCCTGTAAATCAGCTGGGCATGCCGATTTCTTCAACGAAATTCAGCAGCTTCCTCAGCTGAGTCGCTTTCACATCCTTAGGGTGCAGTACAATGCTCCCAAAGGCAGATTTCCTCTGATGCACCAGCGCGGGGCAGTGAGTATGTGTGATGATGTTTCATCATCCTCCAAGCACCATCTGCAGATGCGATCATCTTTGTTATTATGGTTCAAGGCCAACCGGTGAATCACCTACGGAACTCCATTATGGGAGCTCTCAGAAAAGTGGAACAGTGGTGCGCCGCCGGTGGACCTAAAGTGAATCCAGAAAAAGACCTGGTGTTATTCACCAAGAAATGTAAAATAGGGACACTTCCAGAGGTTTTTCTCTCAGGAAGGTGTCTTCTATACAAAGGCTCAACCAAATATCTTGGAGTCACAATCGACTCCAAGTTGACCTAGAATGAGCATATAGGTAATCGCACCAAGAAGGCTATATGCTGCTACTGGGCATGCAGAAGAGCCTTCGGGAGAACGTGGGGCCTATCACCTAAGACCCTTCACTCGATACACGGCAATTATTCGCCCAACACTAACGTACGGGTCCATCGTATGGTGGACCAGTACTAAAAAGAGCAGAACCAGACTTGAACTGGATAGAGTTCAGCGACTGGCTTGCTTAGGAATGACAGGTGCTATGAGAACAGCGCTTACTAGAGCCCTTGAGGTCCTACTAGGTATGCCCCGTCTACATCTGATTGTGATGAATGAAGCCATGTGCACTGCCTACAGACTTAAAGGTGCAAACCAATGGATCGAAAAAGCAGACTATGGACACTCCCTAATATGGAACAAGGCCGAAGAAAGATGTCCCAGTCTGCTGATGGAAAGGGACATCACTCTGCCAGTTCTGAATTTCAATAAAGCTCCACATCTCATTTTTCCTACAAGAGAGGAATGGACTGGCAATACACCAGGTTTGCTTCCTGTCAACGAATCAACCTGGTTCACGGATGGCTCAAGGTTTGATGGCGGGTCTGGTGCAGGAGTATATGAAGGAGGAACAGGGAAAGGAATCTCAGTACCTCTTGGCGAATACGCTCCAGTGTTCCAAGCCGAAGTGTTTGCAATTGTGACGTATGTCCAAGAAAATGTCGGCAGAAGTGGACGTGGACCAGTCACTATATGCTCGGACAGCAAAGCTGCTATTGTGGCATTGAGATCCAATAGGATCACAACTTAATTGGTGTCCGAGTGTAGAAGTGCCTTAGAAAATATGGCAAAAACTAGGAAAGTCAGCCTCATGTGGGTTCCAGGACACTCTGGTATTCCGGGGAACGAGGAGGCAGACAGACTAGCCAAGATCGGTTCAAGAACGACACCCATTTGACCAGAACCTATATTGGGAATACCCAATAGTACGACTATGTCCTTCATGAAGAAAATGCTACAGAGGCAGTTCCTTGAAACATGGCGGGACACACCAGTAATGAGAAAATCAGAGCTCCATATAAAGGAACCTGCAGCAAGGCTCACGAGAGAGATCCTGTCACTCAATAGAAGGGATCTCAAGATGGTAGTTGGGCTCTTACCTGGGCACAACCATTGTTGAAGAAACAATCTTCATTCATCATATTTTCATCTTATTTGATACATTCTGTATACAGTTGCTATGATGTTGTTTTTAGTTCTTTCAATATAATAAAAAGGTGTTACATCGTTCCATGATAAGCAATCTTTGCAGATACACAAAGAGTACCATTAACAACCATCTCAACAGGCACCTAGAACTCATAGAGGTTGTTGGTCATATGCAATTACTTTTTCGAAAAAAGTTTTTTGAAAAAAAAATGAAATTTGTAATCGACCAGCTCCCAGATTATATGATAATGAGCTTGCGAAATGGTGAACATGGATATTGTGGTCAATAATTCAACACAAATGAAATTCGTGGAATATGTAAAAACTTCACAAATGCTAAGATTTCCACAAACTTCTTAAACACACAACATGTTTCGCTAACACAGTAGCTTTACTGGTACAATGAACTTGACCAACCTTGGCTTGCTTACCTTTTATGTATCCTACTTTTCCAACTTGAAGGATTAGTTACCTGTTGGCAGGTTCGATGAACCTCCATTTTCGGTAATTAGGCACAATATCTATATTAAAATACGGTGTACCGGATCAACTTGAAAGGGTTGATTGCAGATACATATTGTTACCTACTAAGAAATCACTAGCCAGAGGGTGCTACAATGCACTGAGGAAAGGAAGAACGCACGACTAGACGATTTCAATTAAAAGAATCTTATGATAAAATCAATTAGGTATTGTCAATATGAAAATAAAAATCTGGACAAGAAAATCACACAATCAAGCCATATTGCTTTTTGTGAACATCGAAAAAGTGTGCTAGCATATTTTCTAAATTGCTTTCCTGATTTTCTTCAATAAATTTTAATATTGCAGAAATGCGTGAAAAAACTATTGAAGAAGCTGCTGTAAATATAGTGGTAGATTTAGTACATGAAAAATCCCCGAAAATTTTTTAGCCTAGAGAGTACCCAGCAAACATTGAACTAGCGGGAGAAGTCCGGCCTAGTGCAGGCTAGTCTGGGAAAGTGACGATGCCGGGGTATTGGTAATGGGCCAATGATTTTGCTATGCCAAGTAACCATCAGTTAAAAATACGGTGATGGCCATGTGATGGTAAGATGTCTGGAACTAATTGAATACTTACGAGATCTGGCCCTTTGCTGGCCAATTTCATGTTCGCTACTCGTCCCCCTGGTGGAAGTTCTGTGAACGTCAACATCAACAATCAGCTGATCAATATTAAATGTGACTAAGATGGCTGACTCTCATGAGTGGTGATCGCGTACTAGTAGTTCGTTTATTTCGATGAATTATTGTGCTCCTCTCTTTCCCTGGTGGTTATTTATGATGGCAGGAGTATTCTCAATTGATAATGATAGAAGACAGATTCTCCAATTATGATAATATTGAGTAAGTATCAATCTACCTACATAGTGTTTCGAATTGAATTATTGAATGCATGTGTTTGGTATCTCGTAACCACATATACCTAATGATCATATAATAATTGGAGTGGGCTGCGTACTTCTCCAAAAGCAACTATCATTTTTAACTCGTTTGTTGCTATCAAAAGCAATCTCAGGTTATGTTGACCTATATATCTCTATATTAAAAAACAGAATAACAATAAGGTGTCAGCTACAGAAATATCTGTGCCAAGAAAATAATGACACGTCATCAGATTATATTATCAAGTCATAAACTCATGCAACTCATAGGCCACATATATAAACAAATGATGCATTTTATATTCCAGAAGCACCTCACAACGAAGAATCGACTTTGAAGGAATGCTACCCAATAAGATGTGGATACCACATACCAACCAGTAAGCAGTCACTCCGAGAAGTTTCATCGTTGAAGAACAGAGAGGTTAAGAAGATATTATTGTGTCATTCATTAAATATTTTTCTCGAAATCTGGTATGATGAGAAGGTTATATTGTGAAATAAAAAGGTACTAGAACTTTCAGATCCATTGTCCCCTAAAACCCCTACCCCTCCCCTACCTCGATAGTATGTAACCAATGTCGTTAATTGGCCATTACAGTCCCATCATTCATGTATATGCTGGGCTTGCTATGGGAAACTCAATGTGTCGAACCAGCTGCCGGCCGCAGTGTACTGATATACAGAGTCCCGCATATGGGACCATTTACTGGGCCGCTGATGTCAGGTATGGGAAAAATATATTAGGCCATTGATGCCTCATATCAAAATGTTTGCTGGGTACCTACTCGGTATACCCTGTATTCCCGCTTTTGTCGGTGTAAAATCGCTTATATAGGTCGTGCAAAAACTGTTTTTCTGACATGTACTGAATATTGTACATTATTATTGGGACTTGCAACCCCCCCCCCCTCTCCTCCCTGAAATTATTTCTGCGGACGCCCGGCCCTTGTAGGTACCTACTCAACATTAAAAATAACCTCGCATTTCGAACGCGTGAAAATGTGAAGATTTTATGTTTTTTCTCGAATTCCAGGAAAAAATGATGATCTGCATGTGGTGAACTTCCTGATCTTATAGAGAGTATTATCATTATCATGAAGAAACCCACGAGCTTTGAATTTGAAGTTTGTTTGCACTTTCAATCTGGGATGTAAATGGATGTCGATAAATTAATCACCCTGTACATTTTCAATTCCAGGTCCAATCCCCAGGGACGGCCCCGAGACCGGAATCCGGCCCCACAGTGTTTGCGGCCTCGTACCGTCATTTGTCTGAACAGCTGTTCACATATCGTCGAGTTACGTCATTGCATACCGGGCGATCGGCACTGTTGTCCCTGATTCGCCACCCCTTGCGATTAATCGACTTCCAGCGGCGGGTATCAATTGGACCCCCTTGTGCAACAAGGAACCAACCAGGAATTTTACTGTTTCGAGGAAATGAAGAAAAACATTCACTTTTCGTGAAATTTTCCCCACAAATTTCTTCGACATGAACGAACGAAACATAATTTGGATATTCATAAGGAAGGGGTATTCCAACGAAGAAAAACTTCTCCAATATTTTCTGATTACAAAAAAATTACATCTCTCCCTGTGTCCCTTGATAAAATTTCCAACATTTTGAATGCCGTTCAAGAACCGAAACTCCGTTTGATAAAAGAAGAAACAAAACCTCATCAAAAAACAGTCACCACTTTATTAACAAACAAAAAACAATTCTGGCAAAATAAAATGCAGATGTAACAGTGGTTCTAGAATTCTAGTACTGCTAGTACTTCTACACTTTCAGATATATTATAATCATTCCTCCAATGTTTTTTCAACTCTTCGAAAAATTACTTGCTCAAACATTTTAAAATGGTGAATAATTCAGCCAAGCCAAGTGGATACATACAATGGAACCAGGTAACTTTGGATCCTCAGTGATTTGAAAAAATACACAATGAATCCCTTCGAAAAAGAACCAAGTACAGTGGTACAAGGACAGTGACAAAACTGGTGCTTCCAAGGGTACCAATTTCTGTCACTTGGTGTATGGAAACAGACAAACAGTCCACAGAGATCATTCTGCAAATGGAAAATACACTCAATTAAAAATTAACGCTCCATCAAATAGTATCCAAAAGTTTGAGATGCATTTTCGTCAAAACTACTTGTCCGATTTGGACGTTTTCTGTTTTGAATGACGAGTTCATCTCCTTCTAACTATTGTCATGCAAACTATATTCGCATAAAAACCCCTTTCCTATGAATACCGGGTGAAGCAATATGATAGCGTGTTTTTTCATGCAGTTCGAAATACCCTGTAGAGTGTAACAGTTCCCTAACAACACCAGTACATCCTAGGGACTTCCCATGGACGTCCCTGATTTTATACTAGGACATCCCAGGGATGTCCTTTGTCAGGACAACGTACATACTAGGGATGTCCCAGGGACATCCGCTGGCCGCTAAAAAAGGCATCCAAGGGATGTCCTTCTGGTACGTCCCTGGGATGTACCAAGTACGATGAGAGGACATCCCTAGGACGTCCCATGGATATCCCAGGGGCATCCTTTCGACAAAAGAAAAAAGTTGCAGGTCGAGTAGGGATTGAACCCTGGACCTTTGGCTTATCATGCACGCATCTTGCTCCATTGGCTATCATGCCCCCTGAAGATTTATGTACTAAACAGATTTATAAACAGGACTTAACTACAGAAACCTGAATAAATACAACTTTATTAGGAATTAGGTATAATTAATATCATTCTTGGGTGTTTAAAAATGAGGGGCATTATGCATGTACGATTTCTGTCTGCGAAAAATGGTAATTTCTTAAGAAGTTCTGAGACTTTATTCTTTATTTTCATTACACTCACATTCCGGAAGAGAAACAAACATTTTCAAAAAAATTCAACTCAATAGTTTGATGAAATTCAATGACTCTGATGTGAATGGATATTAGATACTCCAGGGATACGAATAGGATAACCTAGGGATGTACCGGGCGGAATGTCCACTGGACAACCACTGCAGGACATCCCCTGGATGTCCTAATCATGTCCTTGTACCGCGGGACAAAAAAGGGACGTACCTAGGACATCCCTGTGTTGTTAGGGTTACATCATCAAGTTGGAATTGAAATCACAATTTAGCTTTTTTTTAGCATTCCGTGTCTGGAATCACCCCATTACATGATTTAATTGAATCAAAATAGAATTATAAGCACGTGAACAGCCGATATTGTGGTCTGGGAAGACATTTCTTCTACTGATCGCACGGAACTTGTCATCATAAATGGCAGATAAAAACCTGCTTTCATCTAACAGTAACATAATGGGAATTTAAGAATCACATAAATAATGTGAGAATTTTGCTTATACAAGCTAATGCCAGACCTCACGTCGCCCGAGTTGTGAGAAATTATCTAGAAGAAGTCGGTATCGCTACCATGGTATGGCCAGCTCGGAGCCCGGATTTGAATCCCTTCTAGAATATCTGGGACATTCTTGGGACAAGATTACAAGAGGAACTCAACTTGAACTCTTTGAAAGCCGCACGGCAGAGACCTGGACCAAGATGACATGAAGATTCCTAATTTAAGTAAAGGCCGAGGCAGAAACACTCGCTACTGACCCTTTTGTTTAACTTGTGACTTCGCATTCTGTTTCATTTTTTCGTCATTGTTAAATATGGATATTAATTTTCCCGAGTAATATCAATACCCTCTTATAGCACACAACGTCCTAGGGACATCCCTATTTGGTACAATTCACGTCCGAATGTCCCGAACCAAAAATAAGTGTCCTTGGGACGTCCCATCCCGTAACACTCATGCAATGTCCGAGCAAGGACGTCCACGGAATGTCCCAGCTGGTACATCATTTCAAATGTCCTAGAAATAGCATCCCTTAGACGTCCCACGTGGTACATATTGTAGAATGTCCATGCAAGGACGTCCTTGGCATGTCTCTGATGGGATATGATTTTAAACGTTTTTTAGAGACATCGATCGGATTCCCCGAGTAGTACATATTCTATCATGACTTCAGATCTTATATAATGTCCCTCCTAGACAACCATGAAATGTCCCTGATGGTACATTCCTTCAAATATCTCTGCACAGACGCCCTTAATATTTCCAGGATCGTATAACAATCGAAAATGTCCTTAGGGACATCCTTCGAATGTCCCTTAGGGATATCCGTCGGATGTCCCAATTGGTACATGAACTGTACTCATCCAATGTCCTAGAAATAACGTCCTATGGACGTCCCAGTCGGTACTTTCAATATGTTGTCCCTGCGAGGACGTTTACTTACACCTAGCCGCCGAATCATTGCTCGTAGGCTATAAGTACTCCTCATCAATGTCCTTCACGTAAGTCCATTAGACGTCCGTGGGAAACTCTTTGGCGACGGACCATCAACTCAACTGGATGTCCTCATCAATTATGCAAGATCTGGTCCTAGAGGGACTAAGAAAAATTCAAATTAAAGATTGATTCGTACGTCCCTGGGACATCCTATGGACATTCAATTGATATCCCTCAGCGTTGCTGATAGGTTGTCCTATGGATGTCCTAAGGATGTCCTAAGGATGTCCTCTGTAGTGCTCGATGAGAAATACTGTAGGATTCAGTTATTCGATAGTTGTCCCAGGGACCGGCCGTGGGCCCACCATGTACTCACTGGTTAAAAGCTTGAGGTCCTCACTCTTGTCATGGTAGCGGTACGATCAAACGGGACCTGAGGATTCTGGTCGACATGGGTAGCTGGGCTTGCTCAGCGAAAAATGTAACTTTGGTGTACCTTGTGCCTCAGTTCGACAGGGAGAGGGCAGCCCCAAGCGATCCTATCGCCAGTCATAATAGGTAAAGCCAGGTCCTCTCCTGTAAACGAGGTAGAGGAACGTGTAAAAGTCCTCGAACGATCACTCATTCAACGGAACGAGAGGATTCTTGTCAACATGAGTAGCAATTGGGCGAAAGCCTTCTGCGACGGCGACCCATCAAACGTAACAAGAGGAATCTTGTTGACATGAGTACCTGGGGTGATGAGGATAGCCCCATCAGGCCGTACATACGGCCTGGTGCCTCACCAATTGGGTTGGACTCCAAGGGGCAGCGGTTTCCAAAAAACACCACCGGACAACGGTAGAGGAGGTAAAGAAGAATCCCACTATGGGTCAAGTGGGAGGAAATCTTGCCTGCCTCGGCGGGTGAGCAGCGTTTCTGCTCGGGCACTACACTGCAGAGCCAGTAGTCTATTTTATTAGACGGCCTCACCATTGGTATAATAAAATGGTAGCAGGAGAACATGCCGTAACATAACGGAGATGGCTCTAGCGCGCTGATTTGGCGTATCCAAATCCTCCATTTCTCCCGGGGGTGCTGTCGGTCTAAGTCGAAAGATAGTGACTGGCAGTTATTCCCTATGGGAGTCTTGTGAGAGGGCGGAGAAATCCCACCTTGTTGCTACCCCGGCAACTTGGTCCTGGACCTCTGATTTGTTATAGTTGTCCCAGGGACATCCCTCGAAGTCGTCCCTAGTTGGTCCTGAAGTGGGACATTTGTGCGCCCCACAGACTTCCAATGGACGTCCACGGTACCAAATCCGAACGTCCTATGGACGTCCTGAATGTCCCGACAGGACGTCCTAAGGATATCCATGGGACATGAGTGTGTTATTAGGGTATATGGTAACTATCACACTCTACAGGGTAATATCAGAATAATAACAGTTTTTTTTTAAACTGTGACTACACCACTGGATTCCACGTGAGAAACTGTATAAGTGATGGTTCTTAGTTTTTTCATGAATTGAAGCTGAGATACAAAGGTCGTCCCAAGATGCAACATTTTCAATATCGTCTTGTATCACAAAAATGAAGCGGGCTATGAAAATTTTGTTTGCGATATTGTGAGTTTTACAAAAAAGTAGACAGCGTTTGCCAAAACCGCGAATCTCTATCTTCAAAGATAAGTGACATCTAAAATGGGACAGCCTGTACAGTGTGTCCAGTTTTCGATGCTTTTGCGTGTTATCTCAGTTATCTTTGGAGATACAACCTTGCGGTTTTCGCGGTCCTTTGCCACTTTTTTGTGAAACTCGAGATGACTTAATCAGATTTTGCAAGACTGTTTCCGTTTATGAGATACAGGGCGATTTTGAAAATTCGTACTCTTTGGACCCCCTCTATATCTACGAAGTTTCTCAGCAAAAATCAAAATCATATCGCATAGAGGATTTTACGCAGATTACAGTGGAGCACTTACATTTTTTTTTTTCGGGGTATGGTTTTGAAGAAACGATTCAAACTTATGATTTTTTGAATGGAACACCCTGTATTTTACAAGCTCATTGAATTTCTTATTTTTTCTGCCTTCGAAATGATATATAATGAATAGCTGTAAAATTTTCAGAAATGCTATGGATTTTTCATATAAAAAACGTTCTAATTGAAGAAATGTTTCTTTAAATTTTTCCATGAAGATGTCAAAACCAATATAAACACTAATTAATTAACAAAACACAAAACTTGGGTACCTGATAGCAACAAATAAATAGTAATAATAAGTAATGTAGAATAAGCATCTGATTAAATATTAACTAACACAATCGAATTTCAGAATTATCCAGTAACTTATTCATTGAATTGTTCAAATTGATGTCAATTTTCCCTAACAGACAGTTGACAAACTTTCTCAATACTTCTTAATACAGTGAGTGGCCCATCATACTTGGAGAACCTTGTGCAACAACAGAGGCAGTTTTCCAGGAATTACAAAGATATCCTTCAATGATTTTGAATCCATCAATATGTATTGAGAAAGTTCGTGAGGAAAAATCTCGGGAAAAATATGGACATCAATTTGAACAATCAATGAATAAATTACTGAATAATTTTGAAATTCAATTGTTTCAATAAATATTCAATCAGTTGCTCATTCTACATTATGAACTTTCTATAACTATATATTTGTGGATATCAATTCCTTCAATTGGAAATTTCTTTGAATGAAAATCACTCGAAAAACCCATAGCCCACTATAAAAATTCAGTTTTTTAGTGATTTCAGAACATTTTTGAAAATTTCATATCAATAAATTTTATATCATTGTGAAGGAGAAATGATAAGAAATTCAATGAGCTTATCATAAGTTTGAGTCGTATCTTCAAAACCATACCTCGAAAAAGATTTTTGAGTGCGCCACTGGATTCTGCATAAAATTCTTTATGGGGATGAGATTTCAATTTGACATTTCCACTGACAAAGTTCGTGGATATAGAGGGAGCCCAAAAAGTATACATTCTCAAAATTGCCCTGTATCTCATAAACCGAAAGAGTCCTGCAAAATCTGATTAGGCCATCTTAAGTTTCACGAAAAATTGGCAGAGGACCGCGAAAAACGCAAGGTTCTATCTCGAGAGATAACTGATAGATATCACGCAAAAGCATCGAAAACTGGACACACTGTACATACAGCGCTCATTTTTCCACGCACGTCACTGATCAGTCAGACGCTTGCCACACTTCAGTGGGCCCGCAGGCGCTTATATACTTAATACGAATTTGAACATGATACCGTGATATAATGGGGTGATTATTCTTAATTATGATGATTTAGGTGGCTGTTTGCATTGAACTGGAATTTTTTAACAGGTTGTCATGGCTGATACAGAAGACCAGGAGGGATGAGAAATGATTTATATACAGGGTGTTTTATTAGGAAAGGGACAGGTCAACAGTTATAGTAGAGGTGGTTCTGAATATACCATTGATCGTATCCTCGAGGTCACCCTGACTAACCAACCCCCTCTGTATTACGAATTTTGAAAATCCGCTCACAAATTCGAAACTGGTAATGTAATGAAAATAGTATCGACCAGAGTTTCTTTATTCTATCGCATACAATTTAACTGCTACCCACAACTTGAATCCGTATGGTTGAAAATGAGATATTTTGATGAAATTTCTATATTAAACTATGAATATATTCTGTTTTACTCATGTTCATCATATTGAATGCATAATTTTTTGCATCCGTATGCCTGTAAAATACTCCAGTATGAAATTATAGACTAGTTAACCTTGTTTTTTTTTTCGATCACCCTGTTTTTATAGAGATATATCTTGGAAATCGGACCACATTCCCCCAGTTGAAGTAGTTATTTTCTCGATACAACTTGAGATACATATCTTGAAACCTTTTTTTTTGGGTGCGTGGCTGTTAAACGCAGCAAAACATAGCTCGAATTGAATGTTTATTTCTGCGGTATTTGGATTCTCAGGAAGTTGCAATTTTGTGTTTAGTTTATCAAGATCATGTATATTGATTCTGTAGAGAGAAGTTTGTTCTGCGTTATACAGGGTCGTTCAAAATTCATGATCTTACTGCTAGATACAAAAAGGGTTGAATGTGCGTTTTTTTGAATAGAACACCCTGTATATTATGAAATATCCTGAAAGATGACTAAATTTCCTTCGAATTGATATATCATGTTCCTATACCTAAATAGCCAGAATTCCGAGATAGGAGCAATTTCCTAAAAACATCGAATTATTCTTCTCATATTCATCTAAGGTGGCTATTAAATGTCATGATGGTACGTGGCATTATGAAAATTTGACAATTAGTGTATTAGTAATAAGACCTTTGTGTGTTTCTCAACGGAAGTGACTCAAAAAGAATTGAAATGGAGGAAAATAACTATTCAAACGAAGTTCTGATGAAATTGTTTATTCTTCATGGAAAATGTGAGGGAATTATAGCAAGAACGTGCAGAAAATTCAATGAAACGTATCCTGATCTACAACCAATTAACAAAAAGAAGTTTGTACGATTACAACATAATTTCATTAATTATCTGTCAAAGATTAGAAAACGTTCACAATAAATTTTCAAAATGCCGACCATTGGCTTCCAAACATTTCAAAATCCGGGTATTTGGAGATACAGTTGTAGCCCTCCTTATTTCACTGGCATCTAGCTCTTCAATGCAGTTGATCACTCGTCGCGCAGGTCTTGTTTACTGTGCACTGGTGTCATGTATACTTTTCTCTTTAATTCACCCCACAAGAAAAAATCAAGTGGCGTGAGATCGGGTGATCTCGCAGGCCAATTCCACGGACCCAAACGTCTGAACCAGCGATCGTCGAACATTTCGAACAACTCCGTTGTTACCTCCCTAGTGCAATGAGCCGGTGCTCCATCCAGTTGAAACCAACTGCTACGATACTCTTCTAATGACAGATTGTTCAAGAAGTCGTTCACAACTGACCTTAGAATTTGAAGATATTTCGCAGAATTCAACGGTTCATCGTAAATAAGAAAACTTATTCGGTTATCCTTTAGAAGGCAAAATACGTTGAAACTAAACTTTTACTGATATCCCATTTCCTTGACAACATTTGGATTTTGATCAGCCCAGAAATGCTCATTCCTTCTATTAAAAATTCCTTCTCTGGAAAATTTTGATTCGTCTGTCCAAATTATTTTTTTCAAGAAGTTAGGATCTTCTTGGATGCGAATGAGGATTGTTTCGCAAAATTGTACCCAATTTTCTGGTTTTAGAGCTTGAACTTTTGTAAACTTGTATGGGTGCATGTTATGATTATGAAGGATCCTTCGAACAGGAGCACGATCCAAGCCTAAATCATATTTGGCACTTCTAGTGGAAGCTTGGGGATCACCGTGGAAAAACGCCAAAACATTTATTATATTGTCTTCATTTGAAGTTACAGGCTTCGGTAAATGTCGTTCCGTTTTCAATTTTGATCCATAATTGATGAAATTATGTTGTAATCGTACAAACTTCTTTTTGTTCATTGGTTGTAGATCAGGATACGTTTCATTGAATTTTCTGCACGTTCTTGCTATAATTCCCTCACATTTTCCATGAAGAATAAACAATTTCATCAGAACTTTGTTTGAATAGTTAATTTCCTCCATTTCAATTATTTTTGAGTCACTTCCGTTGAGAAACACACAAAGGTCTTATTACTAATACACTAATTGTCAAATTTTCATAATGCCATGTACCATCATGACATTTAATAGCCACCTTAGATGAATATGAGAAGAATAATTCGATGTTTTTAGGAAATTGCTCCTATCTCGGAATTCTGGCTATTTAGGTATAGGAACATGATATATCAATTCGAAGGGAATTTAGTCATCTTTCAGGATATTTCATAATATACAGGGTGTTCTATTCAAAAAAACGCACATTCAACCCTTTTTGTATCTACCAGTAAGATCATGAATTTTGAACGACCCTGTATAACGCAGAACAAACTTCTCTCTACAGAATCAATATACATGATCTTGATAAACTGAACACAAAATTGCAACTTCCTGAGAATCCAAATACCGCAGAAATAAACATTCAATTCGAGCTATGTTTTGGATAAAAAATATGCAAAATAATCAATATCTCAAAAACCGTTAGAGATAGGTATAGGAGAGTATAGGGCAGAAATAATCATAAAGTGATGATAAGTTCAAAAATGCAATAATATACAGGGTGTCCCATTTGAAATAACAAAGATGCTGCTACTTTCTGGTATAAGCGGCAACGCTGCATTGCTGAAAATATTTTAGATCGATAGATCAAGAGCAATTACTTGAGTAACCAAATTTTCAGAAAGAACTTATGTCCCGTTCTCCGTAAACGTCTAAGGTGCCATCGACCGTGACCCACCCTGTATATCCCTTCAGGGGTAGCTAAGACCACCCTGAACTTTTTTTTTCAAGTGCAACCCTACCGTTTGTAACCACTCATTGGGGAGCTGGTGGAAACAGAAATCCAGCGTACTGGTCAAATTTTCGTTTTTTTTTTCGTTCAAGGGTTGCATCATGAAATTGAAATGAAATTTCGAAATTCAATTCATTTTGAACGTAACAATTGCTCATAATGTGTGTTGAGCAATAGATGGCATTTTTTTTGCCACAACTGCTATCTGCTATCTATTGTTTTTATAGATCCGCAAAAAGTAATTACGTTTTTTAGCCGTATTCACAGTTTGGAACGAAGAGTTTTTGCAAACTGGTGAAAATGCCTTATATAACTGTCACTTATGATCGCAATTTTGTTGAAAATAAGTTGAAACTATTTCAGACTTTCAAATTATATTTTAGTTTTATGCGACCCCCAAACGTACTGCAAACTGAAATTTGATCAGTACGCTGGATTCTGCTTTCAACCAGCTTTCCAATGAGGGGTCGCAAGCCGTAGGTTGCATTTGAAAAAAACTTGCTGGGAAAGATTCTAACTACCCCTGAAGGGTTATAATCTTCATATTGCTTGCAAAATGTAGGTAGATACATCCAAATGTTGACATGTCTCGTAAATTTTCAGGAAAATCATTCATTATCCCGGTAGCGAATTTATTACAGATGAAGTCTCCACCCTGTATCATTTACTCATCAAGTCTTGCATTCTCCCCAATTGATAAATAGTGTTGCTGATGTTGAAATTGCCCGCTGAAAAACCCAAACTCAATAAGGATGTGATAAAAATAGTGAGGTATATTATTTTTTCCACCACTAGCTATATAGAACCTACCATTATTTCATGTCCTCAAGATTCTGTAATTTTTTTGATTTGAAATATTTATTTTTCCACCTTATATTGACTTATTATCAAAAAAACCACCCTATATAATTTTCAATCGAAAATTCTCGCGTCAAAATATCAGCTTTTTAAAAAAACTTGGGGCGTTTTTTTTTCGTTGAAATCTCTCCCTTCTGGTAATGTAAGAAAATATATACGTAAATGTTCTCAGAAAATGCAAAGAAAAGAAAAAAACTCGAATCCGATTTTTTTTTAATCACTTTGTACAATTTTGAGCTATTTTGTGAAATTTACACTTTAATTACATGAAGTTTGCTAGGAACATGCGGAAATAGTTGTTCTAAATATCAAAGATTGGATTTGAAGGGAGGATTTCCAAAAAAAATGTGAATCTGATTTGTCCTCACTACACGTTTTTGGGGATAATATTCATATTTTTATTTTATAGAAACGAGGAGAGAAAATCCCAACAAATATGGAATAATATTTTTTCTTCCATAATAATTGCAGAGTCATCATCCATTCCTGTTTCAATCATCATACTGCTACTACTTGATAAACATTCATCATAATATTCAACTGTATTGTCCGAAACAGTATTAGTATTCGTAAAGAACATGGTAATCTCACACTTCTCATCTTCTAACTTTTGTTTCCTTCTTCTTTTTGAAGCACCACTAGTTATAATCAAGTTCTCCATTTGAAATAATTGGCTTCTATTGTTGATTTCACACATCCTCTGGACCTACACTGAAAAAAACATGCCTGCACTATTCGCAGTAATGCAAAAATTATTCCTGTGGCATATTCATAATTGAAAAATATTCATGTACCAACCAATTTGGCTGAGTCCTTGCTCTGATGGTTGGTGGACCCAGGGCCCCCTTTGAGGAACGCCACCCCCGCAACCGCGGGGTTTCGCGGTATAGTAGTTACGCCACTGTCGTTATTGATAATTACGTTAATGCCTAATAGTCGCGAGTGCCTTTCCTGCGAATCTCGCATCAGAACATTGAGTTCGGGTATTATAAGAGAGGTGGCTATGTTTTCATCGATTAGTGGTCCATAAAATGACAAAACCTATACCTTGGTAGTACAAAAAACTTCAAGCCTTGAAAAGGAGTGAATAATGGTATAGGTTCTATAGCCCGTGTTAGATAAAAATAGTAGTAACTTCATCAAAACTGCCTTGCTTGCTTTCCGAGTCATAAAAAATTGCCAGAATCGAAATACAAATACCCCTTGTTGCCAATTTTCCGTTTCATTTGCCCCGATAACGGCGTGAGCCGTGTAAAATATCGCCGGGAAATCCCCGTTTATGCATTTCTAATGGCGGCCATCTCACCGGAAATGATGGAATGTTCTTTTGTCACCACAGGAGCGTTCATTTTCCGGTCGGATTGGCTGCCGATAAAAAAGGGCGCTAGCGCAAGGACCGTGAAAACGGCCGCTGCAGACGCTCTATTACAGAAGGGCGTGCGCGGGAACAGTTTGAGGAATGGGACACAGGGTGGAACAGATTTTGGGGGCAGATGCAATCTGAATATTTTTATCGTTTCATATGCAAGCAAAAGTGTAACGAATATCTGGAAATGTGAGAACATCATTCAACAGTTCGATGACCAAAATGTGGGATAATGTGATATGATTTACAGATACAGTGTGTTTTAGACTTTAATGTACATACGATACTGGCAGATAGAGGACACTTTGACGGTTTCTAATCACCCCCCTTGATGTGTTTACCGCCCTTTATAACTAAGATACAGGACGTTATCTTGATTTTGGCAAAATCTTCATCTGGTCATAATTTTTTAACCACGTTGTATAATCTATTCATACTTGGTTGAAACATTCCACTTATATTACACATCAAAACTAAATAAATGTCTTGAGGAAGAACAGAAAACTCCTTTATTTCAAAAACAACACACTGTATGGCAAAATTTTGTGAGTCTGTTTTTTTTTTATATTCGGAAAAACCGGGGGAAAATTTATGAAGTGACCTACTTATTACGAGCGCGCATCCAATGTGACAGATGGTTTATTATTATATTTTGAAATATTCACCCCATTTCGAAGCATTTTCATTGAACTGTAATTCAAAATCCAATTTTTATGCAAAAAAAAAAATAATTGTCTTCAAAGTTAAACTTCATTAGATTCAAATCAGGTGAACTATCGATTGATTTGCTTGTAAATGATTCTAAAAATCATCGAGGACTCATTTTTATACTTCACTATTTTTTCATAAGCTGCGGTGAACTAGGCTGTGCAAAATATTTGAAAATTCTGACAGATCATAATCACCTGTATGAACATTGAGTTTATTGTGTTGAGGCATAGTTATATAAACACTTTGAAATATAACAACCCAATAAACAAGTACCAACAATTATTTTAAAGTTACCAATAATATCAAACTAGTGATTTTGAACTGTCATGATATCAGATTTTTTGCACAGCCTACTTTAATTTCCAAAACCACAGTCGAACGAACAGATCTATATATTTTACTTCAATGATGTTAAACTTCGAAGACTGTAATTATTTTGTGAAATAATTGGATTTTGAATTACGAGTTCAATAAAAATGACTCATTTAAATGACTCAAAACGGAGCCGAGTATATCAGAAAATAATAATAAAACATCTGTCAAATTTACCTTCAATGATGTTAAACTTCGAAGACTGTAATTATTTTGTGAAATAATTGGATTTTGAATTACGAGTTCGATAAAAATGACTCAAAATGAAGCCGAGTATATCAGAAAATAATAATAAAACATCTGTCAAATCGGATGCGCGGTCGTAAAAAGTATAGCTCACTTCATCCGTTTTTCCCTGCTCTTTTCAAATATCGAAACAGATCTACGAAATTTTGCCATACAGAGTGTTGTTTTTGATATAATAGAAGTTTTCTGGGACCTGGATTCTGATCCCGATCATCATTTAGTTTTGATGGGTAAAATAAGTGGAATATTTTTACCAAGTATGGATAGATTATACAAAGTGGTTCAAAAGCTATGACCAGATGATGATTTTTCCACAATCAAGATAACGTCCTGTATGTCAGTTATGAAAGACGGTAGACACATCGAAGGGGGGTGATTTGGAACTATCATAGTGTCCTTTATCTACAGGTATCGTATGTTCATTTTAATCTGAAACACCCTGTATATCAAAGACTGAAACCTTTGACTGGATAATACACTTTACGACCGAGCAAACCGTTCTTTCACACCTCGGCACTAGGTGTAGGTATACTAGGTATATGTACACCCAACCATGGAAGATAATAACCGCTAAGTTATTGTTTGTCTTGGTTGAGTTCACATGATCTTATATCACTAAACTATACTATGTTCAAAGGCAGCTGCAGGAATCGATGAAATAAATGGTAAGGCCTTGAAGGCTGTCTGTGATATAGTATCTGTTCCGTTATGTCATATAATTAATGAATCATTCTGTACAGGAACATATCCAGAAAAACTAAAAGTATCGAAATCAGTACCAATATATAAGAAAAAGGGTTCCAAGGAAGATACCAACAATTACAGAAATGTTTGTCTGCAAAGTCAGCTTGCTAAGATAATTGATTATTGTTTCAATAAGCGTCTTAGCAACTTCTTGGAAAACCATAAATTGTTAAATACTCACAACATGGATTTCGGCCTAATAAATCTACGGAGACAGCTATGAAAGAATTATGTGATGCTATTTATTCTAGCTTGAACGATAAAGGACACCCAATTGCTTTATATTTCGATCTCAGTAGAGCTTTCGATACTGTGAATCATGATCTTCTCATTCAAAAATTGAATCGAATTGGAATTCGTGGAGTAGCCAATAGCTGGGTTGCTTCCTATTTATCTAATAGGACCCAAATTGTCACTATAGATTCATTCAAATCAGAGTCAAGTGGTGTTTCCATGGGTGTACCACAAGGTTCAATACTTGGCCCGCTGTTTTTCATCATATTTGTAAATGACATGATTTTATCGTGTAGTTCGCCTCGAAACACCATTATTTATGCCGACGATACAAATCACATAATATCTCATGATAATTTAGTCGAAACCATACATCAAAGTAATGTATGTGCAGAAGAATTCTTCAAATGGTGTCTTGATAATGGATTGATCATGAATATTTCAAAAACCTATTTCATGCTTTTCCTGCGGAAAAACATCAGTTGTAATGCGAGCCCTCTTGTGAAAGTAAATCATAAATCAATAGAACAAGTCTCAAGTATAAAATTTCTTGGCGTTACAATTGATGAAAAGTTGAGTTGGAGAGACCATATTGAAAATCTGGTAAAAAAATTAAGCAGTATCAATTTCATTATCAGACAGCTGAAGGGCACTGTATCTTTCGATGTTCTCAGAATGGCATACCATGGACTAGTATCGTCGGCACTAAGTTACGGCTTGATCTTCTGGGGAAATTCACCACATAGTAACAAAGTATTTATTGCACAGAAAAAAATAATAAGATGCATGATGGGTATTCGAAACGATGTATCATGTAAGGATTACTTTAAAGCCCTGTCAGTTCTCACTTTACCATCTCTATATGTATACCTTTTGACATTGAATATAAGAAAAGAGCAGGATATGTACATCAAAAGTAATGAAATTCACCATCACCATACTCGAAATAAGAATGACCTTCGTTTACCATTTTCAAGGCTTACTGTTGGACAGAACTCTCCTATATATCAAGGAATATTATGTTTTAATCATTTCAACAATATTTTTGGTGAGATAAAAAATTTCAATACTTTCAAAACAACAATATTCAATTATTTATGTCAAAATGCATTTTATTCCATTGAGGAGTATCTAACTTCGAGATGATCGAATTATTCTAATTACATTTATGTATGTGTGAGAGATTGAATGGAAATGTATGTATACAGTGTTTTGTTTTGTGAATGGGGAGAGAGAATGGAACTTGACTAGTCTGATAAGTTTATATGTAACTATATGTGTAAACTTCAATGATGAATAAATATCTATCTATCTATCTATCTATACAGAAGGCTAAATGGGATAGGTCCATTATCCTCATTCATCACTCTATTACTATTCTTGAATATCTCTAAGCTCTCATATGCATCTAATTTCCCAACATAATCAACTTGCTTAACAAATTTGAGGTTATCAATATGCGTGGTATGATTGTGACTGCTATATAATTATTCTTTGAGCATTGTTTATATGAGGTGCCTGATGGTTTGGCCTATACCGGGTGACACAGGGTATCGGGCCACCCCTGTAACTTCTGCATTCGTCAACGGATTTTCCTGAAATTCGGTACAGTTATATAAGCAATTATTTCGGATTTGATCACATTACAATCCAATATGGCGGATTTCCGGTTTTTCTGAAAATGCCAGCAACTTTGTTTTTTCAAATGAAACACCCTGTATATTTTTACATATTCAAGTTCAACAGGTCGAAACAAGTGCAATCTCAATTTCAAATGTCATTTTTTCGAAAAAAATTAAATTAAAATTGTTCTTTCATTTTACCTCGTGGATAAATGAGATGTGGTCAAGACTATTCACAATGAGTCACACATAACAGAAGAACATAATTTTGTCTGAATATTTATTTTTTGTGTCACTTATCCAGGAATCAATTCAGCCACATCACTTTTTGATCAAAAAATTTTTTTTTCAAATGGAACCCCTTTGGGCCACCTACCCGTCTCTCTAGAACATACATCAAGGAACAAAATGACATATCATTTTTGTTTTTAGGTGCAGTAACAAATTGTATACATTCAAAAATCAACAACTATAGTTTATGAATTTCCTTGCAGTTAGAATAATTTTTCAACTAGGTAGGCTGTGGAATAAATAACATTTGACATCAAGATTGCACTTGTTTTGACCTGTTGAACTTGAATATGTGAAAATATACAGGGTGTTCCATTGAAAAAACAAAATTGCTGACATTTCCAGAAAAACCGGAAGTCGGCCATATTGGATTGTGATGTGATCAAATCCGAAATAGTTGCTTATATAACTGTACAGAATTCCAAAAAAATCCGTTGACGAATGCAGAAGTTACAGGGGTGGCCCGATAACCTGTGTCACCCGGTATATGCTTTATCACAATCATTACAACTGATTTCGTATATTCCTGACTTTTGAAGTGTGTCCACCTTATCTTTTGGACTACCTAATGAATTGCCTATTTTTGACTCAGACTGATAAATGCTTTCAGAACCTAAGTCTCTGAGAACTCTATCAAGTTCATTTGTGTACTTGGGATTGAACGGATCGGGATTCGTCTCGCGGATTGTTTTTATCCGCTTGAAGAGTCGTAGAATTCTCAAGTGTTAACTTGAATTTATGTCTACGTATTAATGTGTAGTGCATGATTTACAGATTTATCGTTCAGTTTGCTGGCGTGTTTTTCTGAAGACGTTAGAATATTTCCTGACAGGCGCAGTCCAAGATCCAGGGCAATTTTGAAAACGGTTCAAAGACTTCGTGAACACCGAATCATGGTCACCAGGGGACCACCAATAACTTCCTGTCAATTATCCTGACGCTGTTGATGAATAAGGGGTTCCACAAGTACAAAACATCAAGATAGTAAAGAATATCAGTATTACCCAAGGACCAAGATAATACCCCAAGGTTTCAGCCGAGGGGCATAAGGTCCCGTGGTAATAACCAAGGTGTATATTTATTTTGTTCACCACTAGCATACATTTCATTCATTTTAGTTCTGTCAAACTGGAATATGAACCTATTGTCACTATGAAAGCACTTCTTTTCATTTCTAATTAACATCTAGTCGCCATGACCATGACAGCATATGACAAATCAATATTGATAATTACCAACTAGATTCGAATGCGCATGTCGCATTGAAACAAGTGAGGTACGTAGTTTTTGAAAGGTATCAGATTATTAAAAATGTAGTTTTCATTAGGTATTAAAGGATATTATATTAGTATCGAGGTCAGATACGCTATAAAAGCAGATGATATTTTATCATTGCTCATGTAAGATGGAAGTAGATGACATGGCACCATATCATGAGCATATTTTTTATATTAAAACTATCATTGGGCACCAAAGATGTGTATACGACGCTATGAAAGTTCAGAGAACTGGAGATTTTTCCCACAAACTACGTACTTATCCCACTCGACTGTCTTGGTTTTTCCACACAAACTACGTACCTAGCCCACTCGACTGCCAATAGGAACTAAAAAAACAAAAACAAAATAAAATTAAAACAATGCCAACATATTTCTTTCTTGTGGGAAATCAAGACAGTCGAGTGAGCTGTATGTACGTAGTTTATTGGCGAAAAATCAAGACAGTCGAGTGAGCTAGGTACGTAGTTTATGGGCAAAAAATTAAGACAGTCGAGTGAGCTAGGTACCTAGTTTATTGGCGAAAAATAAAGAAAGTCGAGTGAGCTAGGTACGTAGTTTATGAAAAAAAATCAAGACAGTCGAGTGTGCTTGTTTTACTTTCTTCTGTTTCTTGTTTTGTTTTAAATTGGCAAGTGATTATCTAGGGACTTGTAAATTTTTTAGTTTTTTCATCGTATCTCCCGAACTATTGAATTCCGAGAAGAATGAAATAATCTTGGTTCTATAACATTTTCAGATATTTTCAGTTGTTTTCGAGATATTTGGAATTATTTGAGAATACAATTTTCAACACTTTTGTTCCATCTTTCAATCAACAAAAGGAAAAAATATTCCATGGTTCAGTGGAAGTCGATGAGCTTCATCGATATATCGATAATCTTTGTTTTTCAATATATCTTCATGGCACCCTATGGATCGTTCAAATTTTTTTTTCATATTTTTTACTTTATTTCCTGTACTATTGGGTTTACAGAAAAAATTATGAAAAATGATTTGTAGGAAATGTTCCAGTGGATAACTTTGCACTTCTGATAATTTTCGATTTTTTCATCTTTTTTCGATATATATTGAATTGAAAGGATTTCAAATTTTGATGATTTGATTTTCATTTGTTTTTCCATTTTCCGATGGATGCACGAAAAAATGGAAATATAATAATTTGTTGCGTCATCAAAGAGGCATACGGTGCATTTTTCAAATTATATTTAGTCTATTGGTTCAGGAGATATGTCGTTTTAAAGCGAACCGTGTGTTTCGGAAAATCTCCTTGAAAAACCCACTTGGAATTTTCCGACCCTGTTCAATTTCAATAGGCTCCGTCTCTCCCTGATAGAGTTCATTTTCACAAAAAATGAAATCGATCGGACCACTTTTGCGATTTGTAGAGTGATAACAAGAAACTTCCGCTGAAAAATCGGAAAAACCCGGAAAAACCACCTTAGAGTTTTCCGATTTCCTTCATATTTTAATGACATGATATTGTTCTGAGTACAATAAGATGGCGAACTTTCAAGTCGATATGTCAAAGGGTTCCGGAGATATATCGATTTATGATTACCACAGAGTACAGACAGACCACACACAAAAACGAAAGTTGCTCAAAATTCGATGGGGATCATTTTCTCCAAAGTAACTATACCTCTATCTCGCTTAGTTTCCGAGATAGCATTTTTGGCAAGGCCGTAGTATACTCCACTATATAGGTATAGCGTCGTATAACAAGTGAGGTACGTAGTTTTTGGAAGGTATCAGATTAGTATGAAGGTCAGATAATTTATACGACGTTATAAAAGCAGATGATATTTTATCATTGCTCATGTAAGATGGAAGTTGAGGCCATGGCACCATATCATGAGCATATTTTTATATTGAAACTATCATTGGGCATCAATGATGTGTATACGACGCTATGAAAGTTCAGAGAACTGGAGATTTTTCGTACAAACTACGTACTTAGCCCGTAGCTAGTTTATTGGCAAAAATAAAGACAGTAGAGTGAGCTAGGTACGTAGTTTATGGGAAAAAAAATCAAGACAGTCGAGTGTGCTTCTTTTACTTCCTTTTGTTTTTTCTTTCGTCTTCTATTGGCAAGTGATTATCTAGGAACTTGTAATTTTTTTAGTTTTTTCATCGTATCTCCCGAACTATTGAATTCAGAGAAAAATGTTATGGGGATTTTTTGTGGATTTCATCAAAAGCAATAATTCTGGTTCTATAACATTCTCAGATATTATCAGTTGCTCTCGAGATATTTGGAATTATCTGAGAATAAAATTTTCAACACTTTTGTTCCATCTTCCAATCAACAAAATGAAAAAATATTTCATGGTTCAGTGGAAGTCGATGAGCTTCATCTATCGATAATCTATGTTTTTCAATATATCTTCATAGTACCCTATGGGTCGTAAATTTTTTTTTTTCATATTTTTCACTTTATTTCCTGTACTATTGGATTTACAGAAAAAATTATGGGAAATAATTTGTAGAAAATGTCTCAGTGGATAACTTTTCACTCTTGATAATTTTCGATTTTTCCATTTGTTTTCGATATATATTGAATTGAAAGGATTTCAAATTTTGAAGTTTGGATTTTCATTTGTTTTTCCATTTTCCGATAGATGTACGAAAAAATGGTTGAATGATTATTTGTTGCGTCATCAAAGAGGTATACGGTGCATTCTTCAAATTTGGATTTAGTCTATTGGTTCAGGAGATATGTCGTTTCAAAGCGAACCGTGTTTTTCGGAAAATCTCCTTGAAAACCCCACTTGGAATTTCCCGACCCTGCTCAATTTCAATAGGCTTCGTCTCTTCCTGATAGAGTTATTCTTCACGGATAATGAAATCGATCGGACCACTTTTGCGATTTGTAGAGTGGTTACAGGATACTTCCGGTGAAAAATCGAAAAAATCCGGAAAAACCGCCTTAGAGTTTTCCGATTTCCTTTATATTTTAATGACATAATATTGTTTTGAGTACAATAAGATGGCAAAATTTCAAGTCGATATGTCAAAGGGTTCCGGAGATATATCGATTTATGATTAACACAGAGTACAGACAGACAGACAGACAGACCACACACAAAAACCAAAGTTGCTCAAAATTCGATGGGGATCATTTTCTCCAAAGTAACTATACCTCTATCTCGCTTAGTTTCCGAGATAGCATTTTTGGCAAGGCCGTATAGTATACTCCACTATGTATAGCGTCGTATAACAATGAATTCGGGTCAATTACAGAGGTGGCTATGTGTTTATTGACTAGTGGTTGATAATATGACGAAAACTACCTTGGTAGTAAAAACACACTTTACGCCTCGAAAAGAAGTAAATAATGGTAGGTTTTAGTGGTGGAAAAATATATTTTTGCTGTCTTTGAAAGTGAATGAAAGTGTGAATACTCAAAGCTGAAACCAAGAAATGAATATGATGTGGTGGTACGAAGATACCGGATAATGTTAAAAACTATATCGTTCGATGGAGACACCCACTGAATAATTCTTTACCTCTTCATAAGGATCACTCTGTATAGAGTTTCATGTTAGTATAGTAAGCATGTTCAATTGGAAAAGAGAATTTCATTATAACTAACATAGTTATTCCTCTAATGAATCTAGAACACAACTTATAGGCATTATAGGCAACCCCCGCCTGAAGTTTGTAACAATATCACTATATACCTTCTTGTTATTTGCATTGGGAAAACAAACATTCTCTCTGTTGTACGTAATCGTAACGACATCAACCGTCGTCCATTTCTTCGTGACCCAACAACAATGGCAATACTAGTTTGGGAGTTGTCTTGGACCATTTAATAGATAACGTAACATAATGGTCTTGCCTTAACGACACCTCACGGACCTTTTACTGTACGCTCGCCTAAACGACGCTTAAGACATGAAATCTTTGATGGAAGTAATGCCACTCTCTCAGATAAAAGAAGCGCAATCACGAGCAAATTGACCGCGTCGGGGGTTTTCAGTCGAGGACTTTAAGAGAACAGAAAGAGACTCCTTCGAGAATGTGGGTTACTTCATATTATGTCTCTCTTATGTCGATGAATTTTGAGTCTGTGACTCAAAATTCGATGTTCTATACAATATCCAATTCTACTGGAGCTAGAGTAATACTTTGTAGGATGGAAGCTAACCCTTACATGTCCTTGTTAATATCTGATCGCTCATACATTTTTTTTCCAGCAGAAGGATACAATTTTTATGATCCCCAACAAAACAGCCAGTATGGCTAGGGAGTTAGTTAGGTTCCATGTGAGTGGGACGAATACCTTGCCATGTCCATGGTTGAATATGGGGTGAAATTTTCCTGAAACTGGTTGATTCTGATGATGAGGGTCAACATTTTCAGTTTCACCAGCTGTCGTTGACTAGAGCATGCGATCTATGTAGGAGTCTAGAGTCCCTTAATTTCGTTAGATAGTTCTGGTGACTGTGGGAATGATTTGACAATACGATATTGTATAAGAAGCGGAAGACCGAACGGCTGAACACATACTATGTTCATGTTCTCGCTTAGAGAGACTAAGGTTTGACATGTTTGGCTTCACTAATTTAAAACCTATAGATGTTATACAAATCTCACCTCATTCAACCATGAACTTTGTAAAAAGATGTTGATTATACAGTGAACTGTAACCTCTAGGAGTGAACCACTATAGACACATCAGAGGTCGAAGTGGAGGGGCTGTATTCGCTCCACTCATATGGAACCTAACCTATTGAATTGAATGCATAAAGAATGAATGCACTGCAAAAACATCTATTGCGCCTCCTTTTCTTGCCTACAAGTATACACGATGAGGTTGTTCTCCTTAGCTATAGCAATTTCTCTAGTCCCATGTCCCTTAAAAATTTCAGAATATGAGGTGATTCCAGATAGGGTAACTCCTTCTCCTTCATTATGTGTGCTCATAGGTTCCTTGCTCTTGGATTATGTAGGGTGAGTTCGATCTTTTTGTATAAAATATAACTAATTTACGTTCGCTTTATCGGTTTCATTTCCTAATACCACGTTTATAGAAACTGAGAATTTCGCAGCGATACTTTTTCTTGAAATTTGTCAGAATTGAATATAAATTTGCGACTTGACAACATCCAACGAAAAGCAGCCTCTGACTAATGAAATTCTCCAGAATCGCAATTCACGAGAGAGGACGTGTGACTAAGATGTTTATAAGTATATGGTGTTTGCACTGATGCGCTTTTGTTCATGGTCGTCATTTAGGGGGCAGTGGGAGGCAATTTCCCCCCTTCCTGATTTTTAACAAAAAATAATTCGACAAAGAGTCTTCCTGTATCAATGACACACATAACAAACAGATCAGTAGATATACTCAAAATTGAAAAGTATATATTATTGAAAAATGTTTGATATGTTCATTGTAGCATATACAAAGTCACTGTTGATTCGATACATTTCTTTGAAGATGTGATGGGAGAGTTAATGGTAAATACTGATAGACATTGACCAAGTACGTTGTTACTATTCATTTGAGATAACAAATCCGTTTCAAGCACTATCAGTTTAATTTGTTCCCAGTTAGATAGATATTGTGTTGAGGAAGATTTGAGGAAAAAGTGTGGAAATCCACAATCCACAAATAAAAACACAATTTATTCATAATCCAAACAATTATTTCTGGAATGTTTTCATTCCAAACATAAGGTCATATAGTGTTGATCATGAATTCTACATGAAAGGTTGAGAAAATGCACAGCAAATTTTCGGGAAGCTAACTTTTAAACCCTTAAAGTCTAACTTTTGGAGAAAAACAAAAAAACATTAGACATCTCAAAAACTTCTTTTGCATAGTTTATATTATTAAAATAAATTCATTTCTTACCACCTCCCCGATCACATTTTTAAGGAATTTATCGAATTACCAGTAACCCTGTATAATATAAGGTATCAAACATAAAATATACCTGAAGAAGGAACCAATTCCCTGAAATGTAGATATTGGCGCCGCCAGTCATTCAAAAATATCAACGAAATAAATCGCTATTGACAAGATTATTTTCCATCAAGTAGGTATACGTTCTACCATGAACAATAGGCTGATGAGTAACTCATCAGCTGCTTTGAGTGATAGTTTTTGAATGGTATAAGATGAAAATATTGAAATAAATCTGGGAATCTCTGAGTAATTTCGCGAAATCTCCCCAGATTCTTTGAGATTTTCTCTTCTTGTCTCTAAAAAATAAAATGTGAGTGTTATTAATATATTTGTAGTGAAGACAAATCAGAAACCAAAGATGTCTTTGTGTTAGAAAAAATGAACTTTCTTGAATCTGGAAGAGAAATCTCTTACTAATAATCAGTGACACCTATAGTTTGTCCTTATTACAAATATATTGAAATGAGACTCAGATTTGTTTTAAAGAAACAAGAAGGGAGAATGTAAGAAAAATATCAAGAAATGAACATCTACCTTCTCGGGTACCTTCCACAGGGTAGGTATTTGAAACAAAATGAGAATATGAAATTAAATGATATTCAATTATATGATGATGTTGTCGTCACTCTGTAAATATTCTTATTCCCAATTTGAATTCATTTGACATAGAACCAATGAAAAATTTCGCCTGCGGCGCATTTTATAACATGCGAGATATTTTCCAGAGTTCCTTGTCCTCGCCAGAGATACTGCCCCTGCTTTAGGCAGTTGAAAATCGCAGGTTCTTGATACATCTTATCCTAATAGAGACATCGTTGTACTTACAAATTTTCCTCAAAATGGAAATAGAAACTAAGATATCGGTAAATTGCGCGGATCATATAAATTGTGTATAATGAAGTTATAAGGTGATAGTTAAAAGCCAAATTGCAAATCGTATGCAAAATAATAATTTATTATACAAGAAGAAAAAGTTGTATATAGATTTTAACTGCAGGTTGTGTTGTCTCTCGACAGGTTGTGATTCAATTTGGTACTTTATTTGAGAGAGAGAGAACATCTTTATTAGGGATATACCCCAAAAGGCCATAGACAGAAGTCTTTCAGCCCCTTTATTTGAATAATTGTAAAAAATGTAGAATTTTGTGCAAAATAACTCATTCAATTTTTCGTAGCAGATTTTTTGACTTGTCAAGTTAACTTCAACAAGATACTATATGCACGCAAACATTGTTAGCTATTTGAGAAATGTAATCTGTAGAATATCCCAGTTTGGGAAGCAGAGTTCAATACGTTCGTACCATAATAACCGAGATAATAACAAGAATGTTCATAGTACAGAACCATACCAAAGATATTTGTATGTATTATTTCCTCTTAATATATTTTTACAAATATCATTTGTTGAATTGTTATTTGCCTATGGATTAATTTGAAGTAGTTAGTGTAAAACGAGAATTACTATTGAAAGAAGAATTGGAATAATAATAATTCAATAATATTAGTTGGGACGATTCCTTGCGCCAGAAGGAGTAATGAAATTTCGTAAATATAAAAAACAGATTTTTTTAAAAATTTAATTCATATTTTATTTGTTATTCTGTCTCGCACTATCATGATCCTATTTTTTCTACTATCTGAAACTCCTGGTAGAACGTATTCAATACAAAACTGTTCTTATTTTTTATCGCTTGGTGCGCACTAAAGGGGATCCCTATAATGTCGTATTTTTGAGGGATTTTCTCAATTTTCATTTCTTTAAGGGCCCCAACGAATCAAGAACAGAAATTCGTTTAGGTAATTCTCAGTTGACCCTGGATTTGAAAGTACCAATTATGGCATTGGTTGAAGGTCCTTTTTTTTCCAGAATGTTATTGTCCTTTCGATTATCCCTTCATCCACAGTCATAGTCCGTATGGAAATTGTATTTCCACAATGGAGTTTTCTCCTTCCGAAATTCCGTCAGGACTATAGCAGCTATTCAACTAAATTCTTCATCAATGAATAGTCCACTCTGCATAAATCATGAATGATTGCTCTAGAAATACATGGAAATACAGAATTATCTCATTTCCCCCCCCCTCATGCTAAAAGGTTTTCACCCTTCTTTTCCATTGGTATAGATTTGAAGTTACGAAAACAGGAAACAGCGGTACCTATTTTTTATAAAAGGTTGTAAATCATGCTCTGAGGGTGAAAAGACAGTAGACTCGTGTCAAAGTGATATTGACAAAAAAGTGCATCCTTTTTTATAGCGATGATAATTTTTTTGATATGCCTAGAACTGGATAGCAGTACATTTTCCTTCGTTTCCACCATTTCCACTATTAATCAAAAAATGAGACGACTGGAACATAGAAAAGATCCTCACGAATATGTACACATTTTTTCGTCCACTCAAAATGCAAAATGACCCTGAAAAGTTGGGGACTACGAAACCCTTGCATCATTACTTCATATCATAGTACAACTTCCTCTTAATGAAATGAATTTTCAATAAGTTAGATTGAACACTTTCTTAGGAATAATACATACATACTTGAATAGCAAACTATAAGAACTCTATTATATATGAAAACAGATAGTGAGCTTTCATCATCCAGTCTAAGTTGAAGACATTCCCAACAGATCTCCTTCTAATTCGGATAATTATGATAGATAATTAATGAATCGACAATGCCATCAAAAGCACTTAATTAAATCACTAATCGGATGGCAACGCTGGTCTATTTTCTTATTCAAGGAGCCGTGAAACCCGAGGGATCGACAAAACACTATCGTACCGCTCCAACTTTTTTAAAAGCTTATTATCGAATTCCCCTCGGCGAGCTTTTACGGATCCTTAACAGTTTTTAAAACTGTATTATACTTTTTTCATCTCGGACACATCAATCCCTCCGAAGTTTTCCTTCGGGTATGGCGGAGATGAGGAAATTGTGTTGTTTCATTTTCATTCGAGTCCCCGATATTTCACATAGGTTTCTACTAGAGTCACTGAATGGTATTAGCGAGGGTATTAGTTGAATAAGAGTTTGGACACAGAAATGACAACGGTTAGTGTTTTTGAATGTTCAGATTTATTAAGTTACACACCTTGTATTGTGACAAGAGCACCATATTCGTTCCGCGCTTTCTCATTCGAAATTGTTAGAATTTGGCAATACATTTTATGAACGTCAGAATTGAAATATAATTCCATAAACTATTGAGAAAAAAGCATGAATAGAAATGTCCTGCTATGGGAATTGTGGGAATTCTGAATAGGATGAATTTCATTGCTTTAATTTTCCAAAGGAAATATTAACCATGTCCTTATAGAATGCATTTATGAAACGGCCTGGATAGAAAATTAATTTGAAGACAAGCAGAATTTGTAAGGTATAAGTAAGTACAATTCACTTCTCCTAACAGCAGTTTGAAATGAAACTATATTTCAGGCCCATTTTCAAACCGATGATTTTAAGATCCTGCTGTTCCATTAATTTACATTGATTGAAAAATCCAATATTATCATTACACGAAATGCAGAACAAAATTATCACTGAAAAAGAGGAATTGATTACAAAACTACGTAGGTATAATGGAATAAAAAAATTGAGAAGGAAACTGAGGAAATCAAGTAAATTGCAACGTCATATATCATTGGATGGCGTTTTAAATACCGACCAAATTCAAAATGTTTCAGTGAAAAGTGAATGCAGCAAAAGGAGGGAATTCAAAACAATCTTCATGTTTTAACATACAGTAAGGAATAAGTATATCCATATGTGCCTATTTTGTCATATTATGAAAACTCGTATTAAAATGTTATCACATGCATTCTTTTCATGTTTATACTGTTGTTCTGCGGAACATGTATCGCAATAAATTGAAGGGGGTGCTTTTACCCTATTTCTATTTTCCATCTACGACTATGATTCGGAAAAAAAGTTTTGTTGCACCAACAAAATCATTTTGGTCATTTTCTTTTTGTTAAATTGAACACAATTTTGCGGAATCAACAGAATATATGTTCATTCCAAATAAGCAACCTATACAAAGAGACAAAATAATCTGATTGAAATATTTGCTTACTTGAACAAAAGTTTCATTCCATGCAACAACATTTATAGTTGACATAAAACAAATTTTGTTGATCCAACTCTTATCTCATTGTTCAATCAATCATATTATGCAATTTTGTCTATTCGACAAAATTAACTTAATTTTAACAAATATTTAACTATATTCAACATCATATTTTGTTGAGTCAACAATCATTCCATTGTGCAACCAATCAAAGGTTTTTTTTTATTCGACAAAAGTGAATTGATTATGACAACATTATATTTTGTTGAGTCAACACATCACTATCAAGAAATATGTTGTTTTTTCAAACCAATTAGATTGTTGAACAGAACCCACAAGAACATTATATCAAACAAATATTTTGTTGAATGATTATCTGGTTGCATTATTGCCACCAGGTGGCGTTTCTTCCAACCGCCTCGATTGGGGTGTACATATACCTACCTAAAACATCCATTCATATAATTATATTAGGCTGTCCTGAAATTACTTATGACGCTTATACAAGCTAATAGTTTTGGGTCAACTGCGAGGAAATTGATCTCTAATTTCTCTTGGTTTTGAAATCAGTTATTGGATTTTTTAAAAATATTATTTTGGTATTTTAACATATTCACTCTCTGAAAAACTGACATTTTAGTCACTTAAATGGAATGGTATTATCATTTCAATCAACAGAATCGTTTATAAGAGCAGATATTGTATTATAGGAACAAAATGGTCTTTGTTTATTCGACCAATTCCTGCTGTTAATTTGAATCATTAATGAGTTACATCAAATGAATTTTGAATTGGAAGCTGACAAAAAACATTTGTTGCGGTGACAAAATATTTTGTCGTGGATATATGACACTCAGATTTTGTTGATTTAACAATAATTTTGTAGTTTCAAACAAATGTTTTTTTCTGTGATTGATTCGCCAGAAAATCTAACCTCTGAAATCGCCTGACAATCAGGCGCTACTAGGGAAATTGAAAAGCCATATGCAAAGAGCAGCGCATATAATTATGTCTTATTCTTTTATTTTCCCAAACCATTTCAATATAGAAAATGAAGAAGGACAGAAGTTCAGTTGATGTGTCCAAACTCTTATTTAACTAATAGTGACTCTAGTTCCTACAAGCGTCTCCATCTCAATTTCATTTGATAAAAAAGTGCATCAGCGTCAAAAAGTAAAAAGAGCTTCATGCATGTAATTTATATTTGTTTGCGTTTTTTACATCATTTGAAGCTTGCGTGATACTTTTTCCACGCATTTCTACGTTTTTGACATACCTATGCGACACACTTGAGTATATTCATCTCAATTTCTTCTGATTCTCAGACACACCTGAGCATATTGTACTTACAAATACCTACTATCTAGTGTTAAAATACCAGTCAGTATTCAAATACCGAGTATTTAATAGTATATTGCATAAGGCGCAAAGCGTCGATCGAGACAGGAATGAAACTTCCTACCGAGGTTTGTGTACTATTTTATTTACAACCATCATATTTCGATCAAAATTAATAAATCTTTGTTTCGTTCTGAACATATCTGAGATATTACATAATTGAGGGCGGGAAGTAGAGAGAGGTGTATAATCTGACACTTCCCAACCTTCAACGACGTTAGTAAAGACAACATTACATATATGGTTGTAAATAAATACTTTTTTGATTAGGTATAATTAAATTCATACTTACAAATACTTTTTGGAATATAAAGTATTCTAGTATTCATATATCGAAAATATTTAAATACTCCTGAAGTATTGAAATACCCAGAAGTATTCAAATACCCGGATGATATTTAAATACTTGGTATAATTGAAGGCGAATGCAGGCGAATGATGATTAATATCATTAGTTTCTTATGTTTTCCATATCTACAGGTTGTTTCAAAAAAACCACCAATTCGAATGTAATGTGGTATTTGGTAAGTGACAACATTTTGACACCATCGCAAACGAATTTGGTTATGGTGATATAGTCTCCGTAGGTGGTAACGACAGGATCATATTCATCAATGAAACAGGGCAGGGGTGCTTCAAAAAAGTATTGTTGTACCTTATACAGCGAATCGATGAAGGTGGCCCATTCATATGTGGAGAACGAAATTTTCGCTGGATGGAAGGGTTTCTTTAGGATGATGCTCGGGCTAAACTGTCTAGCTGGACCAAGTCCGCACTGAATCATGTAGGTGGACAACTGGAACGATGAAGTCAGCAGGAGGTACGATTCAGCTTTCGCTGCTTGCTCAACCATCTCCAAATACGTATCAACGTCACCATAATAATCCATCATTGCCAATGAACTAGTACTACCGTTTTCGAAAAACACTTCACAAGACGAATAACCAGAGTCAATACTCATTGCTATCAAACTAATATGTTGGATCGGGTCGGTCCTCACTATTCATACCACCACTGCCGACTCGTCACAACGTCCGGTTGATTGGAAGGTTGTTATTCGTCAGCGATCGACGTGAAAGGCCCCTCACATCCATTGAATTAGTGCTAGTTTTCCATATGATTACATTATAACTTGTTGGTGGAATCAATCCAGCTGTTGTGTGTATCATCGAATCCCAGCCATTTGACAAACACCTGTTTACCCCTCTTCCTTAAAACTTTTTCCACTAGGTAAACATCGGAATTTTCAGTTTTTTGCAATTCTTCAGGATAAAAGGCACCTTTGATTAGTGTACCACGCAAATCTTCCAAGATGTATGTAGTAGGTTTCGTAATACGAACTTTTACGATTTTAAATAGTTCAGTAGTCCAATTTGGTGTTTAATTCTTTTCGAAAACATGTTTGGCTTTGCTATTTCTCACAATCTCACCAACGTCGAATTTTCTGGTTCCAGCAATTTTGATGTGATTGTACGTGGAATTTAAAATATCTTGTTCGTTGGCTTTGGTGACGTCACTGGGCTTGCATCTAATCGTCGTATGTTTCGTGTTATTATAATTTTTCGTGATTTCAGGCAGGACATCTATCCAACGGTATGAGCCATTCAAACTAAAGTACTTGTATTGTTTTTCCTTCAATGCCCGTATAACACGTTCAGCAATGGCTGCCTTCATTATGGTGTACGTATGATAATGGTTGATGGAGAACTTTTTCATCAGACTTTGAAACTTTTCGTTGTAGAATTCGGTACCTTGATCGGTTTGCAAGTTCTTGGGGACTCTGGTGTTGCCAGCATGTGATAGGATATCTGCAAATGCTCGAGCAATTTCAGTACCAGTTTTTGATTTTAATGGTCGAGTCCACAGGTACTGGACAAAAACAATCAATCACAACCATTATCAGCTTATGGTCCTTATTTACAAAGGCATAGGGTCGCATTTCGGCCAGATCCATTAGCCATAGGTCATCCAAGCCTTTGATTATGATGCGACGTCTCGGGAATTTCTTATGGATTTTTTCTTGAGTATGTAACATGTTGACAACGTGGATAATGATGTAAGAAACGATGACACAAGGAGTTTATATGATTCGCACAGGAATACATGGAAACGATACTCCTATCGGGATACAAAAATTGTAACAGTTTGTGAGATATTTGAGTTTTTGATATCAGCAGATTAAATCATTGGTAACAATATTTTAGGAGGCCATGGTCAATGTTGCTCTTGATATTGACATTCATGACATGAGCATTGTTATTGTTGATTTCCTTGTTCAGTTTTTTTTCATAGTAATATTATTTCTGCGATTTTCAACTAAGATTTTAAGAAATTACTGGTTAATCGTTTCCCGGTCGACGCGTTTCAAATTCTAGAACAATTTTGAGTATTTTATTCTATTGAGAAATAGAGATAGTTTCCAGCCAAAAAGTTCGAAGCCTCCTGAAATATTATAACTAATGAATTCATCTGCTGAAATCATGATGTCACTACAAAAACTTAAATATCTCTAAGACGGTTACAATTTTTGTTTTCTGTAAGAATACCGTTCTTATGTAATTTTTTTCGCTTTTTTTCACCAAAAAGAATACGATGAAGAGAGTTGTCGACAAATAATCATGACCCACCCACTTTGAACACCCTTTATAACAATTCCAGAAATCTAAAAGTGTATCAGAAAAATGTATCTCATCAACTTACATTTTATGAAGGAAATATCAATCTGGTGGTTTTTACCGTTACAACATTATGCGGATTTCTTTTCAATTTGACCAACTTTGGAAGGATACATCTTCCCTTGATATACATTTTGGGCCATCATTCTATTCATCAAACTATACTTATTCTTCAATGAACTATCACCTCCAGAAAACTCGGTAAACATTTTTGACTCACCCTGTATACAGGGTTAGGTAAAGTATGGAAATAGGTGGATATCTTGGAAACCGTTCGTTAGATAATTTTGAATTTATGTACAGGGTGATTTCAAAACCTGGCGGATTTGAAAATGTTATCGACAATCTGGTCCGTTCCCAGTTATTCCGGAATCCGGAATATATATATCTTATTGAATTTTCAGATTCTCCCTGAAGGACTGACTTCATCGATGCATCACACTTGGGGTCTAGCAGGAACGATTACAGAGATATAGGGTGTGAAAAATCGAGTTTCTTTCTATTCATTAATCGACCAATAAGCATTACCTGCACCTAACTCAAAGCTCAATCGGCCAGTTATTCAATTTCTCAAACGATTTTTAGAGCTTTGCTTCGCACTGTTCAATGTTTGCATTCGGGGTTTTTTTGTATTTCCAATGAAAAATCATGTATTTTTTTGTATTATAATACATATACATCATATTATTTTATCCGATTTAAGATATGATGTCAATTTTCAAATTCTTATCGTGTATGTTCAATAGATGTAATTCAATGTTAGTCGTGGCATCTAGCCAGGAAAGTAGTTGTTTTCTGTTGGATAAACCGAGAAAGAATAATTGATATTTCCATCATATAGCGAATGCCAATTCTCAATGTAGTTCTTTATATACAGGGTGTTTCTTGAATACATGCTGATATTAGAGGGGGTGATTATCTTCTCTTCTCTTCTCTTCTCTTCAAGATTGAAACTCCATATGAACGTATATCCTATAAGTCCCAGCTTTTGAGATACAGGGTGATGAAGTTTTGAAGAATGTTCAGTTTCTTGATGATAACTGAGACAATAGTAAATAGACTAGGAGAGCATCGCCTCATTTTGACCACTTTTCCCATGTAAATCTCCATAAGAAAAGTTGAGGTCAGAAATAGCGAAAATGGTCGTCGAGTCAAATGAAAACAGGGTGAGTCCAAAAACCTTTATCATACAGACTGGAGAAAAATTCTGAAACCAACCCATGAGTTCGAATCGAATCTTACAAATTCAAGGTCATCTAGACCATGTGATCACCCCAAAAAAATTGCAGACTGTGAAGTCAGGAAGCATGGAACGTTAGAACTACCTGCAACCAGCAGTCAAAACGCCCATCAATAACAAATTGCTATTTACTTAATTATCATCAGGACTATTCATTATAGCTAACACAGGATGTAGAAGTCAAACTCAATACGATTTTCAAAAATATATTGGTATAAAATAAAAGGTAAAGCACATATATACATATAATATAAACTATAATTAGCAGTTGACGTTTCAAGTCTCCATTATACTATAGTGCCCCCATGGAAGAGTTTCGCAGGATCCTGGTACAATATACCTCTTGTCATCTTCTGAACTGAGAGCGATTTTTTCTTGAATTATGGAATGAACCTGGTGCTTTTTCGCTCTTATCAAAATTTGAGAAACCTTCTTATGCTCGTGTGTTTCCAGACAGTCGACGTAATCCTCGAAAGTGATAGCTGTTTTAACAACAGACGATTTCACCCTCAGATTTCACCCCTTTCGCTTTCTTTGCAACACCCATATTCATTATAATATTATTAATCTCGTCCTCATCATAATCTCCCTCCCGTAACTTTGCCCTCTTCTTCTCAAAATCATCATCAGTTACCAGCACCTTTGTAGAGTATAATTTTGAACGTAGACCTACATATTCCATCATTATGACAGAACAATTCTCATCTTTCATCATTCCTAGAACCTTCTTGTTAACCTGAGGAATTCCATGAATATTATCTTCAGGATAGTCAGACGTATCGAAGTGGGTGTGGCAATCTCGCCTCATAACTTCATACGGATTTTTATGGAGCTCATAGATGAGGGAGTCTGTGTCGGTGTAGCAAGCAGAACAATCATTACCAAATTCTTTCACCATATAATCGTAATGGAAGCCATATATAGTAGTTTTGGCTAAATCGAGAATTACTTGACCAACGTAAATGGGCTTATTGAGATATACTTCAAGTTTTTTCAGCTCTACAGCAACTAAATTCTCGTTGAATATAGTACAGTTCTTGAACTCTGGCTTTGAAGTCCATGCTTCAGCGCCATATCTTCCTTCCCATTTCGTTAGAAGCTTAACTTTAATTCTCTTCCGGATGTTTTCTATAGTCTTCCCAAAGACAGCGTTATTCATCAACTTGAATAAATTTTTCTCGAATTCATTTTTAGCAGCCTTTCTCAAACTCGTATTCAGATCAATATATGATTTGAGCCATGTAGATTGCTGAAATTTGAGCACACGATGAATTTTGGTCAGGACCAACCCATGCTCCAGCGCTTGTTTGAGGGCTCGGTAGTGGATGATGTACTTCTCCTTATTATTCAGCGTTGCCACCAGCTTGGTGGGTTGAGAAGGTCTCGTCGGAGGTTTCATAGTTTTTGGATTGATGTGTTCTGAGCAGAAAGGTAGGTCTTTGTGGGAATCATGAAGGCGTCGTGGGTATTCTAGGTCAACTTCTAAAAAGTATCCTTCTGAAGCATCATCAGCAACGGTTGTAACATCATGATTAGTGTCGGCCCATTCAAATCCTCCATATGGCAATGCCTGAGACATAGCCCAACCGTACTGGTTGTTAACGTCAAAGTACATTAAATATGAGTCAGGCTTTGATGAATCATATGAAGGCATGAACTTGTTGTTTGCCCTAGCTCTTCGTTTCGAACAAATTTGGCTGAGACCTCCACGAATTCCTCGTTCAACAAATAGAAACATATCCACATCCGTAAGCAGCTCCAGTTCTTGGCCGGTTTTATACAGCATAGCATCCCAAGTGAATCCTGGTAGGATGTAATAGTGTGCAGGGTCAAGATTGTAAGTTCTGAGGCAGCTGGTTCGGAATTTTTCGAAAACATCGGTCAACAACATGATGTCAGTCTTCATGTAGATGTCAACATATTGTCCCAAGTCTTGACAATTGAACTCATTCCACACAAGATTGGCTTTCAGATAATGTCTGCGTGGACAGGGTTTTTCGTTCAGTTTGTCGAAGAAAGCATCAATTGGTGGTAGCTGCGTCTCATTGAAGCGTTGAAACGAGTCGATATAGTCATACGGCATCACACCTTTCTTAGTTAGAAGCTGGAGCTGATCTTCGATGATGTTAGAGAATTGAGACATCAAGTTCGGAAATTCGGTTAAATATGATGCCAACATATCCAGAGAAGAGTTCATAAATCGAAAGCTATCGATGAAGCGGAAGCCTATTCGTGAATCTTCATTGTATTTGGTGAAGGAAATATATTTTTCTTTGGTGATTGGCAACAAATCAACCCGACCCTGCATTTTAGATGCTATATCCTCAATGATGAAATTTGCATCATATCCACTCAGATTGTGGAACACAACAGGCACCACATGGCTGTCCTGGTACCGAATATTACAGCTTTCATGCGCTGGACCTCTATAATTTTTTTCCGGAATGAGATGCGTATGGTCGCGAACTTTCTTATCATCAGGTCCAAAAGGTTGTTCACAAATGTGGCAACGTTTAGCTCTTTGAAACTCAACTTCCTGCTCAGCGGTCATGTCGATGTTGTATGGACATAAAAACACCGTAGACATATCCTCAGCCAACTGGTTGAGCTCATCAGCGAACCACGCCATACAGTCCTGCCCTCGGTATGAGCGATAAAAGGAAAGAGAATCGTCATATGAACATTTCATAAAGTATCCTACGGCAGCTGGAACGTGGAGCTGAGGCTTCTTAGAATCATCAGTTTTCATCAAAACAGACTCCAAATCAGCATATACCATGAATGGAGCTTTCTCTTTGTTCTTATGGTTCTTGAATTTCAGAATATTCTTGCTCTCCTCCGGCATTCTGATTGCAGTATCATTCATTCTTATGCAATTCTCAACATGTTTATAGAGTTTTTCGGCGGTGCGGAAGTAATGGAGACAGCGGTCGCAGAAGAATTTACGTCCATTATGATCGCTCAGCTGAGAAGATAGCAGTCTGGATAGATCCTTTATCCAACAATAGTGGTACTTGATAGGGGATGAAAGCTTTTCGCAAGCATCTTTTTCATTGAAGTATTGATCCTGGATGAGTAGAAGATTGATATGTCTATCATTCTTTTCCTTCGTCAAGTATGTGGGAAGAGTCTGCAAGTTTTTGGATTTCTTCTGTAGGATATAGAGATTTATTGATACGTCATTTTGTTTTTCAAAGCGAGGAATCTGCTTGACTGTCATAGGAAATTGAATGCCCTTGAGGGTCAAGACAGTAGACGGATGAGGATACGAGAATGTTCGATCACTATTTTTCCAATCAGCAGGATACAAAGCAGATGTTACCGCCCAAGCAAAACATAATTCATCTTCGTTTTTGACGTTGATACAAGCTCGTTTGCGCTTCATCTGAGTGGGTAATTCAATGTAGGATGATCCAAGTTGAGGAGTAAACTTGTTGATGTTCACCCCCAGATTAATAATGTTCTTTAGCGCCCAGCCTGAATCTCTTTCCTGGAATTCCTCTAACTCGACAAGAATGGGTCTTAGGATTTCATCGTTGAACCACACATTCAAATCGGTATCCTTGTAGATAGGAGAGTTCGAAGTAGTAAAGTACTTGTACTCCCTAAGCACACTATCTCCCTTCACAATTTCAAACTCTCCGCAGAAAACTGAATTGACCTTGACTGCAACATCTTTCCTGAAAGCGTTCTGAATACGTATGCTGAATAGAGCTCGGCAATCAGTCAAAAAGGCTGCAGGATCCTTGTGCTTTAAGTTTGAGATTACTCCAGTCCGAATCCTGCTATTGAAAGCAGACAGAGAATCTGCCCAGCGAACTCTATCCCGTGCAGTTTCCTTTCTTGATATAAGTCCAGATCCCGTTTTCTGAAGTATTTTGAACTGGTTTCGGAACGATTTCAGATTCCTCAGGCAAGCTTCCAAGTGTTGCTTCTTCCCAAAATTTTCGGATTTCCTCAAAGCATTATTCAAACGCCTTACAGCCTTATGACATTCGCGAAGACCTTCTTTAACTCGATTCTCATCATATGAGGAAGTTTGGGAGCCGAGAAGAGTAGCTATGTGCTTAACCAGCTCAGCAAACAGTGACATAATTCTCTGTGATAACAAAACAATTTGGTTAGCAATGCTGTCACTAATTATTAAAGCTAAACCTCAAGTTAACGTATTCATGAAACAGATCCAACTCCTTATATATGAAAGATAGAAGCAAGTGTGGGTAGGATGTAAGGAAAAGCGATATCGCTGGTAGAGAATCAAATGATAAAAGCAGAAATATTCGCCTTGTATTCAACCTCCTAGCTGAGACAGAAAGGTAAACCTAACCTCAATTCTCGTATCTATTGGCGCTCGATAAATCGGATGAGCTCTGATGACACGACTGGTCAATAGGGGCGGATGCAATAGAATGAGATCATGATAAATGGTGGAACCGTATATGTTATTGCTTTAGGATATTCTAATGCACATCTCATTACCTGAAATACCATGATGTCCTATACCAGCTGAGATTATCAGTTAATATCATGAAATGATGTGGAAGGCCCTCTCAAAATCGAAATTTGTCTGTGTTACACACCGAATGACTTCACACCAACAAAGTATCGATATCTTCATTCAACCCCAGAGAAATAAGAAAGCGCAATTGCGTAATGAAGCAGTAATTCATAGCTGTATATAGAACCCATGGAATTTAGAGGCGCAACACATACACTTGAGGTAGATTTCTCAAAGGAAATACGGTTCTTCGATAGCCTTCAGGCAACATTTTCCCCTGAACATGTTATAAGAAACAAACGAACAACACTATTTATACCTGGCTTTACTACGGCAACAACCTCCTTTGCAGAGAGGGATTATTGTCACCAAAGCCGGTACACTCCCCTCGCAAGGGTACCTGACGTGTTTTCGTGCGGGAAAAGTCGACCGTTTCGTTATACTGTCGTACAATATATTCCTGAGAATGATCCATGTACATCTCACTACCTGAAATACCATGATGTACTATACCAGCTAGAATTACCAATTCATTTATTGCTCAACACTTCCTCAGAATCCAAAGAATACCATTATTTCCAAAATATCCACATTTATTCACGATTTCGTTAACAATTTCCACTCTTTACACATGCAGTTCGGAATCACATCAATTTCAAATTTGATTGTCTTAACAAATAATCACCCCTAACACCGCTAGTTACCACAAAAAATGTATATTCAATACAAAAAACATTATTATGATAGGACGCGAAATAATTCAGTTCATTGAAAATGAAAATGATTCACAAGTGTATGTTTTTCGTACAATGTCCGAAAGAAATCGAAATCGCCTTATTACCAAAATATGTGAAATTTCATTATTTTCCTAAATATTGTTGTCCCGATATTGATATTTTTGCAAATATCTCAAGAACGCTACAAAATATCGAGAATCTAGATCCAAGAATACCCTTACAACACTGGCCGTCTTAGACTTAGTTCATTGAAAAAAAAAATTAGTGACAAGTGTATGTTTTTCGCACGAAATTCGATAGAAAACAAGACGACCAACAAAAAAGTCCCTATACATTGTTACTCAAAATTGCATCATCACTTTTGAAAAAAAATTGGAAACGTATTATCTTGATGAAAGTCCCGATATTCATATTTTCTCAAATATCTCGGCACAAAATATCGAAAATCTTAATCGAAAAATACCCCAACACCCCTGTCGACTTTCACAACGGCCTACCACATGGAAAAAGTCCGAAGACTCTATCACGAAAAACAAAAAATTTCAGTATGACGTCATGACGCGAAATAATTCTAAGTTCACTGAAAAAAAATGAGGGACAAGTGTATGTTTCTCGCACGAAATTCGATAGAAAACAAGACGAATACCGAAAAAGTCCCTATACATTGTTACTCAAAATTGCATCATCACTTTTGAAAAAAAAATTGGAAACTTATTATATTGATGAAATTTTTCTATGTCCCGATATTCATATTTTCCCAAATATCTCGGCACAAAATATCGAAAATCTAAATCGAAAAATACCCCAACACCCCTGCCGACTTTCACAACGGCCTACCACATGGAGAAAGACTGTATCACGAAAAACGAAAATTTTTCAATATGTCTTGTGATCTTCAATGTTCCTTAGATATTGGTATACCCTATCTTTCAGAACTGCAGCCTCCGAGCATACCATCGAAAACGATTCAATTTCCAAAACCCAGTCACCACTATCCCTTCTCTCTTCCGCGAACATATTATATCTTCGAACTATCATTGATACAAAAAAAATTACCTTATCAGTTGGTGGTTCTATTTGGGAGCACTGCACAGCACCACTAACATCACTATACTGATATTACACATGGAATTTCCATTTTCCCCATAAGCTCTAGAGTCTAGAGTCCGAAGTCCAGAGTCTAGGGGGCTAAGTTCAGAGTACTTCCACATGTTATCTGTCATTCCTTGTGTTCCATGTCACTCTTTGTGTTCCATGCCATCTTGTGACGTCACGTTTTCCACGATTTCGACGTTTTGATGTACGTCACCAACGTCAGAAACGTCAAAAACGTCAAAAACGCCAGAAACGTCAAAAACGTCAAAAACGTCAAAAACGTCGACGTTCAGTGAACTTAGAATTATTTCGCGTCATGACGTCATACTGAAATTTTTTGTTTTTCGTGATAGAGTCTTCGGACTTTTTCCATGTGGTAGGCCGTTGTGAAAGCCGACAGGGGTGTTGGGGTATTTTTCGATTAAGATTTTCGATATTTTGTGCCGAGATATTTGAGAAAATATGAATATCGGGACTTTCATCAAGATAATACGTTTCCAATTTTTTTTCAAAAGTGATGATGCAATTTTGAGTAACAATGTATAGGGACTTTTTTGTTGGTCGTCTTGTTTTCTATCGAATTTCGTGCGAAAAACATACACTTGTCACTAATTTTTTTTTTTCAATGAACTAAGTCTAAGACGGCCAGTGTTGTAAGGGTATTCTTGGATCTAGATTCTCGATATTTTGTAGCGTTCTTGAGATATTTGCAAAAATATCAATATCGGGACAACAATATTTAGGAAAATAATGAAATTTCACATATTTTGGTAATAAGGCGATTTCGATTTCTTTCGGACATTGTACGAAAAACATACACTTGTGAATCATTTTCATTTTCAATGAACTGAATTATTTCGCGTCCTATCATAATAATGTTTTTTGTATTGAATATACATTTTTTGTGGTAACTAGCGGTGTTAGGGGTGATTATTTGTTGAGACAATCAAATTCGAAATTGATGTGATTCCGAACTGCATGTGTAAAGAGTGGAAATTGTTAACGAAATCGTGAATAAATGTGGATATTTTGGAAATAATGGTATTCTTTGGATTCTGAGGAAGTGTTGAGCAATAAATGAATTGGTAATTCTAGCTGGTATAGTACATCATGGTATTTCAGGTAGTGAGATGTACATGGATCATTCTCAGGAATATATTGTACGACAGTATAACGAAACGGTCGACTTTTCCCGCACGAAAACACGTCAGGTACCCTTGCGAGGGGAGTGTACCGGCTTTGGTGACAATAATCCCTCTCTGCAAAGGAGGTTGTTGCCGTAGTAAAGCCAGGTATAAATAGTGTTGTTCGTTTGTTTCTTATAACATGTTCAGGGGAAAATGTTGCCTGAAGGCTATCGAAGAACCGTATTTCCTTTGAGAAATCTACCTCAAGTGTATGTGTTGCGCCTCTAAATTCCATGGGTTCTATATACAGCTATGAATTACTGCTTCATTACGCAATTGCGCTTTCTTATTTCTCTGGGGTTGAATGAAGATATCGATACTTTGTTGGTGTGAAGTCATTCGGTGTGTAACACAGACAAATTTCGATTTTGAGAGGGCCTTCCACATCATTTCATGATATCAACTGATAATCTCAGCTGGTATAGGACATCATGGTATTTCAGGTAGTGAGATGTGCATTAGAATATCCTTAAGCAATAACATATACGGTTCCACCATTTATCATGATCTCATTCTATTGCAGCCGCCCCTATTGACCAGTCGTGTCATCAGAGCTCATCCGATTTATCGAGCGCCAATAGATACGAGAATTGAGGTTAGGTTTACCTTTCTGTCTCAGCTAGGAGGTTGAATACAAGGCGAATATTTCTGCTTTTATCATTTGATTCTCTACCAGCGATATCGCTTTTCCTTACATCCTACCCACACTTGCTTCTATCTTTCATATATAAGGAGTTGGATCTGTTTCATGAATACGTTAACTTGAGGTTGAGCTTTAATAATTAGTGACAGCATTGCTAACCAAATTGTTTTGTTATCACAGAGAATTATGTCACTGTTTGCTGAGCTGGTTAAGCACATAGCTACTCTTCTCGGCTTCCAAACTTCCTCATATGATGAGAATCGAGTTAAAGAAGGTCTTCGCGAATGTCATAAGGCTGTAAGGCGTTTGAATAATGCTTTGAGGAAATCCGAAAATTTTGGGAAGAAGCAACACTTGGAAGCTTGCCTGAGGAATCTGAAATCGTTCCGAAACCAGTTCAAAATACTTCAGAAAACGGGATCTGGACTTATATCAAGAAAGGAAACTGCACGGGATAGAGTTCGCTGGGCAGATTCTCTGTCTGCTTTCAATAGCAGGATTCGGACTGGAGTAATCTCAAACTTAAAGCACAAGGATCCTGCAGCCTTTTTGACTGATTGCCGAGCTCTATTCAGCATACGTATTCAGAACGCTCTCAGGAAAGATGTTGCAGTCAAGGTCAATTCAGTTTTCTGCGGAGAGTTTGAAATTGTGAAGGGAGATAGTGTGCTTAGGGAGTACAAGTACTTTACTACTTCGAACTCTCCTATCTACAAGGATACCGATTTGAATGTGTGGTTCAACGATGAAATCCTAAGACCCATTCTTGTCGAGTTAGAGGAATTCCAGGAAAGAGATTCAGGCTGGGCGCTAAAGAACATTATTAATCTGGGGGTGAACATCAACAAGTTTACTCCTCAACTTGGATCATCCTACATTGAATTACCCACTCAGATGAAGCGCAAACGAGCTTGTATCAACGTCAAAAACGAAGATGAATTATGTTTTGCTTGGGCGGTAACATCTGCTTTGTATCCTGCTGATTGGAAAAATAGTGATCGAACATTCTCGTATCCTCATCCGTCTACTGTCTTGACCCTCAAGGGCATTCAATTTCCTATGACAGTCAAGCAGATTCCTCGCTTTGAAAAACAAAATGACGTATCAATAAATCTCTATATCCTACAGAAGAAATCCAAAAACTTGCAGACTCTTCCCACATACTTGACGAAGGAAAAGAATGATAGACATATCAATCTTCTACTCATCCAGGATCAATACTTCAATGAAAAAGATGCTTGCGAAAAGCTTTCATCCCCTATCAAGTACCACTATTGTTGGATAAAGGATCTATCCAGACTGCTATCTTCTCAGCTGAGCGATCATAATGGACGTAAATTCTTCTGCGACCGCTGTCTCCATTACTTCCGCACCGCCGAAAAACTCTATAAACATGTTGAGAATTGCATAAGAATGAATGATACTGCAATCAGAATGCCGGAGGAGAGCAAGAATATTCTGAAATTCAAGAACCATAAGAACAAAGAGAAAGCTCCATTCATGGTATATGCTGATTTGGAGTCTGTTTTGATGAAAACTGATGATTCTAAGAAGCCTCAGCTCCACGTTCCAGCTGCCGTAGGATACTTTATGAAATGTTCATATGACGATTCTCTTTCCTTTTATCGCTCATACCGAGGGCAGGACTGTATGGCGTGGTTCGCTGATGAGCTCAACCAGTTGGCTGAGGATATGTCTACGGTGTTTTTATGTCCATACAACATCGACATGACCGCTGAGCAGGAAGTTGAGTTTCAAAGAGCTAAACGTTGCCACATTTGTGAACAACCTTTTGGACCTGATGATAAGAAAGTTCGCGACCATACGCATCTCATTCCGGAAAAAAATTATAGAGGTCCAGCGCATGAAAGCTGTAATATTCGGTACCAGGACAGCCATGTGGTGCCTGTTGTGTTCCACAATCTGAGTGGATATGATGCAAATTTCATCATTGAGGATATAGCATCTAAAATGCAGGGTCGGGTTGATTTGTTGCCAATCACCAAAGAAAAATATATTTCCTTCACCAAATACAATGAAGATTCACGAATAGGCTTCCGCTTCATCGATAGCTTTCGATTTATGAACTCTTCTCTGGATATGTTGGCATCATATTTAACCGAATTTCCGAACTTGATGTCTCAATTCTCTAACATCATCGAAGATCAGCTCCAGCTTCTAACTAAGAAAGGTGTGATGCCGTATGACTATATCGACTCGTTTCAACGCTTCAATGAGACGCAGCTACCACCAATTGATGCTTTCTTCGACAAACTGAACGAAAAACCCTGTCCACGCAGACATTATCTGAAAGCCAATCTTGTGTGGAATGAGTTCAATTGTCAAGACTTGGGACAATATGTTGACATCTACATGAAGACTGACATCATGTTGTTGACCGATGTTTTCGAAAAATTCCGAACCAGCTGCCTCAGAACTTACAATCTTGACCCTGCACACTATTACATCCTACCAGGATTCACTTGGGATGCTATGCTGTATAAAACCGGCCAAGAACTGGAGCTGCTTACGGATGTGGATATGTTTCTATTTGTTGAACGAGGAATTCGTGGAGGTCTCAGCCAAATTTGTTCGAAACGAAGAGCTAGGGCAAACAACAAGTTCATGCCTTCATATGATTCATCAAAGCCTGACTCATATTTAATGTACTTTGACGTTAACAACCAGTACGGTTGGGCTATGTCTCAGGCATTGCCATATGGAGGATTTGAATGGGCCGACACTAATCATGATGTTACAACCGTTGCTGATGATGCTTCAGAAGGATACTTTTTAGAAGTTGACCTAGAATACCCACGACGCCTTCATGAAACCTCCGACGAGACCTTCTCAACCCACCAAGCTGATGGCAACGCTGAATAATAAGGAGAAGTACATCATCCACTACCGAGCCCTCAAACAAGCGCTGGAGCATGGGTTGGTCCTGACCAAAATTCATCGTGTGCTCAAATTTCAGCAATCTACATGGCTCAAATCATATATTGATCTGAATACGAGTTTGAGAAAGGCTGCTAAAAATGAATTCGAGAAAAATTTATTCAAGTTGATGAATAACGCTGTCTTTGGGAAGACTATAGAAAACATCCGGAAGAGAATTAAAGTTAAGCTTCTAACGAAATGGGAAGGAAGATATGGCGCTGAAGCATGGACTTCAAAGCCAGAGTTCAAGAACTGTACTATATTCAACGAGAATTTAGTTGCTGTTGAGCTGAAAAAACTTGAAGTATATCTCAATAAGCCCATTTACGTTGGTCAAGTAATTCTCGATTTAGCCAAAACTACTATATATGGCTTCCATTACGATTATATGGTGAAAAAATTTGGTAATGATTGTTCTGCTTGCTACACCGACACAGACTCCCTCATCTATGAGCTCCATAAAAATCCGTATGAAGTTATGAGGCGAGATTGCCACACCCACTTCGATACGTCTGACTATCCTGAAGATAATATTCATGGAATTCCTCAGGTTAACAAGAAGGTTCTAGGAATGATGAAAGATGAGAATTGTTCTGTCATAATGATGGAATATGTAGGTCTACGATCAAAATTATACTCTACAAAGGTGCTGGTAACTGATGATGATTTTGAGAAGAAGAGGGCAAAGTTACGGGAGGGAGATTATGATGAGGACGAGATTAATAATATTATAATGAATATGGGTGTTGCAAAGAAAGCGAAAGGGGTGAAATCGTCTGTTGTTAAAACAGCTATCACTTTCGAGGATTACGTCGACTGTCTGGAAACACACGAGCATAAGAAGGTTTCTCAAATTTTGATAAGAGCGAAAAAGCACCAGGTTCATTCCATAATTCAAGAAAAAATCGCTCTCAGTTCAGAAGATGACAAGAGGTATATTGTACCAGGATCCTGCGAAACTCTTCCATGGGGGCACTATAGTATAATGGAGACTTGAAACGTCAACTGCTAATTATAGTTTATATTATATGTATATATGTGCTTTACCTTTTATTTTATACCAATATATTTTTGAAAATCGTATTGAGTTTGACTTCTACATCCTGTGTTAGCTATAATGAATAGTCCTGATGATAATTAAGTAAATAGCAATTTGTTATTGATGGGCGTTTTGACTGCTGGTTGCAGGTAGTTCTAACGTTCCATGCTTCCTGACTTCACAGTCTGCAATTTTTTTGGGGTGATCACATGGTCTAGATGACCTTGAATTTGTAAGATTCGATTCGAACTCATGGGTTGGTTTCAGAATTTTTCTCCAGTCTGTATGATAAAGGTTTTTGGACTCACCCTGTTTTCATTTGACTCGACGACCATTTTCGCTATTTCTGACCTTAACTTTTCTTATGGAGATTTACATGGGGAAAGTGGTCAAAATGAGGCGATGCTCTCCTAGTCTATTCACTGACAATATTGTATACATCTTCATGGGATTTAGTACACGTCTTTTATGCATTATGGTGCACTTTATAATGCACACGAATTTTCATTTTCTCTACCAGTGGCACCGCTACGGGAATATTATTGTTAATATTTCACTTGAAAGTTAGCAACGACGGAAAATCTTCTGATTTTGTACAATGCTATGAAAGGCTATTCAATTATGTACAAAAAAGATCCACCTGTTGATACTCGATAGAACGCTTCGTTTTAGAGTAAAAACAGAAAAACCAGACCAGACTTCAAATATTGATGTCTGATCACAGTATGTAACATTTTGAAATTTTGTTACCGATTAAGTCACATAGCATACTGAATTTCGCCATTGGGAGAAGATACAGGATGGACAAAAAATTATCTATGCATATTTTCAACATTGACTAACTCAAAAGTTAGGACTTTACGAAATACGTTCATATGATGTTCAATTCTTGAAATAGGTCGAATAATTGGCCCCTTGAATATTAACATATCATTAAGGAACACCCTGTATATATAAATTTTTGTATGTTCATCATTATATCTGGGAATATTCCTTTTCAAATATCCTGTTGAATTCACCTTCACAAATCGTTTTTCCGATGATCTCGCAAATTATGTTTGGCGGATGGGAAATTTTTCCGTTTCCGACATTATTATCAAGATGTGATGTTCCACTTATTTTCCGCTGAATATGTGCCAATTTGCCGATTCATTTGCTCCTATCCTCGTAAAACGGCCTTTTTTGTGAAATATCGTCGGAAAATCGTTGTGAATGCATTTTTAACGGTCGCCCATTCATATGGAAGAAGGTTCATGGTGCTATATACACAGAGTGTCTCCATTTGAATGCCCTCGCCTTTTTATCGTAGCCATTTGATCGTTCAAGGTGTAAATAGATAAGTGCAAGAAATGTTAGGGGGTGATTTCTTGATTTAGTTGATGAAAGAAGGGCATACAAATATTATTTGTTTGAGCTTGCTCCGTTCTCGTATCACGTGATTTTCATTCGAGCTGAGCTGACAATGGGCTGCGTGCAAGAACTGTCAGATGACCGACGCTGGAGGCAAAACATTGAAACACAACGTCACTTTTCTTATTTGTTTACAAGTGATGGAAAACTAGTTTTTTCTAATTTTGACATGTAATGTGACACTTCTCAAAACTGACGGAAGTTTTGAAACGTCTTACTTCACGTAACCAGTTGCGTAAAGTAAAGTTTTACATAACTGGTGATGTAATGTTCATTTCATTCATTCATTTCACACAACAAGAGTCGGCAGAACTCATGTAAAACTGGTCATTATTTTTGTTCATGCGAAATGTTTCGTCAAAATTAGAAAAAATATTGTACGTGACACGTTCATCACTCTGTGTGTGATGTTGCGGGATATCGCTTCGCTCGTCCCGCAAAATCCCATCGTTACACAAAACAACGCGTTTCCTAACTGATTACGTAAATATCTATTTCACAATTATTTTGGCATACGAATCCTATTTTTCCGCTATTCATCAATTCGCTAATGCCATCACATTATGCTGTTGTGAAATGCACAGAAACTGCAGCGGAAGACGAAGTAATCCGGTTGGTACATTATGATTAAAAGATGTTAAAAGTAAGTACCCACTATAGTCACTCACATAAAGTTTTCATTTTTGAAATTTGGTAATTTCTCTGATTTCCCATCGGAATTCCTTCTGCGATAGGAGCTAATAGAAATACACCTCAAATTTCTAAAACAATGCAAGAAGATTGGATTCATGCAATCAATCCGGAGGACTGGTCTGACATGCTGACGATCGTGTGTGTTGTAGACATTTTCAATCTATTAGCAGTATTAGCTTGTATTGCAGAAGTGGCAGAAGGCAGAAGGAATTTTAATAGGAAATGACAACATTTCATAATGATAACGATGTGAGATTACTATTTACCTGAAAAATCATATTCTTTAGTCTCTTGCTTAATTGTTTTTGTGCATTGTACAACAGCACAATGCGAAGGCATGCTCGAATTAATGAATAGCGCAAAAAACACGATTCGTATGCCAAAATATTGTGAAAAACTATTTCAATCCTTTGATTCCTCTGTAACCAAATAAAAAAGTGAGGTTATGTTTAAATAATTCACAGAAGAATGAGGTTGTGTTTCAATATTTTGCCTCCAGAGTCGGTCATTGTGCACGCGACCTATACGGGTCACTTTTGAGATTCATCTTCCAGTATTGTTCCAAGGTTAGTTTTTTTTTCGATGTGGTCGACATTAGAATTCTTGTCTTGATAACAACTCCTTTTCTTGTCTTGTCTTGAGAAAAGGTCAAGAAATTCCGAAAAATCTTGTCTTGACATATCATTTCTTGTCTTGACTCAATAAATATCATGATCTTGACCAGTGACACCGTTTATATGGTGTGAATCCCCGGCAAACTTTTTATTGCGTTGCGTGCCATGGTTGACATCTAGATTTTTATTTCATCAGTAGATATATACCTTGTCAGAAATTCAGTAGATCTCAGCAGATTTATTTTATGCTAAACAAATTCCAGGATTTCAGGATAATGAACTTAACTCACACAAGTCTCTGACTTTCGAGGGTTGCTTTGCAACTAAGCTGGCGGTTAAAAACACTTTTTTAAACACTTTTTTACCTATGACGTCAAAAAATATGTATTTTTCTGTGACGGAAAAAAAGTTTCACATTTTATCTTGGATTTCCATCAAGTAACGGCCGAGTCAATTCAACATAAAATTACTTTTTTCCTGTGCATCAGAATTCATAATCAGTGAGGCCAGAAAATCAGAAAATGTATTTCATGTGTGCCCAAATATCACCTAAGATATTATGAGTCTTTATGATTACCCAATAGGTGATTATAATAAATTCAGTAGATCAATTATGCAAATCAGTAGATCTCCTGAAAACTTGCAACCCTGTCGCGTGCTAACACGGCAATCTGGTGGTTCTCTGATCTTTATTTTTGTTTTCTGACAAGAGCAAACGACGTCGCGCACTTGCAATGATGCCAGTTTGTGAAGTGGTGGTGAAAAATACATTTTTTCTGTGACGGGAAAAAAGTTTGGCATTTCATCCCTGTTGGCAGGTTATAAAATGTCACTTTTCATAAATTACTTTTTTCCCGTGGGAAAAAAGTGAGTACTTTTTTCCCGTGGGAAAAAAGTGAGTACTTTTTTCCCGGATATATATCACATATATATACACTGTTGATGGCTTTTGTTGTGCTATAGTTCCGAGAGATGAGTCAATAATACCGTCCCCCAGAAAGAACTGCCAGTCCTTTTATCTTCCATTCGACTTCGCGGTTACGTATATTGCTAAATAACCACTGAATTCGCAATTTCTTGAAATAAAATCACAAAATTAGACTGACAGAAGTGACATCAGATATTTGATTACTTCAAATGAATGATAAAGATGCCTACAACTCGGTGTCCCTACTGTTAAAAACTTAAAATTTCACGTCGATAATTTTCAGATTTCAAAATAATGTAATATCTTCTCAATATTGATTTGTCCTTTCTTTTGTCACAGAAAAAAATAGTGTATTATACACGGGAAAAATATTAGATTTTAGCTCACGGTTTGTTGTCTCCCTCCGCTACGCGTCGGGAGACAACACAACCTGGAGCTAAAATCTACTACTTTTTTCCCTTGTATAATAAATAACTATATATTGATATTGACTCTTATTTCATCCTAAGTGATAAACGCACGTTTTAGCGTTTTCATTCCAGAGGACGTCTTAGGGACGTTCTAGAGGAGGTCCTATGGACGTTCCAGAGAACGTTTCGGAGGGTGTCCTATGAATGACCTCGGTAGAAAAACAAAAGTTGATAGAAATTGTCCTTGAAATCCTTCAAAATATTCGGATTATACATTGATATCTTGTTGCATGATTACAAAGACTGTCAGTTCGACAGTTTAACAATTCAAACTGATACCATTTGAAATGGTGCAGGAAGTGTGATATGTATAACCTTGAAAATTGTCAAGTTCGGATAATTGTATTCGATATGATTATTTTCTGAGTAGTTCTGAACGTACATCAAAATTTGACGACGCACTTTGTTTGTATTCAGCAATATGAATTGGTTATTATGGAAATGGAAATAATTCAAAATTTCTGAGTGGTTGAGCAACTATGGGTGACACAGGATATCGGCAGACTTCCGGTATTTGTGGAAATGCCAGCAACTTTGTTTTTTCAAATGAAACACCCTGTATATTTTTACATATTCAAGTTCAACAGGTCGAAACAAGGGCAATCTTTATTTCAAATGTCATTTTTTCGAAAAAAAATGAATTAAAATTGTTTTTTTATTTTACCTCGTGGATAAATGGGATGTGGTCAAGACTATTCACAATGAGTCACACATAACAGAAGAACATATTTTCTTCTGAAAAATTATTTTTTGTGTCACTTATCCAGGAATCAATTCAGCCACATCACTTTTTGATCAACAATTTTTTTTTTTCAAATGGAACGCCTATGGGCCACCTACCCGTCTCTCTAGAACATACATTAAGGAACAAAATGACATATCATTTTTGTTTTTCGGTGCAGTAACAAATTGTATACATTCAAAAATCAACAACTAGTTTATGAATTTCCTTGCAGTAAGAATAATTTTTCAACTAGGTAGGCTGTGGAATAAATGACATTTGACATCAAGATTGCACTTGTTTCGACCTGTTGAATATGTAAAAATATACAGGGTGTTCCATTTGAAAAAAAAAATTGCTGGCATTTCCAAAAAAACCGGAAGTCCGACAAATTGGATTGTAATGTGATCAAATCCGAAATAGTTGCTTATATAACTGTACCGAATTTCAGAAAAATCCGTTGACGAATGCAGAAGTTACAGGGGTGGCTCGATAACCTGTGTCACCCGGTATGTATATCCACGTATATTCGAAATTATACAAGGCTGCTCAACTCAAATGAATGTTCTGCTTGGTTTAAAATTATTGGAAGTAGATAATCGCATAACGAATGACTGAATATATCTCCTTCCCCTGCAAACGACCCAAAAGTCGTCCATTTTAATACCAAAATTAGCTCTTGAATTGACCTTTCTATCACTGACACAAACATAGGAATGTTGCTAGGCAACACTTTTAATTCCTAGGAGCTAAAACTGAACTCAAGCTCCTAGGAACAAAATAGTAGATAGACTCGCAAATTCTGCTTTCGCTCGGCTTCGCTAAACGCTCCGCCTCGCAAATGCAAAATTCGCTTGTCAAACAAAGTGTCACTTTTGATCCGAATGAAACATGCTATTTTTTCTGCAACAGAAACAATTTACTCAAATAAATATGTGAAGTAACCACCGATGCCGTGCCATAATATGTATATGCAATGCAACAAATATTGACAAATAATCCGTGTGGTGAGAATATTCTACCTGCATTAACAGCAGGTTTATTCAATTTTCAAGGATGTTCGAATTGTGGTTCCAATATAAATACAACCACAGAGTGACATATTTGTGTATGGACCAGGTGCTCTAATGGCAAATACCGCGCCAGTGCAAGCTATAGAAACAAGAAGTGGAAAATGTTAGGTTAGTGAGCATATCAACAATAATAATAGCGATTATTTATTCCTCCAAAAATACTCAACTGGGATGTGTATAATTCCAATACTCAACTATAATAAGGTGTATTTATATCTACAGCATCGGTATGAAATGCCAAATCTGCCGAAATCGGAAACAAATCAGGTATGCGTCTCAACCCAAATAACCAACCATCACAATGTTGTTTATTCTTGATGACATCCATTATATCGTTTTTAGTTCCTAGGAGCTGAAATTCAACTTCAACTCCTAGGAACTAAAGTTCAACTTTAGCTCCTAGGAACTAAATATGTTGCCTAGCAACAAACCTATTTTTGTGTCAGTAATAGAAACGTCAATTTGAGAGCTAATTTTGGTATCAACATGGACGACTTTTCTGTCGGTTGCAGAAAAAATGATGTACTATAGAGGTCAACAAGAATAAACATTGTTATAACGGTTGGTTGTTTGGTTTGGGACGCATACCAGATTTGTTTCCGATTTCGCAGGATTTGGCAATCCAAACCCGTGCTGGAGATATGAATACATCATATATTATAGCTTAGTATTTTTGGTTTGATCAGGAAAGCCTTCAAGGTCCACATACTTGCTTGATCTGTATTTTATTCGTTATTCTCGGTATGGATAACTTGTTTTTATAATCACGGCCAGCAATACTTTTTTGCCTTACACACGAAATTGTTTATCCTCATTTGATTACCGAGCCAAAAACACTGGTGTAAGGGGAGAAATGAATTATCGCAATTATTATTGTTGATATGCTCACTAACCTAACATTTTTCACGTCTTTTTCCTATACCTGGCACTGGCGCGGTATTTGCATGCTATTAGGGCAGAGACCTGGTCCATACAAAAATGGATCACTCTGTAATTGTACTTATATTGAAACTTCGATTCGAACATCCTTGAAAGTTGAATAAACCTGATCTCTTAATGCAGGTAGAATATTCTTACCACAACGGATTATTTGTTGCATTGCATGCATAATATGGTACGGCATTGGTGGTAACTTCACATATTTATCTTAGTTAATTCTTTCAGTAGCAGAAATATTAGCATGTTTCTTTCGGATCAAAAGTGACTTTGTTTGACTCGCTTGACAAACAAAGTGTCACTTTTGATCCTAATAAAACGATATACTCAATATTCTTCCCAATATATATTTGCTGGGATTTGACTACCCTGTAAGTTTGTTGCTTACTTCTCTCCTAATATTTGACGTCAACTATACGACTTTTCCAGCGCCATCTTGCATTCCGTGATTCTGGGGTATCACATCAATTTTCATTGGATTGCAGCGAAACAAAAGAAAATAAAATCCACAGGAGACATGTCGCTATGCGAAGAAGTTTAGCGGAGATAAAAACCCGTTAAGTTCTCTGGTGTTCATTCCCTTTGGCTGAGTATTATTGGCAGTGTTTTAAATTTGAACCTAATCCAACTTAAAATGCCATTTCATAGATCCGGCTCCTCTTCCCGGAAAACTCTGAGTGCCACACTCGCCGGATTTCACCTAAAAGAATTTTAAATTCTTAAGTAGAGACGTTCCGGCTGTCTCTCTCGATCGCCTTCGGATCAGATGCTTCCGTCCTTTGCCGAAAAACAACAGATTTTTTAATTCCCACAGCCTTCTTCGGGCTACATATATATTTTCCTTGCTTTTACCCATTCTCTTCTTTCGCTTAAGATGCGGGGATCCGTTAGAATGAGGAGGACTTTTCACCCCGCATTTTTTCGCCATGAATCATTAATAATTGCTCTTTCTCGCTCATCGGGATTATCCACTGAATGTTAGCTTAACGAAAAAATGTCATGCTCATGGAAATTGATACCTAATTATAATTTGATGGTATGAATTCATCTTCCTTAACTCATTATTATTATTAGGAGATGAAGTGCACTTTGCCGCCTGGTTTTGCAGTTGTAAAGTGACACTTAATCATGGTTTGGGGGCTCTAAAGCGCTTTTCATCTGATAAATTCATCATATGTCTTTTCAAATAGTTTCTTCGATGTTGCTGGCAATTCGAGCTTGTTCGATTTTAACCAGAGGATGGCACTTTAGCTTTTCGGTTCACGTTACTCGTTACATTTTTTTTAAATATTCAGTTGCAACTGTCTAAATAGACATGGTTCTCATTCATGATATCATCATTAGTTTGAGCACTCTCAAACAAAAATTACAAAGATTGGGATTGTTGAGAAGGAAGAATTTCACGGACATTCTAGAAATTCAATAATTCAATGCAAATAATGCAAAAACTCATGGTCAATTACATGGATACCGATGGATGCACCTAGAATGGTTCGTCTTCTGCTCCAAATTATTGATCCCGTAGGTTTAGATTTAAGAACTAGAAGACGGCTGAGAAGAAGGCAATACAAGAATAAAGTTCCAAACTTTTCATGGCACATGGATTGTTACTCAACTTAAACCATGTGGAATATGCACCAGTGGATGCATCGACGGATTTTCCAGAAAAATAATCTGACCAATCCGAGTGCAAAACTTGGAAAACTGAATGAATATGAAAACACGAACACAAACTATTCTACAATTATACAACGTACAGTCATCTTCAGAAAACATGTCACACATGGAATATGGTAAAATTCTTAATGAATCCTGCAATAAGATCGCTGACACCGTCTAACCGCGTCTGAAGACGACCGTACATAGATGCTTCTATCACCCGTAATTCCAATAAAAGGGTTATCTAATTAGTCAGTCGCAAGTGTCTATTTTGACAGATACAACTGTATATTTAGACAGTTGCAACTGTCTATTTAGACAGTTGCAACTGTCTATTTTGAAAAAACGTAACGTGGCCCGTCTACGCTTTCGTAACCATCAGCTTGTTTGATAACGTCAAAATTAGGTATTGGTATATATCTCCTGGGTATACATATTGTATCATTTTGAGAAGTGAACATCGTTAAGTGATGAACAAAGATTTGGATCACAACAATTGAATATTCGTACGATACTTTTTCTAGTAAATTATCCATGAACATCTTCTTCACTAGTCTTGATTACTGAATTTATATACAATTTTGTTCATTGAAATCTGATCATCATTTTCGACTCGGGAAATAAACCACTAGTGCATAAAATTTTGTTCATATCACGTGCCTAAAATGCGTTTATAGCCTCTGGTATGATTATTTACTCCGCAGGGCATAAACGTCAACTTCACGCCCACATAAATAGCTACAAGGTTTTATCGCGTTACTGGATGAAATGACCAGAGTAACTACTTACAATTCCAAAAATATTTTTTTACGAAGGGAAGATCATGAGTAAAAATCTATCAAAAATAATTCTGCCAATCTTGGGTCATTTATTTTTTATTCTTCAACTTGAACAGCCTGTATTTCTAATAGTAACCACTCCCCATATGACTTCTCCTAACGGTAATTCAGGAGCTTCTGTGAGTCTAGTATCAATAGATTCCAGATAGCTCAATTGGCTAGAGCTTTAGATACATCTATGTCTATATCTATGGCGGAACTATTTGTGCACATACGTCTGGCTGTTCGATCGGTAGGAATCTCCTGAAATGTTTAATTCCAATAGTGACCTAAACATACATATTATCGATATTCTTTTCAGAACATTCTATCGATACCTATCTTGACAAATTTTCGGGGGTTGACAAAGTTCCACGATTATGTGCGAATGTCGATAGACCCTTCACATTGCTACTTCCTCAGAATAAGATGATCACGGCAGAGATAACCTCGTTGGACATACTCAGTACATCAGAATCGCGTGTAAGTAAGTGTAATTCGAGGTGTAAGTTCTCAGTACTTCTTGAAAAGGTCTCGGAAGTTCAGACCTGAATCGGACCTAAAATGGACGTCCCCAGAACGTCGAGTGCTATATGGGACACACATAATTATCACACCAAATCACACACCAGGCAATTCCTTGAAATTTTCACTATATTCATATATATTGAAACCATCCCAGTGGGACATCCGAGATTTCCGAGTTGAAGAGAAGACAACATAGAAATAAAACCACATACAACAAAATGGAGTTGCGGTTCGCTATTCGTTTCAATCGTTTCTCGCGTCACGTGTTCGGTCGGTGGGGTCGGTGCATGCGTATTTCGTGTTCGTTCGTGGCGTGTAAGTATACACCGTTGTCAGAGTTCGTCGTTAGTCGCCAAAACAACAAGAAGATGACGTCCGAATTATAATCTTATATGTTTTTGTATCAAAATAAATGCCTGTGATGTGAATAAATATCAGGAATAGTTGAGTCAGAAAAATATTTTTCGATAACAATAAAGAGCAAGAACACGTGACAAAATCAAAATATCGATGATATTCTCATTTTATCCTGTATATATATTTTTTTTTATCGATTGGAGCGCACTAAAGGGAATCCCTATAATGTTCAAAGAACATCGTGCGTTCCTAGGGAGGATAGGGACAGGAGGTAGGTATTGGAATTTTTTTTTTCTATAACTTCTATGTAGCAAACTACAACAGGATGGAAGTCAATGTATTGTATAGTACTATCGGCGTCAAATCGTTCACAATGACAACACTGGTCATAACAGAGACACCGTCAAGAGGAACAGTGCTGCCATCATCACGCCATGACCAAATAGAAAATGAAAGCCATAGGCCATATTTGTATCGCAATTGTCGCGCTATTCAACGCAAATACTTCATTATCAGAATAATTATTATAGATGCCAGGTAGCCGTGCGGACAGAGTGTCAGTATTGTAATCCGCAGGCGCTTGCTGGTCGTTAGTTCAATTCCCGCGACTGCAGACATTTTTCCGAGCATTTTTCTGATGGCCCAAGAAAGCGTTTGGGATCACACGTTGAAAGACTTCTGAGAGTTGCTCGTAAGGGGGCAACCAAATGACGGATAGAACAACTTTTTTTTCATTACGAAGGTATGATATGCGAGATATTTTTCATGGAGAACAATAATGACGTCAATAGTATGTCAAGTAGACGTCACATATAGACGTCGTTTTCCGAGAAGAGTAATCACGTCATTATGACGATTATTTGAATCACGTTGAATTGACGTTATTTATATCGACGTCATTTTAACGACCCATTATGTTCACACCACGCCTCTGACCAATATTGACCTAAAATCGACGTCATAGAGACGTCTCAAAAGACAACTGTGAAACCTGGGTAGCAATATCAATCAGGCGTACTCGACAAACTCAGTCAGCACATCTTTTCATCTCAACTCCTTACCGAGACTCGATCGTCTATACAACGGCAAAGCTTTAGGATTATTCGCCAAAGCAAGTGTTCCCAAGTACTTCTATTCCCCAAACGTTCCAAAAAAATCCGATACCCAACTTCTCTCCCTATCTTCCCTAGGTATACACACGATGTACTTCGAGCATTCTAGGAATTCCTTCTCGTGTGCTCCAAAAGATGAAAAAAAATTAAAAGAAACTCGCATAAGTTGTGATTCATGCAAGAGAGATATCCTATAGAATCACACTCAGTGGCGGCGAAACGGGGAGGCAAAGGGGGGCAGTGTGCCCCCCCCCCTGTCCCCATGCCAAAATTTCGTTCTCAGCGCCCCTTTTTCAACCCAGAAGCACTGACCAAAAACTAATTGAGCTCTTTTCTACCATGAACGAGAGAGACAGGAAAGTTCTCTCCTCTTTCTTCTTTCTCCTCAATGCTACCAACCTGGCCTGGAGATAACTTTCCTCTCTCTCTCTTTCAAGTTCAAAGTTCAAGGTAGAAAAGAGCTCAATTAACGTGGCATCGCAACAATGGCAACACTTGCTGAGTTCTCTTGTGAATCCCTTACCACAGTAGAGTGCCTAGGGGAATTCCATACTGCTGAAGATCACGTGCAAAGCTGCCCTAGAGAACAATTCAAAAGAACTGTCTTTTATGTTTCTTCAGACACATTCATTCAAACAAGGGATGATAGATGATAGGTTCGACGACTTCATGAACATTTCTAAAAAATTTGTTCGTCTAGATAGTGAAAGATCTCGAACTCTGAAGATAACATACGTTGTTCGCAAGATATCTCATTATTTTATGAAGCTAATACAAATCCTAGTGATGTGATTGCTGAATACCAGTCTTTTTGTTACACTACACTGTTTTACCACTAACCAAACCGATTTTTTAACGCCTCGACACGTGTTTCGCTAACTATGTTAGCATCTTCAGGATAAGATTAAAACTAAATCAGTTTTAATCTTCTCCTGAAGATGCTAACATAGTTAGCGAAACACGTGTCGAGGCGTTAAAAAATCGGTTTGGTTAGTGGTAAAACAGTGAAGTGTATTATCGTGCCAAAGGTTCCAGTCTTCGATATAATAAGTCTTTTTGTTTATTATTCAGAGAACTTAAAGATAATCCAATCAACATAATAACTGAAGAAATATTACCATATATATATTCAAATGATCTTGAAAATTCATTTCCAAATTTAGTAGAATTGTATGTACAGAATATTCATCACTATAGGCACAAATAGTGCAACTGCTGAACGCACTTTTATTAGAATGAGGAATATAAAAACTCATGTTAGATCCACAATAGGTGAACAAATGTTGAACGATTTCGCAATATTGAGCATTGAATTGGATAATTCCGAAAACATAGAATTATCAATCATTTGGACGAGTTTAAGAACATTGGAACAAGGCGTTTACTACTGTGAATAATAAATATATTGTAGTCTAGGTTGATAATTATTTCTAGTACAATGACTAAACTATTTTATTCTTCTAATATTTCTTGTATTGTAATTTAGTTTTTTATTGTGACAGCTGTGAGACTACTCTGTTTTTTTAGTGACCTGTGCATTTTTTACTGAATACTCGTCCTGTAGCGAAGGTGTCCCCCGCCCACCCTAAATTTTTAGAACCGCCACTGATCACACTGATATCAGGGTTTCAATACATTCAAATTCAAATTTATTAATTTCTTTTTCCCTATAGTACAATATATTGGACGAGTCGGTACATGTATACAATAAAAAGCATAGAACATAGAACATAGAACTGATATAACAACTGTAACTGTCCAAGAAATGAAAACAGAAACAAATACATTGATATTGGACAGAATAAATTAGTATAAAACATTTCAATTATTGGAGAGAAAAACGTCAAACTCCCCCAGATTATAAAAAAAATTATTTGCTAAGAAGTGTTTCAACCTACTTTCAAAAACTTCGTATGTAGGACTTTTTCAAAGGGACTAGGAAGCCTATTGAAGTAAGAAACCCCAGCGATAAGAGGTGATTTTTTATAGTAATTGTGATTTGCTTTTCTGAGCAAAAAGTCATTTTTATTTCTCGTGTCATGCTTATGTATATCACTATTTTTTGTTAATTTATGTTGGATTCGATAAGTATTGCTCAGTAATTTCAATAGATAAATAGAAGTCACCGTTAGAATTTTCTTGCCTCAAAATATGTTTCGACACGAAGTTTGAAAAGGTAAATCAAATATGAAACGAACTATCCTTTTTTGCAATACGAACAATCTTTGAACTTCACGTCCTTGTCCCCAGACAATGATACTGTACGCAATTGCAGAGTATGCATATGAGTAATACACATTCAACAGAGTATCTTTATCTGACATGGATTTTAGGACTGTCAATAGGTAAAAGCATTCCCAAACAGTCTCTGCGTTAATATACACATTTTTTATTGGACCAATTTTGGATAGTCGATGAATATTAAAACTTGGTCCAAGGATATTCCGGAATGAATTGGACATGATTATCGCCTATCAAGATTTCCTGTGCCGGATATCTGTGAGATAGGTATTCAGTTTTCGCTTATCCGACATTTATTCCGGCCCTCTGTCCTACATGAAATGGACATGAACTGGACATCTTATGTGGTATGGAATATAGTGTAGACTGTCATCAAAAATATGTTTGGGAATTTTCCCATTTGAAGATTATAATACTCGACTTGGAATAAAACGGAAAATTCAATTAACTACATAATAGTCTTTAGCCTTCATACTTATTCATTAGTATAACTTTTTTTTTTTTTTTTCGCTGGTAAATCAAAATATATTCCAAATTGAATAAACATATAAACATAACATAATAAATAAATAATGGTTTTCCACTTCATTCACTCCACAAGTGAGCTGGGGCAGAAAGAACGACTGGGGCAGCGTGCACATACTGGGCTGCACGTACTGGAGCAAGCATGTGCAAGTGGGGCAGAATATACCTTCTGTACTGGGGCAGAGTATACATTCAGTACTGGACCAGAGTATACAATATCTACTGGGTCAGAGTGTGCAGCTGGAGCTAGGTAAACTGGAGATTCATGCTTCTCCACGACTGTGTTGAACATGTCGTGGTTATCAGCGGAATAGTGGACTGTACGAAGGGTGCTATCGGGATCAGCTACGGAGCAGTAGCTCTTCACAGAGTCAACATCACGTTGTTCGAATTTGGGGTGAGCCTCTTGTTGGTAAAAAAGAATATAAGCATCCCCACTTACGAGAGAGTTCGACGAAATTAAAGAAACCAGGGAATCATTGTATTCGTGCCAAATTTTCGTATATAGATGTCTGCAGTAGGCTGTGTAGTGTCCGCTGTAGGTAGTACCGCTGTGGTTTGAGATAGCGTACAGATTGTAAGGATATGGTACGATATCTTCAGCTGCATAGGGGCTCATGTCCAAGCCGATCAAGGGGAAGTCGACAAATGTGTTAAGTTTCTCACTGAACTCTACAGTCTGCGAGAAACGTTTCAGATGTATAACTAAAATTTTTGGGAACTTGTTGATGAATAATGACTTCAAACATTTTCTTTTCTCTCTACACATCGAGCAAGTTGGTTTCTCCTCGCCGTCTAAAATCTCAACACTCGTAAACGAGTCCAAGCAGTGTGACAAGCTGAGTTGGCCTGATCGCTGTGGTATCGGTAAAGACAACTCCCAAAATGGGTCGAATGTCTCCGAACAATATCCACAGAAGGTGCATCTCAAAGTAGACTTCAACTGCCCGACAAAATTATCGACGAACTTAGATTTATTCATTGTCAAGAATCTCGACCACGAATCCATTGCGTCGACATTAAAACTGAATGATTTGTCGATTTCCATAAGTACTGGCTTTGGGTTCGGGTTCGGTTCATCTACGGCCATGTTGACGTCCTCGTGCAGCCCCTCCAGCAGGTAACAAAGAAATTCTTGTGCATCCTGTTGCGAGGAGCCTCTGAATTGAGGTGCGAACCTTTGAATCCGAAGTTTCAGATCGTCCAAACATACGACTCGGATCGAAGGATCGTTCGACCAAAGCTTCTCTATGACGTCTGCAAATGCTTTTATCAGAGTCCCCTTCTTGCTTGATGACCTCTTGTACAGATCATTGAAGTAAGCATTCTTCCTCAAATATTCCAACATCCACTCAGTTTGAGACAGGCATTGAACGACGCTGTTCATGAAACAAGTGTTCCCGATATTTTTCAAACCGATTAGGCCTGAATTCAGAACAGGTGGTGGCAACTGCGATCTTAGGGCAATATTGTCCGGATTACTGAGGGGTCGGAGGTAGCAATCATCGTCTCTGACAATAGTTTGGCGATGGATAGGATTCGGATTTGAGATGACGGGTAAGAAGCTGGACTGAGTTAATTTGAAGCTTTTTTCATTCAGCTGAGTATAGAACTCCGAAGTTTTTTGTGGACGAATAAAAATTTCATCCAATCGCTTAGTGGAAGGAATAGAACCCAATATTGATGATGCATTTCCTCTTTGGATTGCGATACTAATACGCTGAATCAGGAAAGATCGAGCTCTTTTATCGTCAGTTTTATGGATGAGTTTCCTTCCAATGAGATTGAATAATTCAGTAGCATAGGGGCCAAAAGATCCGTAAGTTTCTATGGCAACAGGATAAAAAATATATTGGTCCCTCAAAGTAGAATATTTTTTCAACTTCATTTTTTCAGCTGAATCTGCTGCTCCTCCGGCGATTTTTGATGTCGAATCGATATGTGAAGCAGCAACTGTATCTACGCATGTGAAGTCCCATACTAAAGGTTTTCCGTGACTCCATGGAATGAGAGACATCCCATCCGGGCGTTTTCCGTCATCACGACTGATTCCCAAGGGTTCCAAAACAGCTGGAATATCCGAAGTTGTCAAAGTTCTTCTAATCAGATCATTAACAGTAGAGTGTCTAGGAAAACGACCTGCACTGAATTTACAGCTCAAACCATGAACTCCCTTTTCGTTAACGGTAGATCCACATCTGCATATATGTGTTGTACAAATTGAACAACCTAGACGTAAGCCTACAGATATCCTGAAAGATTCATCATCCAATAATGTTCCAAGGAATGCAACAGGAAGTGCATTAAGCCATGCTCCAGATTCCTTTGTGCTTACTGCCTTGAGACGAGCCTTTTCAAATGGGGAGTTTTTAGCTGAGTCAAGGAGATGTTTGGAAGACAAATCAATCAACGGAAGATCCCATGATTTCTGAGAACATTTATTGTCAGGTTTCAATGTTTTCGAAGTCGAGCACCACATAGATTCGCATTCAGTATACAAAGGATCAGAAATAACAGAAAAGGAATCTGGTAGAATCTGTTTGACAAAATGTTTAATGCTGTTGAAAGACGAAAGGAAAGCTGGCAAAGTGAGTGAAGATGCCCTTCGGATTCCCAACCCACCTTTATTCACAGGAAGTGATGCTTGTACCCATGATGATTCGCTGAAATTATTATTGTATTACTCGCACCTAATCTAAATTGAGGAAATTTCCGGGAGAGTTACTCAGAATGCGGATCAGAGCTGATGCTTCGCTGGAAAGCAATTATGAAGGGAAAGAAATTATGAAAATCGAGGCTCCAATTAACTAAGACCAGTTAATTATCGCCCTAATCGGACGGCTGCTCTGACCCTATTTTTTTATTGCAAGGAAAAATAGATAATCCAAAGGGAGCAACTGATTAAAAGTACAAATCTTTGAGATTGATAGTACGTATTAATAAGATGAGCGAGTAGAAGGTTTCATTTTATCTACGAACTATGTTTGAGATATTAGGATGAGACCATGATACTTGACAAATAAACGCATGTTTTTTCCACGTTTTGTTAAGCTCAGCCATCTGGAAACATCTATTCAACCATGCAGACTTTGAATGGGAATCAATCACTAGTTTTATATTACATAAAACACTATTATACAGGGTGCCCCGAAAGTACATGAACAGATTTCAACCATATATACAGATTTTAATAACAAAAATAGTTGAAAAAGGTTATATAAACACAGTGCGTTGCCAGAGGTGGTACAATCGCGACTGAAAAGTACGGTGGTACTACATTATTGTGAAATGTGGCCCATATGTGGTACATTTGAAAGTAATTGGTTGACAGAATGAAGTATAAATTCTATCAAAGATTGTATTTGTCAATAATAATATTGACAGACAACATACACTTGTCCACATTGCCATTAACACAAAACTTTTGAACACAGAGTTTATGTTATGTTCTGTGCCCATTTATCTGTGTTCTAGTGATGAATGACATTTGTCAGCTGTCACTGCTGTCAGAATTGATAGTCTGTGTTTTAGTTCTGTGAAAAGAATAGATCCTGTAGTTCTGACAAAGAAGAGTGCTTTTAGACGTTCTGATGTTCTTGAAAAATATGGAAAAAATATGTTTGAATGCAAAATGAGATAATCATAAAAAGTTTTAAAATTATTACTTTCAATTTTTAATGTGTCTCCGAAATGATAAACCAAATATGATTTTCATATTCTTAAATATTCCTCCACCAACGTCACAGGATCAGGATAGAGAAAACCCAGAGTTTAATGACGCTGATTTGGACTAGGATAATGAGGAAAATGAAATTCCTGAGGAAAGTCCAAACAAACAAAAAATTTCACTCATAAATTCAAAGATCAGTGGTTGAATGATTATCCTTGGGTCATGAAGTGTGATAAAAGAGGTGTTCCTTTTTGTAAGGCATGTAGAGTCACAATAAGTGGGAGCTCTACCCATTTGAGGCGACATTCACAGTTAGAGAAACATATCAATCATATGAAAAAAAGTAGGTATACACAGAAACTTGACTCATTTATTTTGTCCAAGATCCAAAAAAAATTCAGCACAATGAAAATGTTTTTGCAGCTGAACTCAAACTGTCCATGTTTTTGCATGAACATAACTTACCTTTTCTTTTAATGGACCATCTACCAAAATTGATATATTCAGTGTGCCCTGAGTAATCCATAGCTAAGGATATTGAGTGTGGAAGAACAAAAGTTACTGCCCTAACTGATGAATGTTTGGCTACAGAAAGCTTGACTACTTTATTGAATAATCTGAGAGCTTGTGGAGGATTCTAAATTCTACTCTCCTTATCCTAATCCTTAGCTGTTGTTATTAGGTTTTATCATCAAAAAGTGAAAGATCATTTTCTAGGACTCCTGGAAGTAGAAAGTGCTGATTCACAATCACTTTTCAATAGTATTTGTGATTCACTTAATAAACATGATATACCCATATACGTATTAATAATCAATATGGATAATCTCTATCTGTTTCCATAGCGAAACATGAAGCCGATTTTTGAAGACAAATGACTATCCATAAGGAAAAGTGAGATACGATCAGACACATACTGCTTTGATTGAAAGGCTAGTAAACGTCATTGTCCACCGAAACACATGTCTTTGATGACTACTATAATAGCGCATGGCGCATGCGTATCATGCCACCAAATCCTTATGGATATTCATTTGTTTCATATTTTTGGCTTCATCCTGGCACCCGTTATGATCCGTATTGTTTATTAATACGTATATGGATATACCTATCAACAATAATAATATGCTAGGTTTTGCGGGAGATAATGCCTCTGTCATATAATGGGAGTGAAAAGTGGCATACAAGCAAAATTGAAAGAAGTGAACAAAGATTTGATGATGTTAGGGTGCATATGCCATTCTCTGCATCTTGTTCTTCTGCTGCAGCATTACAACTCCCCAAGAGCATAGAGGAGTTTGTCAGAAATGTTTACAATCATTTCTCAAATGCACCAAAGCGTGTCAAAGAATTTGAGAAATTTCAAAAATTTGTGAATATGAAACCTCACAAAATGCTGAGGCCTTGCCAGACTAGGTGGTTGTCTCTACAGGTAGGTTTATATATTCATCAATAGGTATATAATATAGATAGATACAAATTGAATGTGTTTCATTTGTTTGGAACTGTCTTTCAGATTCTCTATAGGTAAACCTAAAGAAATAGTTTGAATAAATAATTTTCCAGGGCCAACCTAAAATACCAGAGACTGCTTTCGACAAAGATAGCGACCAGTATTCCAGGATAAATCCAGGGTTTGTAATTTTTTCATCTTGGCTTCTGATCGAGGTCTGATCGATAGTATTATTGACCCCTAGTTTACTATTGTAGATACCGAGGTGAGCTATAATCATTTCCTGTGCCTGTTTCTACTGTTGTTGCCCTGGAATCCTTACAGATACAGTTCGTATAGGAGCAGGTCAAGTAAATCACCTTGATCAAAATCTTGGCGCCCAAGATACCCGAAACGAGTACCAGAGTAGTCCCAACAGCGCCAAAGTGAGGGTCCATGAATAAAGTACCAACGATTCCATACCCTGACAACCTCACAACTTTTTCAAGAAAAAGATACTATTTTTATTAAAATACAGAGTTTTGAAATCGATCTATCTAAAAAATGGCTAGTGCTATCGAAACTAATCAGGAATACTATTTTTCAGTAAAACATTTGATCTCTCCATATTTCGGTAGCGATTTTAGGTATAGTTGATCCAAAGTCAGTCGGAGTACCTATGGAAAAAGCATATTGGCACCCAATGGGGTTTCGCTTCCTTTGAAGTTCATTCGAATTTCGAACACTTGGCAGACCTGAATTCAACATTTTTTCCACAGGGATATTTCATTCACATTCCCCGTTAAACCCGGTTAGAGTGTTCAGGTGATGGGAGACATACTACGTCATGATGACGTCAACATCAACTATTTTTGAATTCCTATTTCTTTTATTTTACCCACTTCCACAGTTTAGCTGTGTATCTTACTTCGACATCCCGTGCCCTACTGCAGCAATGGAAGCTATATGCTTGACTTAATACCCTTGCATATTTTTATCAAGAGGACTGCAGCTCTCAGTGCATACAGACTGAACTCCACTGAATTGGCCAGACCAGGTGATGTCACTGGTCACATGGTCATTCTACGAGAAGTACAAATGGAATCTGCAACCAAACCATCGGAGATAATGCCAGCCAGGCTTAGTTTCGATCATATCTTTGGAGTGGTTATAAAAAGCCGCCCTAGGTACGGTTCCGCTGAGCCTCAGCTGGACAGAGGGTCCCTTGTTTGGTGCACCGATGGTTCGAAAATGGAAGAAGGGGTAGGCGCGGGTGTATATGGACCCGCATGTAGGCTATTTGAAGCCTTAGGTCACTCCCCCACTATCTTCCAAGCTGAAATACATGCCATCAACCTTTGCGCCCAAAGGTGCCTGAGCAAAGGTCTGAGGGGTGCCAGCATATATATCTACTCAGACAGCCAAGCCGCACTAGAAGCCCTAAAATCATTTGCTATCACATAAAAGATTACATGGGACTGCTTTGAAACACTCATGCAACTGGGAAAGGACAACAAAGTCACACTTATGTGGGTTCCAGGGCATGGAGGAATCAAAGGAAATGAGGCAGCTGATCGCCTTGCAAAAAAGGTGCAGCATCTGCACTTTTTGGTCCTGAGCCTTTTTGTGGGATAAGCAAATGCCACCTAAAGTGAGAACTCAGGAAATGGGAAGGAATTGAAAAGTCCTCCTACTGGAGAGCAACTCCAGGTCAACGACAAGCGAAAAGGTTCGTCAACCATTCGCAGAACCGAGCCAAAGAGCTACTCAGCCTCAGCAAACCAGAGCTAAAGCTTATCACAGGCTTTCTCACAGGACACGGCCCTCTGAGGTACCACCTCAAAAAGATGGGCCTGGCGGAGACTGACACTTGCTGCTTTTGTAACAATGCGACCGAAACCGCGGAATACATACTTTGCTCATGTGAAGTATTAGTCCGCCAAAGGCTGAACCACCTAGAACAGGTCTATCTCACCCCTGCTGAAGTGGAAAATTCAACCGTCAGGAAAATCGTAGGCTTCATCAGAAGTCTAGGGTTAGAGGACCGAAACTAGATAGGGGTAATCACAATAGATCTTCTAGGTCGCAGTGATCGAGAGGTCTCCCAGCCTATACGACCATCTACAATCTACTTCGACATCCACTCAATTCATTTTCAATTCGAATGTTCCCATCATATCCTCCATTTTTCACATCCATAATTTGTAAACAAATAATCAAGTTTACCTTTAACCATCACCTTTACCAACTATGGAGTTGGTGAAACCAAGGGCAGGCAGGGAAGATGTACCCAAACGGAAATTATGTTTACGGTTAAACACAATGAAATGGGATCAGCTTCAACCATGACGGGTAATGTGTATGAAATATTCCTATGTATGATGAGCATCAATTCATTGTATAACTGACAAACGCTATAACTGACTTTGGATAGACTATACTGTGCTCGACAAAAATGTAGTCATTTCGGAAAATGGTAAAGACTGTAATGATCATTATAGAACTCGTGTGACAAAGATAGAATCAATCGTACCATAATCCAACTAGTTTTTGACATCATTGGGAATATATTTCTTGATATAACAAATTCATCTTTGAATACTGGGTTTTTTCCTGATGTATGGAAAATATCTACAGTGATTACGATTTCAAGAGTACCTAATACACAATTTATAGCTGAACTTCGCCCAAATGATACATTATCAATAATTTAAAAATTTGTTGGAGCTTGCCGTCAAAGATCGACTTCTTTGAGTTGAAATGAAATACTTATTGAACAATCAGGTTTTAGGAAATGTCACTCGTGTGAAACGGCTCTTCAGTTTTTGATATCCAAATGGAAAGTTTAAATTCATGATAAGAACATCATCGGGGTGGTTTTCTTGGACTCACAGAGAGCATTCGAAACTATAAATAGAGAATTACTTTTGAAAAAATTGAACAAATATAGAATCCGCAGAAAGGTTTTCGAATGGTTTCAGAGTTATCTACAAAATTGAGAACAACTTGTTAAATACAATAACATTTACCTCAAATAAAGAAAAGGTCATGCATGGAGTACCACAAGGATCGGTACTGAAACCAACATTATAAATTTTATTTATAAAAATGACATACATCACGTCCAGAATTGTAGGGGGAAACTTTTTGCGGATGATACCCTACTTCATTTCTCTGGCGGAAAAGAGGATGTGGAAAAATTCTTGAATGAAGATCTTGAGAATATATTTACAATGTGACAATGGACTCAAAATCAATGTTACAAAGTAGAAATTTATGATTATATCTTCGAAAGCAAATTCCAAAAAATGCATATCTTTATATGAAGGAGAATTCAAATAATTCTCTACTTCAGAAGATTTTATTTTCAAATTTTCATCGTGTGTGTTCAATAGATGTAATTCAATGTTCATCGTGGCATATAGCCAAAAAAGTAGTTTTTTTCTGTTGAATGAACCGAGAAAGAATTAATATTTTCATCACATGGAGAATGCGAAATATCCATGTATTTCTTTTATGTATCCATTTTTTTATGTTCATAAATATATCCTAGAATATTCCTTTTCTAGAAAGGAGAAATCTGTAAATTACCTTTATCTCAAAATATGTGACGTAATTCATCATGTGTCTGTGTCTGAGTTCTATATTTCTATGTGTTCATCTAGTTTTATTGACTTATTGTATTTTATTCTAGATTTTACTGTAATGAAGAGAACTGTGCTAATAAAGTTTGATGATATAATGAAGAAGATGCACTTACCTCCTATACTGTGACCGAATAAAATAAGCGAAAAGCGAATAATCCGAAGGAAGAAAAAAGGACTAGAATACGCGCATACTATGAAACACGAAGACAGGGTTGGGGCGCAGGGAGACATTCAATTTGCCGGTCCCCTGGCCACCGCCGGCTCCTAGAGGGGCGGCGAGCTCCTCATTAGACGGTCCATTACGCCCCCGGAAACAAATTGCTCTAAATGGCCGACTTGAAAAATGTCTTTATGGTTGCATCGAATCTTATTTAAACGGCTTATTGGAACTTTTTTCCCGAGAACCCTGAAATCTTCTAAGCAAACACGACATATAGCTGGCGATTCAATGACCACTTGGTTTGATCAATGGCATATACAGTGTGTCCATTTAGTGCGTAATTCTTCGATATCTCGAAATCCATTATCACTAGAAGGTTCCATTTCAAAAATATTTTCAACAATACTGGGTGTTTTATAAAAGTGGGAGGACTCGGAGACGAGTTTTTTCAAAAAGAACACCCAGATTTTTTTATTCAAAATTCATTCCGCTACGGTTTAGCTCTACATCGCTGTGAAAAAAATTGGATTTGGTTGAGGCGTTGCCAAGTTATAATTGATAAACCCATTTTTACTTCTATTGAAGGTTCATGTTGAATTGGGTATGGTATATTCATTTATTAAAATGTTTAGAAGATTTTTTGGCATACAGTAGCAGCAAGGTCTCACGTACACCAATCCAGTAATTTTGCGAGTTTATCCTTTACAGGGTGCTAAAATTTACACTCTGAATATTGTAAGATTCAGACGACGTTCACTAGAATTTTTCAAATGGAACACCCTGTATTTTTCATCACAGATTTATGTCGACATCATTCGCCTTTTCATCTCTGAAAAAAAAATTGAAATTGGTTGCGGGGTTTTCAAGTTATGAGTAATTTCCTTATGTTCATCACTATCTCAGGGCAACTTATGAGACATGGTACCTTTATTTAATTTGATTGTGGGAATATTGCTTGCCACATGACATTCGAGGTTCTTCATAGATCATTCAGGTATCTTTGCGATATAAGCATTGTCAAAATTGAAAATATTCCGTAATCTTGTTACTTATGATTTAAATAATATGTACCTATGTGAAACAAACATGCCAAAAGCAAAACGACTGCCATTAAAACAACTTCTACAATACAAACAATGGAGATTTGAATTGCGAGAATAAGGACATTTTTTTTAAATTTGGACCACTTTTATTGTCGTTATTCCCACAAACCAAATCTCCATCAAACTTGAAGGAGGCAAACTCTACATAATGATACAAACAATATTTCTTTACTACGCGGGTTTCGGGAGGGAATTCAGCAAAATTTTAAATAAATTCAAGATATATTTGATTGTGACGATGTTTGACAGGTCATTACACGAATAATGGAAGTGTACTTCGAACAATCAATTCGTTGTCTGCAAAATATCTGTGAAAGTAGCATTTTGGATCAATTTGTCAAATCCACTCTGTTTTAAATTCAAACTTGCAGAGCGTGCAAATGTTCCTATTGTAAAAAAATATATGAATGGTCAATGAAGAAATTTGATTATTTGAATGAAAGAACTATGACGTAGAAATTATACTCCGAAATAGTACACTCTAAGAAAAACTGGAACACCAGTTGACACCAGCTAACACCGAATGATTTCCTTAGAGGTCCTGCATATTTCAGTGTTAATTCACACCTATTTGTAGAGCACCGGTGTTTGGTGCTATCTCTGCACATTTCCAGATGAGATTTGTGATTTCGAAATGGATTTAAAGTAATACCAGTCTGGTGTGTTATGTGCGATATTTTCTGATAAAGTTCGCACTGGTCTGGTGTGAATCACAATACTATTGATCATGAAAAACATCAGTATATTTAAAGTCACACCGGAATGAGTTTACAAAATCATCATCAAATGATCAAATCTACAATGAATACGGTGTTTATTTACACCAGATCATTGAATTCTTAACCGGAATTGTGTCAATTCTAATTGAGGACAGTTCTTCATCTGACACGAATCTTCAGAATTCTGACACATTTAGGTATGAAACAAAATTGCTTCAATCAATTTGTAATTCATTATAGTGTGAAATATTTTTGTTGAGATATACAGGGTATCTCAAAATTGCTGGGACACAGAGCTTCCACAGGTAATACGGGTCAAAATAAGTTGATTGGACCCAACTTCTTTTTATTGAAAAATATACCGTTTGTCCGTGAGACGAGTTCAGAGTTTTCATAAATAAACATATTTTCAAAAGATCTACAAATTCTTTCGGGATTCTTCGATTACTGAAAGAAGAGTTATACTCTAAAATGCACTTTCGTCGAATATCATCCAATTTGTTTCACTCATTTTTGAACAGCGATCAGCAAACGAAAATGTGTTTATTTATGAAAACTTTAAACTCACCTCACGGACAAACGGTACATTCTTTTATATAAACAAGTTAGGTCCAATCAACTCATTTTGACCTGTATTACCTGTGGTAGCTCTGTGTCCCATCGATTTTGGTGTTGTGTCGAAACATCGAGACAATTGTTTCTGATTTTGACTCCTCAATAAACTTTTCTGAGCATTTGAATTTTATTTTTATACACTTCATGATAGAAACAATCATGCACTTTACACTGGAAGAGCAACATGACCCGTGCTTATTGAAAGCACAGTGAAGAGAGACAGTGCTGAATATTGCTCAACGTTTACTACGAATGGCTGTGGAACTCTGGAGTCTGGAGTGTGGAAGTGATAGGAGCACGTACACAAAGAAGATGCGCAAGGTTGCCAAGCATCACGATATGAAATAACTAAGTATATGTACCTAGTTTCATGATAATTTAATGAACATAGGCAGTAGGTACTTAAATGAAATTGTCCTCATAAGTTCTTGGAAATACTTCCGTTGGCAAAGAATACCGAAGCTTCGTCGTTCCATTGACAAACGTGTTTTGGAAAGGAGTTGTTTGACATAATTCTAGATTGACGACAAAACGATGATGTGCTGACTCAGCCTGTCGAGTACGTTTGACGAATGGTGGACCAAAATGCATGTAAGCTCTGCAGTAATGATACAGGATGTTGCAGTCGTTAATTAGAGAGCTTCATATTGATATTGAATTCATCAACTTCTAATCATTATCTTACACCACGATGTTCAAAGTGTTATATATGAAATAGGTTTAAGTAATATAAAATAGACGAGGTGGCAACAGTGTATGGCGACAAATTTGTTCCGAAAATACACTGGTTTGGTTATCAATCTCATTACTAGGTGAATATCTTGAAGAGGAATTATTTGTGTGAATATGGATACTTCATAAAATTGATAGTCACATGAAAAATATGATAGTTGATCACTTTCATGATATGAATTTTGAAAAATTACACCAACTAATGATAATTTTTCAGAATATATCAACTTTGTGATTCATGAATAGAATAATTTTATGTTTACAGTTTGAATTCAAATAATGAGTATGAAAAGTGTGATTCCGAATTCAGATTTGCCATAATGTATCACGATTTACACCGTCGAACCCCACGATATCAAATTCCCAATACTTATGATAGGATAGTACAATTTTGGTGTTGAATAGGGTTAGTGTTAATTCCAACAGTCTGGTATTGAAAAAGACACCAACAGTTTTCTTAGAGTGTAGTAAAAATAAGGAAATTATCCATAACTTGACAACGCCGCAGCCGATTATGATTTTTTTTTTCAGCGATAAAAAGGTGAAAGATGTCGGAATAAATTTGTGAAAAAAAATACAGGGTGTTCCATTTGAAAAATTCTAATGAATGCCATCTGAATCTTGCGAAATTCTAAATGCGAAATAGAGCACCCTCTTAAAGAACATGTCGCAAAATTACTGACTTTGTATACGTGAGACCTTGCTACTACCGTATGCCAAGAATATTTTCATAATTTGAATAAATGAATATACCATGCCCAATTCAACATGACTCTTCAATAGTGGTAAAAATAGATTTATCAATTATAACTTGGCAACGCCGTAACCGGTTTCAATGTTTTTTACAGCGATGTGAAGGTAAACCTCGGCGCAATAAATTCCGAATAAACAATACAGGGTGTTCCATTTAAAAAAACTCTTCTCCGAGTCATCCCGCTTTTATAAAACAACCAGTAATATTGAAAATATTTTTGAAATAAGCAACTTGAGTAACTGAAGAAGTTTTTCCTTCAAAGTTTTTTTCTATAGGTTATGGCTTTGGAGATATCGAAGAATTACGCACTAAATGGCCACACTGTATATCGTCGTCGATCGTACAAAGTGACTCAACCCAGATATGCCTGAATTCTTTCTTTTTCAATTTCAGAGTTTTTTTGATATCAATAGCATGAGAAGGGGATAATTAGGGACAACGAATAATAATTTTTGAAAAAAAGAATTCAAACCACTTTATTTTGAGTGGACAATAGGAAAATATTGGTGAATTTTGGCGAATATGAGAAATGACTTGAGAACTGAATAAGGAAATTAACTACACAAATTTATGGTTGACTGAAGAAAAAATTTATCACTTGGTGTGATAGGGTACAAAACAACTGATATGTAAAGCTACTTTACAATTTAACACATATTGTTTTCACCTTCTTGTGACACAATTGGCATCTTGTGTGTTTTTCTTGCTGACCCACCAGATGATCCATACGGTCAAATCTTCGAGAGCAGAAGGTCTTCCTCTCTTTCTGCTTTCTGACTTCTCCAAGGAAGCACTGGCGATTCTCCGTCGGGAAGTTAGATGGTTCAGTTTTCCTCTTTGAATTCTGTGCAACTGCCACGCATTTTGTACTATTAGGTTTGAACCGAATGCGATCAATAGAAAAACTGACTAACTGTTTGTAAGTTACAAAATGACCTTTTCATTTGAGTTGCAATAGCAATATTGCATCAACTATATATCATCATTGAAATTGCAACATTACATTGATTCTTTTATGAGGGGTTTTTCTTACATTGATTAACTACGAACGGCTGGTGGCCGTGAGCGTAGAGTCGCTGGCTGTTGCCCAGGCGGTCCGGGTTCGATCCCCGGCGCGAGCACTGAATTAATTTTCGGTAGTTTCGTTGGGCGGGAGGAGATAGGTGGCCAACCCAACATTCTTGGTACCTAGATATCAATCCTTTGGACTGTCCACGGTTACCAGCCGAGTAGTGCTTCGGATGACACTTAAAAAGCTAAGGTCCCCGTCTTCTTAACTCACACAAGTCTCTGACTTTCGAGGGTTGCTTTGCAACTAAGCTGGCGGTTAAAAACACTTTTAAACACTTTTTTAATATCAGTGCAACGTTACATGTGGAACTATCAGTGAATTTTCAAATGTTATGTTGCATCGATATTGATACTTCATTGAGTTTGTAAATAACATAAGCTAACTACAAATATTATAGCAACAACTCATGAGATGCAACACATATTTGATTATAAATTGTGAAATATACAAAATGCTACATTGTGTATCGATCGAGAAACGCCATTTCATGAAATGCCTACGCGCAGTCGCAAAATTGCATTCGACAAACGCCAGCATCTCAGTCGCCATATTCGTTGGTGTTTGGCTTCGGTAACAGGTATTTTGTTGTCCAAATGGCAAATAATACCAATAAATGAGCTCTTTATTGGGAATTCTATGAAACCCTATACATTATATGAAATCAATCCTTTTGATTACTGAAACACTAACGGAAATTGAGGTTTCGTTTAACTTCATTTTCATATTATGTTCATTGCTCAAATCATCAAATCTCATATTTCATCTCACTGTACTTGTTGCTGCTGTTTTAGAAAAAACAACCTCATATATCGTTCTTCAGAATATTCTCTGGATCCTGAGGAATATCCATATATATTATCTAGTGAATATTCTATGAACATCTCTTCAGTGTATATATTATGAGGATACTCTCAGCATCCCTTGGATAATAAATATTTCCATAATCATCACCATTATCATCATCTTTATTATTCCCAATAAACAATTGATTATATGTTCATAACAAGGAACATTAAAAAATTAAACCATAATGTATTAAATTACATTATAAATGTAGTAGGTATAGGTATAGGTATAATAATCATTCTAGTCATTCTCAGAATTTGAGCTGATCCTTGTTTGAGTGAATGAATAATTGAATTAATTGATATGTTATATGAACTAAGTCAACAAACAGGTAGATTCCCGATTAATTCATTATATTATTATTTCCTTTGTTCCAGGTTTTTATGCAGTGCATTGCCTATATATAAGCCGTCATATCGTTATATCGAAAATATTCTGAAATTTTCTAAATTGACTTATAAATTATAAAATAGTTGACACGACTATTTGATTATTTGAAAATTGCTGCTATGTATGATTTATAACATTAAATAGGTATGTGATTTTCCTATACTTTTTATTTCAAGTTGCCAGTAACCTTGATAAAATACCACAATAAGAATACATTCGTTCATTGAATATGGAATGTCACTGTTCTTGATACACAATGTTACATTAACTTACGTCCGCTGTAGTTGCTGCGACCTTGCAGTAAAGATAGCGACAATTATCTGATGTAACATTACACATTACATCGAAATTCTGCTGCAATATTGTTGAGATATTACTTTGCTTAGTGGGAAGAAAGTACCTTTAGTTCATGGACTGAAATTGATTGTCTTTATTACCACATGAAACATTGCTTTTCATGATAGGGATACATGAATACATATAAGAAAATAATAATAAAGGGTTAACTAATGAATTCCACTCAGTGGAAACGAATTAATATTGTTTCTTAAGATCAAAGTATTATTTCATTCCTGAGTAATCAAATCTAATCAAATCATGCCGAATATTTTTCATCAAATTGTCCTGAGCAAGTATTTTTTAAGATTGATTTCAAACCTTCTTGCATCATGAATATTTTCCAACTCATTCGGTAATGAATTGTATAAAATTATTCCATTGTGAAAAACAGATTGTTTGCGAATGTTTGACTCAAATGTATTTGCTATCAAGTAATCCAATTGTCTATAGTCCCATAATTATGGACTGTATTGACTTTCAATTCATTTCTGGCAAAATGAATGAAGCAACATATCAATTTATTCCTGGCAAAATGGATAAAGCAACATATTTTGAGCTTATATTACGAAATCAGGTTCAGAAAATGTCTAGGTTTGTATAGATTTATCGTTGGTTCTAGAAAATGTAGATGAAAAATGCACTCAATTGATTTGTTTTGTGTTTTGTAATTTCATTAGTGATTTCAGACGTGAAATATTTGTACTCCTCCAAAAGGAAATCAAATATTGCAAATTAGAATGAATAAATAAACAACTGTGAATTCGTAAAATTATATTATTCAAACATCTGCAATTCGATTATCAACAAATGGAAAATTTGATTAGTACTCATGCCTCAGCGCCTGCTGCAAGTTTCTTATCCCGCATGTAGGGGGTGTAGTAGATTGTTGCGAAAGGAAAGGACAAGAAGACGAACGCCTGAAGCAGTCCATGGAACAGCGTTTGGCCAGTTGTCAAGCGAACAGTTGGGACTGATGAGACAACGTTACACCACAATCTCATAGACATCTGTGGAAAAATCATACAATAGTGACATAAAAATATAATAAAACCTATCCAAGTCATCTCCACAACGTTTAATTTCAAATTCAAGAAGAGGGGGACATGTTTTGGACCCAAAAGGTATCCATCATCAGCCAGAAAGAAATTATTCTACAAAGAACAACGAAACAATAAGTAGGTATATCAAGTAAAACAAATTGATACTCACGTGGAGAAGAAAAAGGCAAAAACATGGTTATAATTAGCATGGTTAAACGGTTATTAGAACATGTTTATAGTTTTAAATGAAATTCAAATGAAGTAAACAGGTATCACTATTTAAATTGATACCTAGATGGACTTCTATACAGTAGTCTGAACGTCTGAACCCTATGAATGAACTGATCAAAGTGAAAATGAACGTGACGAACTCGAATTTCTGTATCCAGCTGTCATTTTTTTAAGGTATGTTCATATTGTTCATGCTTGTACGAATTTTGCAAAATTTATGCGTATAAAATGGCGACTGCGAATATCCCAATGAAGTTGGAATATTTGAACTGTTTTACGAATTCGGATGGAATCATAACTTAACTACACACTATATGCATAAAATGTGTTTTTATTTGGTATACATATGAATGAAGTAAGGACCTGTGAATATACACTGTCCCGTTCCACCGACATAAAAATGCAGACAACGACTATTAAACGGAAAAATTCCGAAATTTTCATAATTCGATATGAAAAACTGAAAATATTCCGTTTTTAGCACTTGAAATTCACAAATCCTTCATTGCAGCTTCAGAAATTCAGGAGTAAAATAGCATGCGGAAACATGAAAAGTACATGGAATATATCCATTCAACATTTTGAGATCTCTTCAGATATGTATGCGGATTTTGTAAATTCAAACATACAGGGTGTTTCTTCAAGGACCCAATAATATGTTGAATTTTTGTTAATCCGTGCCTGGAATTTCTTATGGCGGATAAACAAGTCGCTGAAGTAGCAGTGGGAAAACACGTCTCCCAACTATTAAGAACATATACCAGGTGGTTCGTATGCTATGTGCATTCAAAGAAATGACCAGAATTTTGATAAAACACCCTATAACTCGGTAATGAAACATTGTAGTACCTAACATATATTATGGTATATTCAGAACTACCTTGGTCACCTCTATTCACCGTTGAAGTATTTCTGTTTCCCAACGGAACACTCTGTATATGACATCAGAACCCTTATCTCCGGAGAATTTTGTTGCATGAGTATGAACGTCGAAGTCTGTTGGGAATTCCATATTTTGCGAATCGCATAAATTTTGCGGATTTCGTACAAGCATGAACATAAAGCTTTACCTACGGCCCCTATACAGTGTGTCCCACTTACCATGCTCACCATGGGTATCTTTTTAACGGTGAGAGATACGAGGTCGGTTGAATGACACCAAATGTGGAGTTTGTCAAGGTCAACTATAATGTGGAAAAATATTTCGATAAAATCTATTCGTTTTTGTGTTATACGCAAACAACAGATTTTGATCATTTTCATGTCTCCTCCGTAACTTCTTTATTCATGAAAATATTCGAATGGGAATTTCACATTCTCATGGCAGTTTTTCAAAGTGATTTCGAAAAAAATATGGAATTTATACCAACTCTTCTAGAATTTGAGATATCATCAGCACCAACTTTAGTTTTTCAAATGTAGATCATAGCTCACTACGACCTAGTTACAAATAACTTTTTTTTCTCTCACAGATGATATGTCGCAGTGATAGTTTTTTGTTGATAACAACGGAGTTATCTTCATTTATACAAAAACAAAAAATATTTTGGAAGCCGCCATCTTGAATTTATAAATTTTAACAAAAAAATCATGATCTCCGACCTCAAAAACCCCCACTTACCAATTTTGAATGGAATCGGACCAAATCTTGTCCGCCATCTTGGAGCAGCCATTTTTTTTAATTGATTTGGTCCGATTCCATTCAAAATTGGTAAGTGGGGGGTTTTGAGGTCGGAGATCATGATTTTTTTGTTAAAATTTATAAGTTCAAGATGGCGGCTTCCAATTGATTTTTTGTTTTTGTATAAATGACGATAACTCCGTTGTTATCAACACAAAACTATCACTGCGACATATCATCTGTAAGAGAAAAAAAAGTTATTTGTAACTAAGTCATAGTGAGCTATGATCTACATTTGAAAAACTAAAGTTGGTGCTGATATCTCAAATTCTAGAAGAGTTTGTATGAATTTCATATTTTTTTCGAAATCACTTTGAAAAACTGCCATGAGAATGTGAAATTCTCATTCGAATATTTTCATGAATAAAGAAGTTACGGAGGAGACATGAAAATGATCAAAATCTGTTTTCTGCCTATAAAACAAAAACGAATAGATTTTATCAAAATATTTTTCCACATTATAGTTGGCCTCGACAAACTCCACATTTGGTGTCATTTAACCGACCTCGTATCTCTCACCGTTAAAAAGATACCCATGGTGAGCATGGTAAGTGGGACACACTGTAGAAGGTATAGGCAAAAACAAACGAGATACAGCCTCAGTAAGTAGCTCTTTACGCACAGTAAGTACATCGCACAGTTCTCGTTCATTCCGCTAGTATAGGTATAAAATAAAAAAAACTTAGTTTTCCAATGTTCAACCTCATGAGGGCCAGATTTTTCTGGCTCTTTAGCCGCTTCAAACGCACCTCCACCTGACTTACCTCGATGGTCAATAACCCAATGATGTTTTAACTTATTGTGTCTTCAATCTTCATAAGGTTTTTTTCTCTGTTTCAATTAATTTTTACAATTCTACATTCATAATGTACTTTAGGTATTACAGTCTGATGATGGCCGTTGTCTCAGAACCGGTTACTATTTAATTGACTAATTTTTACATGAAGTGTGGTCGACTGACTTTGAGTCTCGCTTTGAGTATTTATTCTGATTGAAAATTTCCTATGGTGTTCATATCAACGCACTCTTATTGTTTGATTTACTACTCCATTTTAGTTTGGCTACCACATGAAACAAAATTGAATTCGAGGAATTTCCTGTACCTAACTGAAACCTCCATAAAAATCAAGAAATGCCTTATCTTGCCGAGAGATCTTTTGATTTTACCTAGATGCGAACGCTTTGATGCCGCCTTCAATGTTCAATGGCTCAAAATTCGATACCTTCAAATAACACCACCTCTATTAATTCTTTTTGGTAAATACATTTTGTTATTGGGTACTACCAAGTACTACTTCGTCAGCGTACATACATTAGACTTCGTCTACCAATAGTCGTCTAATTCGTGCATCATTGCGCCACCTAACAACTAGCCAATGAACTACAAGACCATCATTGTTGGCGAGATGTATTATAGGAATCTACCAGAGGTTTGGAATGCTTGTTGTTGTGTTGGTGGTATACTCTACAGGGATGACTTCTCATTATTGGATGAATCGTTTTTTTGCGCCATTCCACCTACAGTTTGATTGTGATAAATGGTGATAAAAACTGGTGTGGGAGATAAAGCTCTCGAACTAGGCCTTTTGATAGCAAATCCGATCACACCTTTCTTCAAAATGAATTTCTAAAACTTTATCGTAGAACCTTTGGGTATACAGGGTGATCCACGGTGGATGGCCTATTAGAAGTATCTGAAGAACGAATAGACAAAACATTCTGAAAATTGGGTTTCTTCGATAATTGAACATTCTCTATCCGTCTCCAATATTTTCATCGATTCAGTGTTGCCACATCTATCAGAAACAACTAGCAACTTTGTTATTTCAAATGGAACACCCTGTATTTTATTGCATTTTTAGATTCTTTCTAAAGAGCTGATTTCATCGATGTATCACACTTGGGGTCTAGCAGGAATGATTACAGAGATATAGGGTGTTCAAAATCGAGATTTTTCAATTTTAAGATTTTTTTGTGTCGAAACTATTCATTATCGATCAAAACGGCTCACATGTCCCTATCTTAACATTTGATTGACTATCTACTGGAATTTGGAAAAAATACAGGGTGCTTCAAGATTCAGAATTCTGATCACCCTGTATCTGTTCTAATTAAATGTCAATAGATAGTGAATCGAAAGTTAAGATAGGCACATGTAAGCCGTTTTGATCAATAATGGATAGTTTCGACACAAAAAAATCCTGAAATTGAAAAATCTCGATTTTGAACACCCTATATCTCTGTAATCATTCCTGCTAGACCCAAAGTGTGATACATTGATGAAATCAGCTTTTCAAGGAGAATCTAAAAATTCAATAAAATACAGGGTGCTCTATTTGAAATAACGAAGTTGCTAGTTGTTTCTGATAGAAGTGGCAACACTGTATCGATGAAAATATTTTAGACGGATATAGAATGTTCAATTATCAAAGCATCACAATTTTCAGAATGTTCTGTCTTCTCGTTCTCCAGATACTTCTAATAGGCCATCCACCGTGGATCAGCCTGTATAGGTATAGCAATTACGAAAACTCTTCGTTTTTGTGACCTGGTCAACTTTACAGGTAGGCAAAAATTATGTATTATTATAAATTTTCCTTCAATTCCACACTTTTTGCCACATGGTCACGAACCCTGATTTTTGGCTAAGCTTTATCATAATTTTCTTGAATGATTTATGAGCATTATTATCAACGTACTCAACATATTAGTCTCGACATTAGTTAATTTTCAGGTAGTTCTGAATGAAAGCATGCATATGTTCTTAACATCATTTATTCTAACAATAAGGTAATCAGATTAATAATGAATCCCTGCTTCACCTATATTTTATGAACTATATATACAGGGTGTTTCATAATTGAATGCTGATCCTAAAGGGCGATGATCCTTGGATGATCTTAAGGAGAGAAGTTCATATCAACATATGTCCTGAACCTCTCAGTTTTTGAGCTACAGGGTGTTGAAATCAGAAGCGTCGTACAGCGTTTTTTGAACAAAACATTCAATATCAGGTCTACGAGGACATCACTGGTAAAAGTTTGATTTTCGTCCCAAAACAAAATATGTTTGCACTTATAGTGGGTGTCTACTGAATTACCAAAAACAATATCCAAGAACTGAAGAAACAAAATTCTTTGGTTTTCATTTTTTTGCGCGAAAACGGTACGTTGTATGAAAGTAAGTCTTGAAACCAAATTTGCTCCAAAATGAATGAGAATTGAAAAAAATTTGGTTCTCAGAAAAATCAGTGGCGTACTGTTTTTTTCTTCAAAAACTGTCAGTTCAAACCCCGTACGGACGCCAATGGTGAGAATTTTTAAATATCTTCCACGTGAAAAAGTGCTCCTTAATAATGAAAAGGTGTATACAAAATATCATAACAATATCTGAGAGTGATAAAAAATTATGATGAAAAATTAATTTTTTTCTTGAAATTTCATCACCCTGTAGCTCAATAACTAAGAGGTTTAGGACATATGTTGATCAAAACTTTTCTCTTTGAAATCATCCAAGGATTATCGCCCCTAAGGATCAGCATTCAATTATGAAACACCCTGTATATATATATATATATATCAATATCAACTTTACAGTTTTAGTTAGGCGAAGGATCGGCAGGATCGCTCTGTATAGCTGGCAAATTTACAATTAACTTAATAAAGATACTGAGTGGCTTGCGTAATTCTGAGTTATTTCTACGGCCAGAACCCCATAAAAAATTACCCTGAGGTAATTGTATCACCACAATATACACGAAGAAAAATGTATCGATTTCACAAATCTTCCTTCGACCTACACTGAAAAACATTTAATGAAAAATTCAGTGCAGTTTAGTTTGAGTATGGGAAATTTTTAAGTAACTCATCCTCGAATTTAGATTTTGTTTCATATGGTGTCAAAAAAATTGTAGGTGCCATTTGAAAAAGTCGAGTTATCGGTAATCATTCAATACATTTGAAAATCGACCTCTACAAAAAATGGGAGCATCTCGCGATGCCCAAATTCCCACGATGCCCAATTCCCAAGATGCCCAATTTCTACGATTTCCACCCTCATTGCCGAAGAGCGCTTGTCAGGTCAACAGAAAGTTTCAGATAACACAAGATTTCCACCATGCCCACTTTCTATAGATTCCCACGATGCCCAATTCCTACCATGACCACTTTTCTTGGATTCCCACCCAGCTCACTCTTAATACATTCTCACGATGCCCAATTCCCACCATGCCCACCTTCCTTGTATTCCTTCCATACCCACCTTCCTTCGATTCCCACTTTGCCCACTTTTCATACATTCGCACGATGCCCAATGCCTGGAATGTCCCATCCTCATCAGGCCCACCTTCCTTGATTATCCACCATGCCCGCTTTTCGTTGGGCATCGTGGGAATCTATGAAAAGTGGGCGTAGTGAGAATCTTCTGATATCTGATTTTTTTCTCATAACCTGGCAACGTTGCGCTCCTCGACAATTTTCGTAATCGTCGGCATGCAGGTGGACATGGTGGGAATTGGGAATCGTGGGCATTGGCCATCGCTCTACGCACCCCAAAAATCACATTTCACGTTTTAATTCCCGAACGAAAAACCGATTATTTCCGAAGGCAAGTACTTTTCGTTCGCAAACACTTTTCGTTCGCTGCAAGGTTGCCAGTTCTACTGAATTTTCAGTATATCTCCTTCGCAAATTGATCCACTGAAACATTTCATAATACGCAGTGTCATTCATAAAGTCGGCATCATATGGGAAAAACTTTTAATAATGACTTTTTGCTTTGCGTTTTGCTCAAAAAAAGATGGAAAATGGCCTACTCAATCGGGGTCACGTGACTTTCGCTACATGTCAAAAGTGAAATTTTTTCAAATTAATCGCTGAGTTGGCTTATTTGTTCGAATATCGAAAAAGTTTACTTGAAAAAGTTGTTTCTATTTCAATTTTACACATGCTTCTCGAATTTGATCTTTCTATTGCAACTTTTAGATTTTGATTTTTTTTTATTTTTCCAAATTTCTATAATTTTTGAAGAATTTTCAATTCCACGAAACTACTTCATACCAGTAGCTTTTTCATGCTACTCACTTTCAATTACTTATTATCACTGATTATGGACAGGACAAAGACACAGTAAACACAGTAAACTGATGGTTGGAACACTGTCCAAAACAGTGACTAACGACATTCTGAGCCTAAACAGAAGTCAGATTAAACAAGTGACGGGACTAATAACCGGTCACTGCCCCTTGAGGAAACATATGCATCAAATGGGCATCTATACAGACGAACCCATATGCAGACTATGCAATGAGGAGGAGGAAACTGCCACCCATGTAATACTGGAGTGCGAAGCACTAGCGCGTTGGAGATACAACCTTCTGGGAGCAGTAAACTCTCAAGAGGCATTTTCAAAGAATGATCTGGTGAAGAGGCTGCTAAACCTCATCAAGGTAGCGAACCTGTTCACCTAAGTCAACAGCATGATCAGGAATACAATAGACCCAAAGGCTGCAGTGTTTTGGGCTTCAAACCCTGACTGATCATTCTGCTATTAATCAATCAATCAATCAATGGACAGAAATATGATTTTCTTCAGAAAATGATAATACCCGCTTCCAAATTCTGTTATGTTTGATGCAAAGTTATGATATATCGTCAAGCATTTAGAAACTAAATTCATTTAAACTGATCTTTTCAGTACTGAAAAAATTAATTCAAATGAATTTCGTTTCTAAATGCTTGACTCAAACATAACAGAATTTTGAAGCGGAGATTATCATTTTCTGAAGAAAATCATATCTTTTTGTCGATGATAATTAGTGATAATTAGTAATTGAAAGTTAATAGCATGATGAAACTACTGGTATGAAGTAGTTTTATCGAATTTACAATTTTTTCAATATTACAGAATTTTCGAAAATTTTTAAAAAATATAGAAATCTAAAAAATGCAATAGAAAGATAAAATATAAGTCACATATGTAAAATTTGAATAGAAACAACTTTTTCAAGAAAACTTTTTCGATATTCGAACAAATAAGCCTACTTCCAGCGATAAATTTGAAAAAATGTCACTTTTGACATATAGCGAAAGTCACGTGACCCCGATTCAGTATAATATAGGCCATTTCTCATCTTTTCCGAAGCAAAACTCAACATCCAACTCGAATTTCGAAATAAAAGTCATTAAATAAAGTTTTTCCCATATGATGCCGACTTTATGAATGACACATACTGAAAAATATGTTGTCACTCATTTATTATTATAATCACCTTTATTTTTATCAATCTCTGGTTCCTACTTCATTCTCACAGCAATAAAGTCATTATTTCATGAGATATTTTAAGTAAAACATGAAGCTGCTCAATTAAACTACTTACCAGATAAAGTGGACCAGCCAAATAATAAACTTATTTTGACAAGCTTTAACATGGACAATTCTTGGCCGATTATGGATTTTCAACCAAAGTAGAAAGCGACATCCTTGGTCTATGCGTCATTGGCGTCGTTTTTATTGTGTTTCGTTCTCTTTGAATTTAGAACCGGGAAAATTTTCAAATTTTTTACTAATATTTTGGGAAATATGAGGAACCCTGGCACGTTTTTTCAGATGATGGGTGAATTGTTGCCCGTTACCTCGAGACATCTTTGAAATTTTTTTGATACATTGCGTAAAATATCGGTTTGGTAAGTGGTAAAACTTATACTCTGTACTCTATATAGTGTACACTTCATATCAACAAGAAATACCTAATAAGATAACAGACAGGAGCTGTTACAGAGAGTTTTATTATTCAATATATATCAAAAAAATTCAATAACCTTGTAACAACTCCTGTATGTTATGTCATAATGTTTTTTTTGTTGATATGCATTGAAGTAAAGTTCCATTTGCTTGATGAATGCAATCCATTGATCCAAAATATCGACGTAATCAAAGCATCATGTAGTGCAAATATCTCGAAAAATATAAGTGGAACTGATGGCATTTTTCCTTTGGAATTTCGATAAAAACATTGATGATGGCTAAAAATATTTCGAAACACATTCAAACCACCTTGTATAATACATGCTTGAATTCAGAATAAAAAAAGCTTTCAGAATCTGTGAAAGAATTATCAGGGCCGTATTTAAAAAACAAAAGTTGATGATGGTTCTACGAATACGAAACGTCGCATAGAAAAATCGGTATCACCACGTTAAACGTCATCAAAAGTTGCTATGAAAAAGTATTTCCAGTTTTCCCGTATCTCTAATAATAACGGAGAAAAAAAAATAAAATAGAGATTCCAAAAATTCACTTTTTTCGATATCTGAAAAACTAAAAAAAAAATTGAAAATTTTCGAAGGCTGTTGGTATGAGCCTCCGAATGCGCAACTTTTTCCCCATTTAACCGACTTCGTATCTCCTACCGTTTCCGAGATCCCCATGCTGTTCAACCTTATATTGGACAGACTGTATTGCGAAGAAGCAAACTAATAAGTTGGCGTGTTTTGATATTTGGTATCACTATGTATTTTGAGTAGATGATCAATTGTTTAATTTTGATGAAAAAAATAATAATAAAGAAAGTTTTGTCACTGTCTTTCAACATGAAGTTCTAATTCTCTGTATCATCAACTGCTGTGCGAGACTACCAAATTGCTCTGCTTCAAGTCATTATAATGAAATATCTTGATAAATAATGGTTCATATTGTCTATATTGTTTTCAGACAAAAATACGAAGACAATAAAATCATTTTTTGGTGAAAAACCCATCGCATGATAATTGCCAATAAAGCACTTACCCATTATTTTGTTCAATCAATTTGCGCAATACTTTATAGGAAGTAGGTTCAGTGCATCACTAAGTTACGTCATGCATGAATTCACCATTTATTTACTCAATTCAAAATTCTTATAGTCTGATTGAGTTCAAAAATTACCAATACAGGCGCTGAATACATTTTGTATTTGCCCCTGTTGGACAGTATAGGTATAATAGTAGAGTGCCAAACGAACCGTAAGTCGCTTAGATCAAAAGTTGGTGGGAAATCGGAGGTAAAAAGCTGTGACATGGCTAGAATTGTTACCTACCATCTCCAGATCATGGATCCACTTGTCGTCAAAAAATCGTCCTGTGCGTTTGGGGGGTAGGGGGTAATTTATAAAAAAATATGGATTTTTTTTTTATACGTGGAAAATATTGATGGGTTCCAGAACTTCCACCCTGTCGAATCTTGATTTCGTGTGACAAGTAGAAAAAATTATAGAAAATTTTGAAATTCACCAATTACATTACGATATATGAGAAAATCATATTTCAAACGGCTATAACTCGAAACTTGTAAATTTTCGTTTAATTGCTTTTCATATACCTCGCATTATCTCAGTAAATATAACGTTTATCGAAAAAATACTCGAAATAATGTCGATGCGCCCATGTTTCAAGATGCGAATGGTTCTTCGATTTTGAAAATCGAAGCATAAATAAGGAAGATATTGGGAAAATCATAATCCAATGCAGGTAGTACGAAGGACGGCGACTCGCCGCTTTCATACCCCGATTCTTCCCGCAACGCCCGCAGCCGTCCTAGTACGATCACCGTAAATATGAAATACTGAGTGTTACAGAATAGTACGATCTTGGAATTCACAGGAGAAATGGAATTTATCGCTATTTTCCAAGTTAACAGAAATTTATTTTAACTTGCTGTTTGTTTGAAAGTGCCCTCCATTTATTTTATGAATGATTCTATCTCGAAAGTACATTTATTATCCATCAGAGTAAAATGTCAACCATCTCATTTATTAACAAATTGACAAATACTGAAACGAAACATGATGCATATAATATTGAAATAAAAATAAGATATCCTTGTGGAACCTTGAAAAAAACATTATTTGATACCAATCGAATTGCGAAGTTGTAAATACACGTAAATACGATACAGTGTCCACAAGAAGACAAAGCTACGATAATTTTTTTCTATCATGTCTCTTGATGAATCATTATTCCCAAACCAACGTGTTTCGGTTTGAGTTTTTTGAATTTCGTATTAGCGAGTATTATACCTTGACATCAGATACTGAACACCTTTGAATCAACTGAATCAACTTTATCGTGTATAAGGCAACTAATTGAAAAAACGTGTTTTCGGTATCATATATCTCTCATATCTTGATAAATATCTCAAAAAAATTTCAATTTGTGTATCTGGGTCATATCTGATGCATATACAAAGTCAGGGGAGTTATCTTCTGTAATTTCACTTTGTTCTTTATATGTGTATGAATCAGATGAGTTTTTGTCACTTTTGGAATCACAAATTACGACTCATTAAAACTTTTTGATTCATTTGATAATGTCTATTTCCTTGTCCTAGTGCTTTCTGATTTCTTCGATAAATTCATTTTACTTGATTTTTCTAGATTTTCCCTCCTCGTTCCTCTGGACGTTTCGGAAACGAATCTGCTTTCGTTCCCAACATAAAAATGCAAAACATTTTTCTTCAGAAGTTGCATTTATTTTCATGTTGAGAACGGGAGCAGATTCGTTGCCAAACCGTCCAAAAAAACGAGGAGAGAAAATCCCAAAAAATCAAGTAAAATGAATGTTTCACCTTCTCGATTAACCTACAGACAGTAATCTTCGATTGAGATTTTCCTACCAGTTTTGCCACCAAGTAAGCCAAGTTCGGCATATTTTTGATATGAACAGTTGAAAGTATACCCTTTTTCATTAGAAAATCTGCACCATCTATTAATTTTATCAGGTTATCAAATTCTTTGTCATGTGTGGTATGACAACTTTATTCTCACTCAGTGATCCTCTATAATGTTTCCAATTCGATACAAAGCATTGGTTATGATACTTGACTTCCATGGCAATAAACAATGTTGGTAGTCAATACTAGGTCGAAACTTGACTCTTATTTGAACGTTTTTGGTAGAAAATTCATTTAGACACATCAAAAATACCTTCACATCAATTTCACTATAGAAAGCGTTTTATTCCTGACATTATTGTCTCCAGTTTCCAATATTCCTGTGCTTGAAGATCAATCGACCTTTATTTTCATTGAAAATATCATCAATTCTCTGGAGTTCCATATCGATTCGCCTCGATAGTTTTTTCCGAGGTTTTTTCTTATATTCATACAACTTTCAAATGTTTTTATCGATAATTCTGTACAACGAAGGAGTTGACCATCTTTTCCACAAATGAAACATTTTCTCGATGATTCTGTACTCTGCTGGAAAGGAATCTTCAACTTCAAGACATATTCAAGATCAGTGTCTGAATTGCTAGTACTTTCCATCTTTTATCTAGGGAAACATAATTATATCTTATGGTAAATTTACAATAATAGATTTCGTTAACTAATCAATACTTATTTAATTATTGAAACAGAGCACACAATACCAAATATCGAATAATTAATTCACAATGCAATGGTCAACGCCTCAATGTTGATGTGTATAACGAAAGCGTTTGGAACCACGATAGCCGCGGGTATTGCGGGGAGAATAGGGGTACGATTGCGGCGAAACGCGATCGTCCGTGGTACCTGCATTGCATTATGATTTTCTCAATATCTTCCTTATTTATGCTTCGATTTTCAAAATCGAAGAACCATTCGCATCTTGAAATATAGGCGCATCGACATTATTCGAAGTATTTTTTTGATTAACGTTGTAGTTACTGAGATAATGCGAGGTATATGAAAAACAATTTAACGAGAATTTACAAGTTTTGAGTTATAGGCGTTTGAAATATAATTCTCTCATATATCGTAATGTAATTAGTAAATTTCAAAATTTTCTATAATTTGTTCTACTTGTCACACGAAATCAAGATTCAACAGGGTGGAAGTTCTGAAACCCATACATATTTTCCACGAATAAAAAAATAATCCATATTTTTTTATAAATTACCCCCTACCCCCCAAACGCACAGGACGATTTTTTGACGACAAGTGGATCCATGATCTGGAGATGGTCGGTGACAATTCTAACCATGTCATAGCTTTTTACCTCCGATTTCCCACGGGGTGAACGATAGGATTCGATTGGCACTCTACTATAAATATTACACAAATACCACACCCGGGGTAAATCGTATCATTAAAGTATACTAACCTCGAGTGGTGAAATAATTCTCTGTTATTCAGGAATACCTATTGCTTATTGCTTCGGAATATGGCACAAAAATGACTGATCATAAACTTAATGAATAAATAATGTCTTGCTATCTGAGTGCGTTTTTGTTGTATATTTTGACATACAGTTTGACGGTGAGAAAAATTGTCATGGAAACATCATACCTCTAAGAAGTTAAACAGGGTGCATGGAGAATCTGTTACACAGGGAGTTGCGAAATTCCACGTACAACCATTTACAGGTGCACGATGACGTCTGTTAATTTGTGTCCATGGCGATGCTTAGAGCAAGCCGATCAAATCAGATCAATGGCGTCATAAAGCAGATTGTAGTATGTTTGGAATGAAACCAATTGCAAAGTGCCTTGGCTACAAACGAACACGTTTGACTCATCCTCAAACATTTTTGGGGTTGATAATCATGCAATTATGAGAATTTGGAAAATCGCATGGAATGTACAGACATCAATAGTCGGTCTATTCTCATGATAGAATTTCTTCTCAAACCACTAAGCAGACCACCTTCTTAAATAACAATAATGCATTATTTGAAAAAAAAAATTTTTTCTCCCTATCATGCATACTTAGCATTCGTTTTTAATACATAATATTCAGAACCTACCCAACCAACATTTTAGGAGGATTATTCCAAGCAGAGATGAAAAATTACTTGAAAAAGTCGAAATTTACTAATTTCTGACAGAATATTTCTCCTTTATGCGAGCCTTTATGCCCTGCGTAACTAGAAAGTTTGTGGATTAGGCTGTAGAATAATGCATGATTTGGACATACATTCTATAAAAACCATCGACTTTATAGAAGGCCCCTCTTTCCCACTGGGCACACTGGGCACGTGCCCAGGGCCCCGCGATGATTGAGGCCCCCTAGTCCCGATAGCTACTTGAAAATTGATCAGAGTAAAAATTAAAAAATGTTATACTGGAAATATATAATCTTTTGAAAGAGAGCAAAATTGAAGACACCTTTTCCTAATGTAGAAATCGCACTGAGAATCTTTCTAAGTATGATGGTTACTAACTGCAATGGGGAACGCTCCTTCTCCAAATTAAAACGAATAAAAAGTGAATTAAGAAGTACAATGCTTCAAGAGATATTGAATAGTTTGTCGCTTATGCCGATAGAATGTGATATGCTCGAAAACAATTAACGATTTTGCTCAATTCAAATCTAGAAGGGTTCCTCTTCAATCAGCATAGATACTAGATATAAGGAGTATAAGGACTAATCGTGGATGCTGGTTACTTAGTGTGGATAACATGATAAAATCGATTCATCATATCTAATATAAATGTAAAGAAATAAAAATAATGCTAAAACTTTGCATTTCTGCGTTATTTGTCTATTCTAACATAATAGTTATTTAACCAACTAGTGTATCAATTTGGGCGATTAATGATCGAGATATTTTAACGTGCGAGCGAAGCTAGCGCGTTAATATTCGGTTACAAAATTTTTCTGTTGACTATATTTCTCATTTCTCCTGCAATGAAGAAAACTTGGTTCGCGAATTCATCATTCATCTGGAAACTACTAAAAATCACCTAGTAGCCTAGTTACTTACATTAGTGACATTTGACATCTGTCGAAATGATCAACATAGAAAATAAATTCCTTGTGTTAGAAAACAGGGGTTAAAATCGTTTCACAAACTTGGAAAGGCGAACCCGTTAACGGAAAATCTTCAATAGAATCCATATTTTCGATTCAAATGCAGATTCCGTGAGTTATAGCATAAACAATGAATGCGCGCGGTGTATGTTTGGTTGCCTATAAAACAATCGTGCATTAATAGACAAATTGATCATTAATAGGGGTCATTAATGAACGATTTCATAAACATTAAACTTATTCGTTAACACGAGGTCGACGGAAATAGTACTTTATTATGGTCATAGGGGCCCCATTATTCTAATGTGCCCAGGGCCTCTGATACGTGAAAGACGGTCCTGCAGTTTATAGGCAAACTGCATAGTTGGAAACTACTCATAACAGACTCCAAATATAACATCATAATCCTATAGTATGGGTATATGGTTATTAATTGGGTATAATATTCAACTTCAATTCAACCAGTAAAATGTCTTCGAGGCACTCGAAGACTACTCGTAACTATTTTTGAGTAAAAGGAGTTCATTAGATTTTTTTTTACCTAATAATAAGCACCAACTTCATGTTCGATGAAGGCAATATTACCACAATAGAATCCTTATAGAACAAATGTGTCCTTTATTGAGAGAGTCGAAAATATCAAAATTAATCAAAAAATCATGTTCTCTAAGTTGATGGCTATTATTGACATTGATGCTTTGAGGTCGGCAAATTTTTCGAAATGAACATTTATTTCTGAAAAAATATCTCTTGAATACCATTGAAAGAAGTACCCTCGACCTGAGTCGGTCTTAGCCCCTATTTTGGAATTGTAGTTACGATAATTACCTTTGGAGGCTGTAGAACCGGCCAAACATCACTACTATCCACCATTAACTCTACTTCAACAGAATTTTTAATTGACATATCTTCAACGTCATCACTGTACAATCTGGTTGTAGATCTTCAAATAAAGTGAATGTAGAAATAAATGGAAATACTACGAGAAAAATGCAGATAATAAAGTACACAACATTTTTAATGAAAAAATTAAAATTGACATGGGGTAGTATCATGATGATGAATCGTCGCTCCACGTTGGTTATTTTGAGAGAGAGTATGAATGCTCTTCGCGGTATCAAAAGAGAAGCATTGTGTTAGGGAAGTTTTTGTTCCAGTTGCCCAACACTTATTATTTTGGTGAAAATGTCATACTTGTTGATGATAATGAACGACTACCTACATCGAGCGAGAATTATCACTGGAGTTTTGAGACAACATAATATTTCCTATTCCTTCTCCCAAGCGTATGAGGCGCCGTTTGGGTCAAAAGTGTGTATCCATATATATACTAATTCATGCCGAAATATTTATTAGTTGCAGCAATATATATTATTTTCAACCGAAATATTTATTAGTTGCACCAATATATATTAATTTGCTGCCCCATATATTTATTATCCACAAAACCCAATATATTTATGTTTCAAGCGTTACCAATATATATAAACGTGTATATGCAGATGCTTATATAAATGTCAGCTTTTTCATCTTTCGAAGAGATGGCGCAACGGACGCACGCGTATTGATTTTATTCGGGATTGAGCACTTGGCATCAGCGCAGTCATTAGTACATGAAGTGGATAGTAGATGGTGGAATGGATAGAATTTAATCAAGGTTGGTAGAGCTGAGGATCAGGGCACTTTGTTCAGTGTTCACATATTTTGTGTTTTGCATACATTTTATTTCTGCTATTCAAATTGTGTTAATTCTTGAAGTTATCACAGAAAATATCAAATATCATTGTTGAATCATCATAACATCGTGTGTGTTATCAAAATTATACTGTCTTAGGGATAGTATTACAGCTACTAAGAAGCCTTTCATCAAACCTGTGACATTCTGTAGGATTATCAGGAAAAAATCACCCAACCATTTCAACTATCGGTGAATTAGAAAGAAGATGATATATTTGCAATGGCAATGAACAATCTGAGCACAAAAACCGACCAAAAGCAATGTGCTAATCTGTCTACTGGCGCATGTTCACACTTCACTCAGCTCTGGACTCAGCTATTGTGCCTCAAATTGATCATAAATTCCATACCAAGATATTTCATATGACCACAACATGCTTATAGCTGCAGCTCCAGGAAGCATTTTTCAAGTCAATATGAAGAAAGAACTATTTCAACTCACAAAAATTCTAATTTTTCCATCTGTAGAATGATGTTTGCAAATTTGGAATTTCCCTTCACAACAACTTCAGAGATTACCCTGGATTTATAGTAGATATCATCAATGGCCCAACCTAGCATCTTGGAGGCGTTTTTATATAGCACCACAGATATATTGAAAACATGCAAAACTCTCACTACCAACAATAATAGCAAATTGTCATGATCCTATATTTGTGTGATTTGTATCCATATTAAGTGTGCTCATTTTCATAAGGACAATATAAGTACTATACCTACATCAACATAAGGTAGATTTGGTGTTCATCTATATCTTGTTGAATTAGTTTTTTTTATCATATTGATGAAATCTTCCAGTAATCTGGAGTTCCACAACATTGAACTTTGTTCAGATTACCTAGATGATTTTGTTAGTGATTATAGGTATCATTTTGTTATACTGAATTCATCTAAATAAAAATATCTATGTACCTATTATGAAGTTTATATTCTGGAACTGAATACTGAATTCATTCATGAGATCGACCTTGGTTCCATATGGAGCGTGTGCACTGTGCATTATGGACCTGTCACCTGTCATTAGTGTCATTATATCCTACTCACACTCACTCTGACTTATGTTTGGGAATACCATATCAAACACCAAGAGACATGACGCGCATGACTCGATGTGTCCTAAACGACAGTTTGGATATTCCTGTGCGTTGAGCAGAAACGTTTCTAGAAGAGGAATAAACAAGATTTTCGGTTGGCTGAGATATGACTTATAGCGGTCTAGTGATCATGTCAGTTGTGCTTGTGACGTCAGAAGCCCAAAACAACTCCAAACCTCTTATCCGCTCCATGATCGCACTGTGGCGCTACCTCATTAGCGGTAGTCAAGGTCATCATCTGACGTTGCAATGACATGAAAACTACGGGAAAACATTCCTACTCAGGCTGAGTTAGACATGTTTGTGTTCTCCATATACGTATTAATAATCAATACGGATAATCTCTATCTGTTTCCATAGCGAAACATGAAGCCGATTTTTGAAGACAAATGACTATCCATAAGGAAAAGTTTTGAAACGATCAGACACATACTGCTTTGATTGAAAGGCTAGTAAACGTCATTGTCCACCGAAACGCATGTCTTTGATGACTACTATAATAGCGCATGGCGCATGCGTATCATGCCACCAAATCCTTATGGATATTCATTTGTTTCATATTTTTGGCTTCATCCTGGCACCCGTTATGATCCGTGTGTTCTCACATGGTTCTCACGTAGTTTTTAATTTTTATGTCATCGCAACATCAGACGTCAGATGATGACCTTGGCTAACGCAAGGGACCCTAGCTACCGCGATTTCAATGCGTTCTTATATGCTGTTCTTCTTTTCAGCGAGTTGAATCGAATGGTACTATTTTCGCTATGAATTTCAAATAGAAGTATCGACGTAATGAAGAGTGCTGGAATGTAATAGATCTATTATTGTTTCCAACAAGAAATCAAACAACCATGACTTTCTGTACAGACGCATTTTTAGATCAATCAGACCGACTTTGCCAAAGACTCTCGACAGTTATAAAACTAGTAGCATGCTGCTGTACGGCTTGTAGCCATGATACAAGGAATACACCTTGTATCATGGCTTGTAGCAATTAACTCAATATAAATTGAGTTCATTGGCTTGTAGTGATGAACAAGCCAACACACAATATATCAAAACGTTCGAGTGGCGTGATTATGGACTGTGCATCTATCATAGAAATAATAATAAACACTATTATTATTTCTATGGCATCTACTGGCACCTAGAGACAGGAGGAAAGAAACACTTCCGATTTGACCCAGAGGTGCATCAATTATTTTTTCAATTTCGAATACGAAGTATACATATTTTTTGAAAATTACGATTCAGTATAAAATTTTCTTTCTAACGAATATATCACAATTATACTTTCGATCTAAAATCTACTCATATAATTGAGATTTCATAAAAAATTACTCATTGTAACCTTTTGGTCGAACCGGAACTGCCATATTTGTATGCAATCAAATCGATCTACCATATTTGGAACACCCAGTCAAGATAACAAAGAATTATTTGATGACGTCATCAATTAACTTACCAAAAATAAAAAATAAAGCAAATCAGGCTTAAAATAAACCTTACTAAATCCCATTCCAGAAATTTTCCAGATTTTCCTGTCAGTTTTCCTTTTCCTATAATCGAGCTGCGATATATGGAGTTCCACTACTCACCCTGAATAGAATTAATCATTCCAGAATTACGTCATTTGACAGGTTGCTGAGGGGCAAACATTGTATTTTGTCAAGATCTGTCAAATAAAACCAGAATTAGTGGGATCGTTTTCCTTGGAATACGAGTTAGAACCAGAAAGAATTTCATAATTATGTTTGGTGAAACTGTTTTAATATTGTGGATGTGGCTGGGACAGCCAGGGCAATGATCATCAAAGGTAACCTAACAGATAGTTTGTGTGCCCCTCAAGAAACCATGTCAAAATCACGTGTTCTAGAATGATCAATAGAACTTTATTCACCTAAGACCATGAATAATACTACAGGAGTACCTATCAGACTTCACAATATACAGGGTTGATGGGCAAATATGTGTCAAACAATTTTTTATTCGGAGTTTGGCATATGTGTGATTGGTTTTTGTAGAGATATGAGATGAAATGTGGATTAATAAAAGAGGTGGAGATAAAATTCACTGGTGCATGTAGGATGACTTGCTCAAGTATAGTGTAAATTACAGGAAGTGTATAGGAAAGTTCTACACTGCTCAAGCAAAAGAAATGACCTATAGGTACTTCATTTTATATCTATGGATATCTCAATCAGATCACACCAAAAATTGACGAATATTTGCCCACATCAATAGAGAAAAGTTTGATTGGATTTCTACCAGGAAGTTTTGTATATCTATCAGTTTTCAAGATATCGAGGGCTTAAATTGTGAAATACATAGGGAGTCAAGCACCAGTTGGAAATATATCTTATTTTGTTCAAAAAGTCTTCTGTTGGACTCATCTGAAGGATTGAACTCAAATTTTCTAAACATCACGAAATCACGAATAACCAACTAGATGTTACAAAAAGGAAAACCATTCGAACATGAAGGACCTATTTCTTTCAAATTCCATGAGGCAACAGGAAAAGTGAATACAGCTGCAAGAATTTTCTGTAGTAGGACCTTGGAAGTATCATTATTATTAATTTATCTAAATCCTTGTAGCGGATGTTTTTAGCAGGTACCTTATGAATTGCTCACAATGGTTATTATTAGATGAAAATGCTTCAAACTGAATCAGTACCACTTTCTGGCCTCGTACATTCTTCGAATATTTCCAATAGGTGAATTGGGGTTATTCACAATCAATTTATTATTACTCTCCTGCTAGGAGGTAGGACCAATAATATTATATAGACAGACTGAGACTAATTTATCTTGGTGAATTTAAAATAATACACCTCCACTGTCCTCCACCACCTCCACCATTTGCAAGGTGGCAGGGTGATGCAAGGTTGGTAGAAATGATGATTATTTATTATCATCAATTCTACCAACCTTGAGGTGATGATTCCTTCAAGGTCATTTTTGTTATTGTATGTTATTCTGTTTCTGTTCATTTAAATTGATATTTCATGTAATTCATCATTCAACAAGTTACTTTAATTTTCTGTTCATGATTTTAGTAGTACAGGACAAGAACCTTATATCAATTACCGATGAATAAACATATCACTCAAGAACCCAGAAATCAACTGTGTAAACATAGTAAACTCAAGAAGTGTTTTCTGATGATGATTCATCATTGATGAAAAATCAGTTCAGTTGGATGGAAAAATGGATAATCGTGGAGCATCGAATATGAATTTGAAAACTGGATGTATAAATATGTACCTACTACAAAAAGTTTAAAAACGTCCTTTTTCCACTTTCATTGCTCCAATTAATGAAAACAAGGTAAAGTTGTGATTCATAGATATATATTATTACTGAATATTAACTATTCGTAGTGCCCATCTGAAAGAACATGATTAAAATGATCAACAGTTCATATTTTGCATGGTAAGTTTCTGGTGAAGTCTCCAGAAACTAGGATTAGGAAAAATAAGTATGTGCCTTTCTCTTTCAAATACCTATTGTGATAATGAGAATGAAGAAGCAAATTCAGTGCCATGGAATTTTGAATTGCAATACACAAGGGTGGAAAAATGTGCAAGTCAGTATTTTATGGTTCTATATGAAATGCTTGCCTTCTCTGAATCATATTAAGATAATGTTCATGATATCCTAAATAGGATTTCATAGATTTCTATTGTATTATTTCTATAGTAATGATAGCCAATTCAGATTGCATAATTAAACTAAAACTATCAAGTTAAAATACAGCTAAACATGAGCAGAATATATTTTACCTTGATTCAAACAATTCTGTACAACCAACAGATCGAATATCTAGGTATTTATAAATGTTTATTTAGGTCCATACTAACATCTTTTTGAATTTTCAGCAAGGAAGAGGAGTTGTCATTCAGATTCCAGGGTATCTTGCAAAATGTTTAACCAAAACCCAGAATATATAATCAGTTTTTTCTTGTTTCTGTTCATTCCTTGAAGTTGAATTCAAGTTCAAGGAGATATCAATGATTATTTAGGTAGTTAAACATTATTATCTATCCTTTGTATTTCAAATTGTATCTTGGAAATATAGATTCATAATTTTGTTGCTTCTATGTTTTCATCAAACTGTATTTTATTGGTAAGTACCTAATATAGTTCTAATTTTTTGTATTTTTGTAATGATTTTCCTGTAGGTTTTTAAAATTATATGTTCATTCCACACCTACCTCAATCAAAACAAGAGGTATATCTACCTATTAACTACCATGTAAATAACCACTTTAGCTCATTGTTAATTTATTCCTACATAAATAAAAGTCCTGGATTCCAACTTCATTGATGATCTTACATGTTCATGAAGGTATCTTCACTTTTAATGTAAGGGGAGGAGAGAAAACACTATACATGAGCACTGAGGGGAGGAGTAAACTGGTAGATCCTTCTCTTAGTACTTCTTTGGAGAGACACAAGAAGCTAGGTGTGTGTTTTCAAATGAGGTCTTTGAACAAAATAGTAATTCATTATAATACATTGTACAGTGAAAAACATGTTTTGTCAATGTCTAAATTCATTCTCAAAAATTATTAAACTAATCAATTAATTCAGTTCCAGAATATAAAATACATAATACATAGATAAATATTTTTATTCAGATGAAGTCAGTATAACAAAATGATAAAAACTAATTTCACAAGATATATATGAACACCAAATCTAGGATACCACCTACCTACCTACCTTAACTTGATATGTAGGTAAGTATACTGTATATTGTCCTTATGAAAATGAGTACACTCAATATGGATACAAATCACACACATACAGGATCATGACAATTTGATATTATTGTTGCAGTGGAGCAACATTCATGAAGATGGTACCTAGTGAGAGTTTTGCAGGTTTTCAATATATCTGTGGTGCTATAAAAAATCCTTCAAGATGCTAGGAGTCATCTTGCTGAGGTTGTGCCATTATTCTACACATGACAATATTGGAATTTTTGTGAGTTGAAATGTTTCTTTATATTGGCTTAAAAAAGGGCTTCCTTGGGGCTGCAGCTATAAGCATGTTGTGGTCATATGAAATATCTCCTGGTTTTGGTATGGATCAATGTATGATGGATCTGAGGCACTACAAGCTGAGTCCATAGAGCTGAGTGAAGTGTGAACATGTGCCAGTAGACAGATCAGCACATTGTTTTGGTCAGTTTTTGTGCTGAGATTGTCCATAGCCATTGCAAATATATCAGCTTCCTTCTAATTCACCGATAGTTGAAATGGTTGGGTGATTTTGATATCCTACAGAATGCCACAGGTCTGATGAAAGGCTTCTTTGTAGTTGTAATACCTACTATCCTCATTATTTCAATCATATACAGGATGAAATGATGATTCAACAATGATATTTGATATTTTCTGTGATAACTTCGAGAATCAACACAATTAACACGATTAATAAATAGCAGGAATAAAATGTATTCAAAACACACAAAATATGTAAACAAAGTGCCCTGATAACGCCGCCTTCTTGTTTTTGATACAGCGCCCCCAACGGTCGATCACCTTGCCCAAAAAATATACAAATCAAACTCTACTCAAATTACTCAAAATATGACATCATATCTCATACTATTGATAGATGACATGTAGTTGACATGCAGTCTCTGTAGTTGACATCAAGGTCTATTAACTTCTATAAGGTTGCCTCATAGTATAGCATTATGGTGCGGGGGTGCGCGGAGGGGAGTGACGTCAGTGTTTCCCCACCACGTGATTGTAGATTTCGTTTGTGTCACTGTCAAATGAATTGAAAAAAATTTTGAATTTGAATTCGAAAGAATAGCGAATTTTAGACTTTAGTTGAAAACAGGGTGACAAGAAGACTGAAGATATCTTTGAAAGAGTGTGAGAGGTTGTATAATAATATGGTGTAGTATTATTCAATGCTGGTCACATCATAAATATCATAATATTATTGTGTGGAGTCAAGAGTGGATATAGAACAAACAAATGTTATGAAATGCCTGTTTGGCAGCCTCCACATGAGATTCAGATAATTCCAAAGGAAAATGATGAGCTGTGGCAATGTGAATGTCCCTGTGAAGCAGGCATGTCATGGTTTTGTATACACATTTTATAGGGATTATATTGACAGGTAGGAAGGTGCACTTTTGATCTATCACACACACAGGTAAAAAATACATGAAATTTCAGGAATGAAGACTTGGAATATGTGAAGCTGCATATATAACAAACAGAAGTGGTGAAAATTGAAAAAAGAGAGTAGATCAATCAATGATCTATTATACAGCCAAACCATTTCAATAGTTCTGCTACCTGCTTATTAAAAGAAGGAAAGTGACCCCCTAAAATCATTCTTCCTTTATATAATTGAAGTTAATTTTACAGGGTATATCAGTCTATTTTGTTTTTTGTTTGGAAGCCAATGAACTCAATGTAAACAACTAGCTATTGCATGGTACTCAGGAACACTGGTGAGTTTATTGAATTTTACTTATACTTGCTACTTCATTTTTACATGTAGCAAGGAGTCTTGGGAAAAAAGGCAATCAACTTCTTCTTTCCAAAGGATTTTTCAAATAAATTTGTTCAGCATGGAGTTGAATATGAATCCAAAGCTCTTTCAAAATGTTCATTGAAAATGATATTGAATTTCAAATCATGCAAACAAATTTGTGTCTCAATATTTTCCATGGTTAGGATTTTCTCAATATGAAATTATTTTTCAGGAAGGAAGACCATGGAAATAATTGAAATAAGTGTCCTTACTGAGGTCCTTACATAGAGGTTTGTTAAATAATGTGTATTACATTCAGCTTGAATTATTTTCTCAAAATTTTAGGTAAAGGTTCAGAACATTTTGTGGAACAATGCCATTTCTTGATAGGAGATGGTATAAAAAATGTGAAGTTGGAAGAGAGACACACTTATTATGGATAAATTCAGTTGGGAATAATGGCCCTAAAATGTCCCTAATGAACTTGAAAGAAACTAATTTTCTTGTATGATTCTTCTTCCTCCAAAACTTACATAAAGATTCCAGTTTTTTTGTGATACATTTTGTGTTAATGTTATGAGGAAGATATCTCAAAGATATCCATTATGTTGCACTTTTATTGCATTAATAAAATGGAATGAATTGTGATGACTTCTTTATTAATTCATTTTCTTATTATTGCATTTTCAAACAATAATATGTTCCAAATTGATACTGAAATAAAACCAGTGAGTTAGAATCATTCAATTTATCCAGAAGGAAATCCTCTTTAGTTAATTGTTTCTTGTTTCTCAGAAATGATGGCCTAATCAATTTCAAGATATTTCTTCACATCCCTTGTCAGCATGCCCTTATCCACCATGATTTCATCATTAGGTTCAGACTTCCCAATAACATTTTCTTTATTAAAAAATGCTTTATCAGTAGTTCAACCTCCATATCCTTATTAATGCCAACAGTAATCAGTCCTAATGGAGTGATATTGCAATAAGAATTTGACTGAGTTTCTGTAATGTGTCTGTACAACAGGAGCACTGAGGAACATATCTTTCTAGATTTCTGTCTTCAGTCTTTTGTACTTGCTGCATGTTTTGGGAAAACAGTGATCAATCTCTTGGACACAAAAACATATTGGATAACTTCAAAATTTATCAATATTCACTTGATTGCACAATGCTAAATTTGTTTGTTTTGGTTTTCACCTCCGCCATTTTCATTTTGCCGTTCGACAAAAGACGATGGGGAAACAGTGACGTCAGGCCAGGTCAATATGAGGCAACCTTATAGAGTTGAATAGCCTTGAGTTGACATTGCATGCTACCGCCATCTATTATTCACTTCCTGTAATAATGACTTCGAATTGCGCTGATGCCAAGTGCTCAATCTCGAATAAAATCAATACGCGTGCGTTCGTTGCGCCATCTCTTTAAAAGATGAAAAGCTCACATTTATATAAGCATCTGCATATACACGTTTATATATATTGGTAACGCTTGAAACATAAATATATTGGGTTTTGTGGAAAATAAATATATGGGGCAGCAAATTATTATATATTGGTGCAACTAATAAATATTTCGGTTGAAAATAATATATATTGCTGCAACTAATAAATATTTCGGCACGGATTAGTATATATTTGGATACACACTTTTGACCCAAACGGCGTCTCATACAAGCGCACGATGTTCCTCAAACATATTAGGAATTCCCTCTCGTGCGCTCCAAGAAATAAAAAATAACCATGTTTCCCGACATGAATCCGTTGAAACACGTATACATATATTCTCTATATGTTGAAATGATTGATCTTGACCAATTAGAGGACGCGATACTGAAAAAGTAGACAGCACTGCTATTCATCAAGATTTCATCAATAGTTTGATAACAGTTATCGTAGCTGCCAGAGGTGAGGTGCAACAAAATATTGAAGAATACCTAAATAGATTTTTTGTAATTGGGTACGGCCAGTATAAAAAATTAATTGTGAGAATTGTAATATGTTTATGTTTGCAAGGTTCCTATACATGAATTCATTCAATTATTATTATACAATTTTATTCAATCCCGTCCACAAAAAGTCAGAAACGTCCAGAGTTTGACGTTCTTGGTACATCTGTATCGTACGTTCCCAGTACGTCTAGAAATGGACGTTTTCAGTACGTCATGATAAGGTCCCGGACGTTCAGAACTAAATCGGACCCAGATTCCCCAGAATGTCGATTGCCTTATGGGTTCATCCTATCGCCCCCCATGAAACATAAAAAAACATTCCTGCCAAACGAAGCGATCTGAAACTTTTCGAAAATTATCAAATAACAATTCAGTGGGATATGAAAGTTAAGCAAGTCAATATGTGCCCCTATAAGTTTAGTTTATTGTACCAGTATTTCACCTAAAAAAGATATTGTCGTGTGGCGTAGAATTTTGTGAAAATCTTATCATTTGTGAAGTTTTCTACAATGAAATAATATTGTTATATAGCCCTCATGTGACAAATTACAGAAATTCAGATTCTTGAAGTTGAATAATCAAAATGGTTTTCAAGAATAACTCGGAAATGGCTAAATCTTCTTCAGTAAATTTTAGTGCCATCACGACTTTTTCTACAAAATCCTTTATTTATTATTATCATTTTATATAAAAAACGTGAAAAAGTGAATAACCATCATTTTATATAAAAAACGTGAAAAAGTGAATTTCCGAAAATTGTTTGTATAGGTAATCGGCGATCAGGTCAATTCAAAATATATCTTCGGACGTTTCAATTAAAAATATCGAGTTTAATTTGGAGATAAAGAGTATAGGCCTTTTCTTCAGAATGTATCAATAAATACTTCCATATATGAAACTATTTATTATAGGGGTATACTTACAACATTCTATTGAGCATCCTAAGAATATTGTATACTTATTTTGTCAGTTTACTAAAAAAATGTGTGGTATTTTTTGTTATTGAAGCATTCTTGTCTGTAATATTAATTTCTAAGAAAACGAAGGTGGTATATAAACATGCATGGTCAAAATATGAGTGGCTGCACAGTGATTGGCATTGGCTGCATCTATCCACATCTATCTAACCATCGAGACATTTCATCTACCTGGACCATAGATGAAACACACCCCCTGTGCCTACTCAACCGTTTCAGTATCTGCTCACTTGAAGGCGCCACCTACCTGCAGTTTCCCTGAAAATATGAAAACATTTTGGACACGCCACTGGTCATTCGGGTAACTTCGGAAATTTTAGCCGCTTTGCATCCTTGATGTCAATTGTCAAGTTCCAAGTCCAAGTTCACACCGGTGAAAAATGAGCTTTGTGGTTAAGTTTTTTATTTACAAATATTATAAATTACAAAATCTCGAAATTCAAAATGATAATTGAGAACTCAGTTCTCCTACTAAAAACGCAGGCTACTGAAGGTGCATCTGATAAATATGTAGACCTGCTGATTAGGAACAACTTTGAAGTTCGGCAAGTAAAGACTTTGGTGTTCCAGTTCAAAAACATTGATGCTTTGAAACACAAACTGAAAAACGATGGGGACTATTCAGGATTGATTTTCTCCAGCCCCCGCTGTGTCCATGCAGTATATTTAGCTACAAACGATACCAAAAGCTTGATTGACTCATGGCAGTCAAAACACAACTTTGCTGTGGGGGAAGCAACTTATAAAGATGCCCTGGACAAACTGTCTTTGGAATGTAAAGGAAAGGAATCTGGGAATGCTGTGAATTTGTCAAAAGTAATCATGGAAGGTTAGTACAAAGATAAGGTAAGCAATAAACATCTATCATTCTATCAGTAACAACCAAAGACCCACAATTATTTATTGTTGACTTTCATTAAATCTTTGATCACATAAACATCTAAAATGAAATAGATCCTACATCATATTTCATCATAATTTACCTAATCAAACTCAAACCCCACTGGCATCTATCAAATTTGACCATATTGAATTGAAATCTCTTTCACAAGAATCCAAAAAGATTGTCAATGTTGTGATCTATATCTATCATTATTATTTTTCCAAAACACAAACATCCTATGATATACCAGGTGGCCAAGAGATCTGGGCCTCCCCTCTGTTAGTTGAGATAGAATTATGTAATTTGAAGGGTTCAATAAATAACACCTTATTTCACATCCACTAATACAATTACACATTTTGAATTACTTCTGGTTTCAGCAGAAATTACCTCAATTTTTGATTTTCAAATGGGTATATTTTCACATTTTTGGATTGAGGAGATCATACAGTTGTATGATTTTTACAAAAAAACATCTTTTCCAACTAGACACCATTGTAATTGTTCTATCCATCATTCTGTTGCCCCCTTAGCAACCTTTAGTATTCTTTGAAACTTGTGCCAGCAGGGAATGACGAACTCACACCTTTCAATGTGTTATTCCAAACACTTTCTTAGACCATCAAAAAATGTCTGCAGAATACTTCCACTGAGACTCACACTGAGAGGCTACCTGGCGACCATCATAATCTCTCTCTTTTAGAATGTATTTTCATTTTTTGTGTATCCATTTATCAATCAGATATTGACAAATGTGGTATGAATTAATTAGTTAAGGAATATCCCAGAGAATATCCTTCATAACAATAAAAACTGGCCCACCATTATTCCATTTGAAAAAGCAAAGTTATTCTAGGAAAATCATGTATGATCACTCAGAGAAAGCAAAGCAAGAAAAATAGTATGATTTGAAATTTTCTCTCGAGAAGGACTGAAACAGAAACAATTTATGGCAGTAAACGCCACCTAGATTCCAAAAATCTAATAAAATTTTCATCCAAAAGTTATCTAACATCATTTGATGGAGAATCGATTGATGAAAAATCAAATGATCAAAAATTAATTGATGGAAATATCATTTGATTGAAATATCAATTGATCAAATTACATTTGGATTAAACTTATAACATGAAGAAACATTTCCTGAAATGCCCAGTAATTTCACGTTTTGCAGGCAAACAGCATAGTAACTTCGTTTTCAGCTGTTATCTACACTGTTTGCGGGAAGGTAGAGGAAGGAAAATATCCTTTTTGCATAAGCATAAAAAAAGGACTACTTTGCTCAAACAATCTAACTTTACTGGGCCTAAATGAACCTTCTTCCTAGAAAGTATATTTTTAGGAAACTTACTTGACAGAACAAAAAAGGCTACTGTTTCTAAACAACCTAACCTGACTCAGCCTAAATGAACATGAAATTGCCGTAACTACAGGGTATACCTAAACTATTAGGCAAGTGGTGTACCAAATGTTGAGGTACACCGTTTGCAATATCATGTCCTGTCAAAGCGCTGCTACTCTCTCACATAAAAAAATCCATCTCATATCAATTTTTCCTTTCTACATTGACTATTTATCAACGATGTTTCTCGAAACGGCGACCTACTATGAACCTCAATTCATTTCAAATATTTCGACTCAACATTCTGCTGAAATTGCTGACTATTGAAATTTAGTGTGGCTTCAGTGGATTGTCATTATTTTAGAGGGGGAAGGAATGTAACATTCATTTCCCTTGTTATTAGGCTTGGTTTATCAATAATAATTCAATAATATCATATTTGATATCAGAAAATGCCTGTAATTAAAATAATTGACGCTGAGAATGATATTCAAATTTCACCAGCTGATCAGCTGCTGCTGATTACTGATGAAAATCATGAAAACGTGTTCCGAATTACAGCATTATTTTGTTAATTTCATTATTTCGGAACACAGATTTTCAGCAGTGTCAGCGGATCTACTCACAGTTCTGACCAGTTGAATTTGAAATATAGCAATAGTATGATTGAAGGTCTGAACTATGTCTTTGTAACCGAATGTGACATAAATTCTGACATATGTTGATCCCTATAGTTATATTTGGGATAATCTCTGAGCTTCTCACAATTAAATCCTCCATATCAATGAATACCTGGAATCTATACAAAGGGTTTGAGACAAATCGATAAGTAGTTTTATCAAATGAAGTTTGATCTAATGATTTTAATCCGAGTTTCAATCATATTTTCGGCAATCATTTTGCATAACCATATCCAGTAAATCTGTAATAAGATGTTATTTGAACCATCCAAATTCCATAATTCTATCTCAAGTGAATCAGAAATGACAGTGGTGGTCCGGTTCTCGTGACCACCTGGTATATGTAATTATCAAGTTCATTCCTAAGAAAGTTTAGTCTTTTTATTCGATAATTCATTCTCAAAATCTAAGATCAAGTCCAAGTTTGAAAAAGTATTTTGAAATTAATGTTTTTTTTTTTTTAGAAAAATTCATCCATCAAAAACCTCTTCTTTTTCCTCATGGCAACTTGAAGACTGATACTTTGAGCAGAGAACTTGAAAAGGAAGGTTTGAAAATTGAGGGAGTTTTAGTTTATGATACAATCACAAATCCTGATATCTGTGAGGAGATCAAACAAGTGACAGATAATTTTAGGGCAGTGCCAGAGTATGTGGTGTTTTTCAGTCCTTCAGGTCTCCACAGTTCTTTAGAGCATCTTCAAAATATTCCAGATTTTTGTTATGCCAAGGTGAGGTAGTGAGCAAAACTACATTTTCAATTTTAGAAATTGAATTACAACACTGACACCATTTCAATAAATGTACCTGACACTAGAATAAGTACAAATTTCCATATAAGTTATGGATGAAATCCTGTAAGATTAAACTTTTGCAGCTTATTGCCATTGGACCAGTTACTGAATTAGCTATGAAAGAAAAAAACTTGGATGTATTTGGTGTTACTAGAAAACCGACTCCAGAAGATGTATTGGATGTCATAGCAGGAAGGTAGCAAATTTTATCATTTTTTAACAGATTTGTGAATGTATTTTCCATGTAGCTGAAATATTGTGATAAATAATTTTACATGTTTTTTTGAGTATTACAACAACCTTATCTATAGAAAGATCTGGTGAGATAATGGCAACACCGCATTGCCATGATCTGAAAGTCCAACTCTTGTACCAATTTTCAATTTTTCTTCATATTCCCTAACTGACTGATTTTAATGAGGATATTTTGGTAGACAAAGTGTCTTCTTCATTGAGATTATTTATTAATGATATAGCAGGTTAGGTATGTAAAAACAATCGCGTAGCTCATTACACTACTGCAGTCGGCTGTCCGATCGGTGACTTCTTGTCTCTTGACGTATCGCCCGGATCAAGTTGAAATTCTCGCGTATGCACGTCATACACTGGTGGTACGGCTGATCTTGGCTTGCCGTACGTTGTACCGAGATGCTTATACTATGGTGTAACGAAGTAGTAGTGAAATAGTTTCGTCAAAAGTTCTCGATGAAATCTGACAGCCGCCAACTTGATTGGTCTGTGTGTTCTATGATTGGCCATAATTTCCAAAAACGCCGCGAGAGGTGCGAAAATTGCAAGATGGCGTAAGGTCCAAAACGAATTGAAGACAGCAAACGAACGCGGAAAACAACAATAGAACTAGAAACAACAAATAACTCGAAAATGATTCTAGAGATTAACACTGAGGACTAGAACACTGGAAACACTCAAAAGAAAAACTGCAGACTGTGGATGGAAAATAACTAGGATTAAGGTATGTTGATGCTTGTACGAATTCCTCAAAATTTATGCGATTCGCAAAATATGAAATTCCCAACAGAATTCGACGTTCATACTCATGCGACAAAATAACCTGGAGATAAGGGTTCTGTTGTCATATGATTTCTTTATTTCTGGTCCCACCATTGATAGAAGTGCATCAAATTGAAGGCACGTGACACGAAATTGATTTGAAATATTTATTAGGATCATTCAGTCGAATTTATCGAACGAGGCTGAACTAATTTCCATTCATTTTTTCGGCATTTAAAAATGCTTAGAACAGTACAGCTCCTTTTTCTGCTTCTGAATATATCATCAGTTCTATAGAGACGATACAGATGATACTTGAGAATCCATCCTACGAAGAAAATTTAGTCACATGGAATGATGAAATTTTCAATTATAATTTTGTACTTACTCATAGTGTCTATTCTCGTCTTTTTTCGGCCTCTGCTGTCCGCTCTCTAATTCCCCAATTTTGATGTTATATCACAATAACAACAAATTATATGTGGTTATGATTCCAACCCATTTTGTAAAAAAGTTCAAATATTTCAACTTCATTGCGATATTCGCAATCGCAATTCGCATAAATTTTGCGGAATTCGTACAAGCATGGACATACCTTCACTAGGAATCGGAATGAATCGACACGAATTTTGAATTTGAAATTCGAATCGACAAATTTGACAATCAACGACCTTGACCACAGAACTGCAGATAATTTATGGCCGCGACGCCCTCTACAGGTGATTTCTGAACTATGGCTGGAAAAATCAATCGACATATTCTGACGAAATACAATTGGAAAGTGAAAACACCATAGTTATAAGCATCTCGCGTTTTACCTACCAGCCGTATAATGTGCTGTGCCCCATATTGGTCGCGTGCACGATGACCGACCCTGGAGGTGAAATATTGAAACACAACCTCACTTTTATCATTTGTTTATGTAATGAATTAAGGAACTTATTGATGATACTCAATTATTATAAAATATCACATTTTTATTTATCACAGTTTCTTTTATGCTTACACGTGCTTACATGTTCACGTTAGGACGGCCTAGGCAAGAGAGAGCTGCTTTCCTACTTTCTCTATCACCTCACAATAATTGTACGCATGTGCGTAGATCATCACAGTTTACAAAGGAATCAGAGGATTGAAATAGTTCTTCACAATATATTGTTTGTACAATGCACAAAAAATGCAGCGAGAGACGAAGGAATATGATTTGTCAGATAAATAGTGATGTAACATACTTTTCATTGTGAAATTCTGAAATAGAAGCTAATTCTGCTTATGGAGTGAACATTTTTACAATACACACGATCATATTTCGTCAGCAGGTCAGATATCAGTCCTTCCGTTTGATTGCACAAATCTCATATTCTTGCCTCCTTTCAGAAACTTCACGAGTAATGACAAAATTTCAAAATGAAAACTATGTGAGTGACTAAAGTACTTTTAGATCACAATGTACCTACCTCACCTACCTGAAATCGGATTCCTGCGTCTCTCGCAGCATTTCTTGTGCATTGTACAACAGCACATTGAACAGCACAATGTGATGGCATGTTTGGATTATTGAATATTCGAAAAACACGATTCTAATACCAAAATAATTGTGAAAAACTATTTTAATCTCTTGTGAACAAATAAGAAAAGTGAGGTTATATTTCAATGTTTTACCTCCTGGGTCGATCATCTGACAGATCTTGCACGCAACCATACCGACCTAATTAATGCACGGATTGTCATTCTATTTTCGTATTACCAATATACTTCCTCAAAGACATGCTAATATTTGAGGGGATGATTCTCTGAAATTTGTTTTGTCACATCAGGTTGTATTACATAAAATATTGAAGGTATACTTGAAATTATTGCTGCTCATAAGCGCTGAAGGTAAATCAGTATTGACTTTAATAGGTATCTGATGAATATTGAATTAAGAATGAGATACTGGAAAATTGCATATTCAAAAATTACCACGAACATGAACGTCAAGAAAGTCAAGGATTCATTTCACTTTCGTATACCTATTTGAAATTCATTTTTGCTTTCAGTTGGTACATTTCAACATGAACATACAAATACGTATAGAGATAATAATTATTAAAACAATACAGGGTGTTCCTTAATGATATGCTAATATTCGACCCATTTTAAGAAGAAAACTTCATATGAACGTATGTCCTAAAAGTCTTAACTTTTGAGATACAGGGTGATGAAGTTTTGAAAAATATTCAGTTTTTTTATGATAACTAAGACAATATTGTATACATCTTCTTGAAATTTAGTACACGTCTTTTATGCATCAAGGTGCATTTTCTGATGTACAAAAATTTTCATTTTCTCTAACAGTGGCACCGTTACGGGAAAATTATTGTTTATATTTTACTTAAAAGTGAGCAACGACGAAAAATTTTCAAATTTCATACGATGCTATAAACGGCTATTTAATTATGTACAAGAAAGATCCTTTTGTTGATACTCGATAGAACGCTTCGTTTTCGAGAAAAGACTTCAAATTTTGAAGTTTGAGTACTTCATTCAGGACATCCATTACTGGATAACCACCGTATGTAACATTTTGAAACTTGTATTCCGATTCAGTCACATAGCAGACTAAATTTTGCCATCACGAAAAGCTATACAGGGTGGACAAAAAAATAATCTATGCATATTTTCAACATTGACACCCTGTATCTCTAAAGTTAGTACGTTTACGACATATGTTCATATGAAGTTTTATTATTAAAATGGGTCGAATATTAGCATATCATTAAGGAACACCCTGTATTGTTTTTATAATTATTATCTCTATACGTATTTGTATGTTCATGTTGAAATGTACCAACTGAAAGCAAAAATGAATTTCAAATAGGTATACGAAAGTGAAATGAATCCTTGACTTTCTTGACGTTCATGTTCGTGGTAATTTTTGAATATGCAATTTTCCAGTATCTCATTCTTAATTCAATATTCATCAGATACCTATTAAAGTCAATACTGATTTACCTTCAGCGCTTATGAGCAGCAATAATTTCAAGTATACCTTCAATATTGTATGTAATACAACCTGATGTGACAAAACAAATTTCAACAGCCCTAAAAGCATCGTAAAAAAGCTCCTGTGATGAAAATGTATAACTTCTAGAATATTATTTGTTTCCAAAGAAGCATGTAGCGGTAATAAATAATATGTATGTCTCCACCGCCATAAACATATTTGAGGACACTTTGATGATACTCGGAGGTACGGCCGGCCGACCAGGAAGGAGTGGGGTGGCTTGTTATTAGTCATTGTGGAGCCTTTCGCGTTTGGTGTGTCGTATGTTGAAGTGGTTGAAAATAGTTTATTCGGGCTTCAGATTCAGCAGAAAAATACAATCAGTCATGGTGAGCGTAAGAGAGGTAGTATGATCGGTAAGCCAATTATCATTTCATTAAAAATGAAAAATTAAGTTGACGAACTAGTTACTGCTAGAGCAACATCTACCCTCTACCCTGGCCGACCCAGGTTGTAAGGGCATGAGCCGTCACTGTAACTTGTTCTCACTGAGGGTATGAACACAAACTTTTTCTGCAATTCTTCATCATTAGAGAATTTAAAAATTTCAATGTTCTTATTACCGAAACATGATTCTTATACTATACCTTGTCATTAAACAATATTTTGACATCTTCTATTAAGGAATGTTTGAAATAGTATATTTATTTCATTACCAGTCTAAAAATAGGGATTTTTCCGTGTGCATGTGACAATTTCTCAAGTCATGCAAGCTCGGAAAAATCATTTCGTAATGAACGATATTTTTATTACACTTTGATGAAAATGAAAATATAATAATAAAATATTACATAAAAAGACACAAAAGAAATATGGAACATTTTTATTTTCACAGTTGTAGGAATGAAAAAACTTGGTACTAGACCTGGATTTTGCTGGTAAAAAATTCGCGGTCGCTTGTGCTGCTTGCTCTAGGATATTATCGGGAATTTCGGGATTTTCTTTTGAGTTCATTTTGTCGGCATAAATTTGATTGACAGAGAATAAACAATGCTGACAAATACAGTGTTTGGCATGTATGATTCGTTTCCATGGTTATTCTCAAAGTTTTTCCGTGCGCTGTTTCCGTGCGATAGCCTGAAAACGCCTATCTTACAATATTACTAATATAGATGAAAACAAGTTGATTTCAAAGAAGTGTAATAGAAATAACTTTTTCTAATCTCCATATGTAATTTGACACTTTTCAAAACTGACGGAAGTTTGGAAACGTCTTACTTTACGTAACCAGTTGTGTGTAGTAAAATATTATATAACTGGTAATGAAATGTTCAACTCAAGTTGAATAATAAAAATATATATAGATAGATAGATAGAGACGGGGTGTTAAGATTTCAAATAATCTAGATACTGAATTCCAACTCTTTGATTTACCTATAAACAGTAAGTATATATTCGATATTTTAATCCTTAGGATAGAATCAAAAAGATTGAGGAATTAATAAAGGTTCCCAAAATAGTGTCAAAAGTTTTATTAATCAACAGCTGATAATATTAAAAATACAATCTTCTTAATGAATTTTCATCAATTCATGTATCACAGTTTCCAGTATTTAGACTCAAATTAAAAATATATGAGCAATTATTTTCAAAAACCTAACTACACAGAAATCTGTCCCTAAAAATAACAAACAATTCTCTTAACAAACTACTTATCAACTATAAAATGAAAATTTTAAAATTACATTTTATGTAAACACTAATCCATTCCATTTGCTATTAACAGATCTCAGTTCACTTGAAAATATTCTGAAAAGTCTGGATCAATCATAAATTAATACCCAGAAATCTAGAATACTTTCAAAAACAAACATACAAGTCCCATATTCTATTTACCAAGATGTAAAGTATTTTGACCAATTAATTAAATGAAGTTCAGGTGGATTCATTGTGTAGGCTGGAATGTAAAATTTCAAGAACTTATATAACAAGAAGTATACCTGAAAAGACCACCGACTTTCTTATTTTACACCCTGTTAATTTGATATTTTCACGTATCCCACGCGTCACTAAGGCTTCCACCTGAACCTTGATCTGTAAGATTATTGAGTCATGAATTACAAAGTGGTTAATAGAGGCTATCGGACATGTCGTATTTTTTTCTCAGATCTGGATATGTTGAATTCATCAGCCTTGTTATGAGATAATGGGCATATTCTGAATAGAGAAATATTATAGCAGATCTAAAGGTTAACAATTCGTGAAAATCACGAAGTGTGTTGGTTCTGGTATGTAGAACTTTAGAACCTTTCTGAAAGTGATCAACAAACCAAGCTGAAAACAATAGAAAGTAAAAAGGGATACAGAAGTAGCAATACATGGTCGAGGCAGTAGTGAACGTATCATGAAAACAATATGAACTGATAATAGTTATTATGTATCAAGGGCGTGAAATAGGCTTTTATAGACCATAGCGTGAGTAAGCTATTAGCACGCCAAGGTCCATAAAAGCAAGTTACGCCCGAAATACATACAACAATTTATGCACGACCGGTATATTTGGTTTTTTACCGTCTGTACCTCTCAAGAACGATAGAAATACATCATGGCTGCAGTGAAGATAATCATTGATGGAATCAACAGGAGAGTTTTCGGTGGAGTTTTTGGTTGTCGACTGGCTTGACCGACTGGTCGTTAGTGTCACGTGACTAATCACAAATGACAAATACGAATGGTTTCGACCGGTCGCTTGTACAGAAAAACCTTCAAAACCATAAACTTCACTGATGACTTGTTAATACATATACCGAAAATAACACATTATCTGGCATCTTAAAAACCAGATATATTAGGAATCATATAATATGTATCATTGTATTCCTCGAGACAGATTTTGTTGAATGAAATAATGATTTTGAACTGTATATATATCAGAAACAATGCACTCAAGTGAATCATCCAATGATGTAATGTTATTTATCTAAGACCACTATAGAAAGTAGGCAAGAACACACGAGATACAGCATCAGTAAGTAGCTCTTTACGCACAGTAAGCACATCGCACAGTTTTCGTTTATTCCGTCAGTATAGGTATGTCATGATCGCGTAATCGCCGTCAACAGCGGATGACATAACTGTCAAGAATTATAATTCAGACTGTTTGTCCAAACTTTTTTGATATGGCAGTAGGTAAAGTATGGAATTACTTTTCCATTCGTGCGTAATATGCTTTTAACAACACATATTACGTATTATACTATTTTGTTGAAATATAAGCAGTTCCAATCACTCAATTCTGAATACTGTAGATGCCCTTTCCCATTTCTTGTGTAATTTGATTGTTTTGAGGTTATAATTCATATCCTTGAACCACATCGACCATCAAAAAGCCCGGGCGAAGTCTAGGATCGATCGGCCTTGATCTTCAATAAAAAAAGTCACCATTTGAAGTTCAGTCAATGTGGTCATCAATCAAAAACTCTGTGGTCGAAGTGTAGTCCAAGTGGTTGCGACCGGTCGGCAATCCAAAACTGTCTATACGGTGGAATTAATTGAAATAAATACATATGAATGTAATCTTGAGAAGTCTTGTGTCACCATCAACAAAAATGAATCAATATCAATCAATGATTTAGCCATCACACTCAAGAAAGATTATAAAGTGGTAGATACTGAACGACCAAACGAATTCATCAAAAACCAATCAATAACTCAAGTAGGTAACTGACCTATATTTCTCGACAAAATAATGTCATAATATCAGATTGAAATGATCCACAACATAACAACCTTGAAAGGATAATAGAGAACAAATAAGTTTTTTGTGCAGCAGTCAGTAGCATGAATTCAATCTGACCTGAAATGAAGCATCATGCAATAGGATGTTAATTTATTTTCATTTTTTTATTTATTTATTTCAGTTATTGCGTTGAATTTTCTTCACTAATATATTTTATGCAAATAATATATAAAACATAATTAATTTTCTAGTAGGAATGACATGAATGATCAGACAGTAATTCCTGCTATAAGATCTTTCATGATGTATTATCTACTGTTGGTATATTTGAGATTACAAATAGTCAACAAAACTTACATATTACCAAGATGTTTCAAAAGAACAGAAGGGGAAAAAACAGCAAAGAAAAAAAAAGGGAATTCATAAAGTCTGTCAGCATTGATCATTTCTTTGCATCAGAATATATTTATTTGCTTTATATTCAAATTGTATAATATTTGGGCTGTTTTTGATATCATCTGGTAATTAATTTAATTTCGAAATCGCCTCATGTGTAAGTCTAAGTTTTGATTTTGCAGCTTCAAAGTGAAACAAGTTATTGTCTAGTGTGATGACCATGAATTTGGGAATTCCTGATTAAAATAAAATTTGAGCTTTTTTTTGATGATATAATAGGAAATTTCAAGAGTATTGATTGAATAGTTCTCTTCTAAAGAAAATGTGTTTGTTTCTTAATACAGTTGATTTGTTGGAGTATCTTCTTGAAGCACCAATAATGTGCTTTTCCCATGTTAATTTTTCATCAATCCAAATACCAAGAAATTTGGTCTGGGCAGTTTGTTTCAAAGATCAATATTTTGTTTATTTCTTTGGCGAGAAATTATCTATTGAGCCTTATTACAATTAAGAGAAAGAAGATTGGAATAAAGCCATTTCTAAATGTTTTTTCAAGTTATACAACAAATCTCTCAATCAATAATCCTTGTGGTGAAGATTGCTTCCTTCTTTTTGTTTTTGAAGTGATTAATGGAAAAAAATACTGAAGGCATTTACTGTTTCAATGATGTATTTTATCAGGATCGGCCGTGAGCGAAGCTCTCGTAAATAACTTTTCTGTAAACTTGTTTCCGCACGGATTATTTGTTGCGCCCTGTCTCTTTGCGTGTTGTCTCTAGATGCTTCATTTCAGGTCAGATTGAATTCGTGCTTGGAAGTTTCTTGTTGATAATTCAGAATGAATAAACTGAAAATTCTTTGATATACAGGGCCCCGATGATTTCATAAGAACAGTATTGATATATCTGGAAGGGTAAAAGATTTTTATTTATTTTCTCAGTTGATATATAAAGAAGGTAATTGAAAATTTGCAAAAACAGATGATAAACCAAGAAAAAGGAGTTGAGATCGTTAGAAATGTCCATCTTTTTTTCAATTTTAGATATACTCTACAACTTTTGTTCATCTTAGGGCACCATATTTGTTTTTTATACCACTGAATAAAACTAAAAATCTCTACAGGTATGTAGGTATAACATATCGACATTTTTACTTGAAAGAGCACATGACATGAAAGAAAAAGATTTTATTTTATTTAATGGTATTTAATATCCAATTAGAAAAGGAAATAAAAACAAAATCAGGGGTTTCCAGTTTTATAAAAATATATCAGGGCCGACTGAATATTTTCCAGCTTGTGAAACGGCATATTGAGAATGTGTTAACCCTCCTTCTCTTTCTTACCGTTGTAAACAATAGCAATACCGTTCCTATGATATTATCGGGATCCTGTATGTACGTACTGAATATTTCATAAACATAGCAAAGTTCGGAGGCGTCACATTTGCCTTGCGGTCACATGGTATAGTTTGTCTTTGGTAACATGTAAAGCGCACAGCCCGTACTTCGGAATATACCCATTATAGGAAGAATTCCAGAAGGATTTTAGTTGCCTGCCACAGAATCTAATTTCACATGAGCTCGAGCGCCTCGATATCAATTTGACAGATCATTTCTTCAGTTTCTGATTCTCAAAAATAAAAAGCTTTTAGTGACAGAAGATGATGATCAGTTCGCGAGCTTGTCAAATACGTCAAATTGACATCGAGGCGTCCAAATTTTAGCTACGCTTTCGATATTACTTCGATCGTCTATACTTGTTCACTCTTTGATACAAAGCTTTCACCGATTCGGAATCGTCTTGGTTTTCTCGAAGGTAATACAGCCTCAACTTCTTCTCCGAGTGGCATTCGAGTATGCCCCAATGCTGGTAGAGTTTGAGGGCGTTTTTGATGGAGTCCACTGAAACACTCTCAGCTGGAATGGAAAGTATATGGTGAAAATTTGTGCTTGCTGTATACACATAACTGATCAATCAAATGAAGAAATTTGTAAATATACAGTGTGTCCCACTTACCATGCTCACCATGGGTATCTTTTAAACGGTGAGAGATACGAGGTCGGTTAAATGACACAAAATGTGGAGTTTGTCAAGGCCAACTATAATGTGAAAAAATATTTTGATAAAATCTATTCGTTTTTGTTTTATACGCAAAAAACAGATTTTGATCATTTTCATGTCTCCTCCGTAACTTCTTTATTTATGAAAATATTCAAATAGGAATTTCACATTCTAATGGCAGTTTTTCAAAGTTATTTCGAAAAAAATATGGAATTTATACCAACTCTTCTAGAATTTGAGATATCACCACCAACTTTAGTTTTTCAAATGTAGGTCATAGCTCACTATGACTTAGTTACAAATAACTTTTTTTTTTCTTCCAGATGATATGTCGCAGTAATGGTTTTGTGTTGATAACAACGGAGTTATATCATTTATACAAAAACAAAAAATTATTCGGAAGCCGCCATCTTGAATTTATGAATTTTAACAAAAAAATCATAACCTCCGACCTCAAAAACCTTCACTTACCAATTTTGAATGGAATCGGACCAAATCTTGTCCGCCATCTTGAAGCAGCCATTTTTTTTAATTTCAACAAAAATTCCATAACTCCGATTAACTTGAAATTTTGCAGGTGTTCATAATTTCGGTGACAATACATTATGGAATTTCTGTTGAAATTTTAAAAAATGGCTGCTCCAAGATGGCGGACAAGATTTGGTCCGATTTCATTCAAAATTGGTAAGTGGGGGTTTTTGAGGTCGGAGATCATGATTTTTTTGTTAAAATTTAAAAATTCAAGATGGCGGCTTCCGAGAAAAAAAAGTTATTTGTAAAAGTCATAGTGAGCTATGACCTATATTTGAAAAACTAAAGTTGGTGTTGATATCTCTAATTCTAGAAGAGTTGGTATAAATTTCATATTTTTTTCGAAATCACTTTGAAAAACTGCCATTAGAATGTGAAATTCCTATTTGAATATTTTCATAAATAAAGAAGTTACGGAGGAGACATGAAAATGATCAAAATCTGTTTTTTGCGTATAAAACAAGAACGAATAGATTTTATCAAAATATTTTCTCACATTATAGTTGGCCTTGGCAAACTCCACATTTGGAGTCATTTAACCGACCTCGTATCTCTCACCGTTAAAAAGATACCCATGGTGAGCATGGTAAGTGGGACACACTGTATTATAATAACAATGTCATTCGGCGAAATTATTAGACAACAAGCTGTAGTAACAATCTTCGAATATTTCCGGCAAAATAGTGGTATTACATATTATTATGACAATATTTTAGGAGCCATGACCAACTTTGTTTTAAATTTTGACCTTTATGACATCAACATTTTAATGTTAATTTCTTCGTTCGGTTTTTTCGCTTCATTATATTATTACTGCGATTTTCAACTGAGATTTTGAGAAATGGCAAGTTATTTGTGATGCAGAGACGTTTGCCGCTTGACGCGTTAGAACAATTTTGAGGATTGTGCAAAGATTGCGTGAAAAAGAATGTTTCAAATCGAAAAATAGAGATGGTGTCGCCCAAGAAGTTCGAGGCCTACTAAAATATTGTTACTGATGAATTTACCTGCTGATATCATGTCAACATAAAAACTCAAATATCTCGAGAACGGTTACATTTCTTGTATTTTGATAAGAGTACAATTTTCAGGTGATTTTCTTCTCTCTATCAGATAATCTTGTTTTATTACCACAAAGAATACAAGGAAAGAAATCATGACCCACCCTCTTGAAACACCTTTTATAACTATAGCATCAATGTAGCAAAAAAACTGTATTTCATCAACACACATTTATAGAAGTTATGCGGAAAAATTATTTCAATTTAATCAACTTTGGAAGGATATATACAGGGTGTTTCAAAAAAACCTAACTCCATTGCTAGGGTAGGCAGAACATTGCAAAATAAGTTGGGTTTGCTCAGTAAAAAAATGTCGTAATGCCATCCATTTTCAAGATACAAGGTGTTGAAAAAATATTTTTTTACACATTTTTTACGATTATGTTGAAGCTACTGGCAACATTGTAATGAAATTTCGAATGGATCTGTTATGAAAGCTGACACATCGCATGAATTTGTTTTTATATCTGACACTCATAGAGGGCGCTAATAACACGGTTCGTACAAAGTACTTTCAAACATAACTTTTTTGAGGTTAGATTTTTCATTCCAAATTCAATGTGAACTTCAACATCATCAAATTTCACACTGAAAAGGTGCTTTTGGTACAGCTTGATAATGTGTACCGTTTTCGGGATATTTCGATTTGAAAATGCTGAAATATAACAGTGATGCTAGTTGAAAGTAAGTATTATAAAAGAATGTTACCTATTTATTGATAACCAAAAGCAATGAGATGATTCTAATGTGGAAGTTATCAATTGAACAGTCATGAAAAAAAATTAAATAAATTCAACTTGAACATGTAATATTCAATCAGTGAGTGTTTGAAATGTTTAGTCGCAAACCTCAAAATTGTTTTGTCTGAGTTACCTTTGGAAAACTGACATTTATCGATAGTCGAGACTAATGTCAATAACATCGATTAATTGTTGATCAATACGTAGTTCAATAATCAGAATGTATTCAAATGGTGAATACACCATATGTTATTGATATTGATCTTAGGCGAGTTTAGCGGTTATGCGTTAACTCCATCAAATATGTTGACATTTGAACACAAAATACTTCAGCGTTATTTTGCCGAGCTAAAAATCTAGAGAACAGAAAATGTAATTTTTTTTTGAAACTGTGTCACAATAGTTATTGATTATTGGTAGGAAAATAACACCAATTTGTTGATTTTTTGTCGAATTGTCAGCCCTCTCATGAACTCAGTTTGTTGTCTTTCGAGGTGATACAATCAATTTTCAAGTATATCTCTACGATAGGTTTCATAAACCTGAGTTTATGATTTTTTTAAAGTAAATTGTCAAGGACATGATTATAATAGGAGAAACCTTGTTTTATTTTTCCATTTCGGCACAAAAACATCATGCATCCTGACCCATATTGTCTAAATAATAGTCTTTTAAATGAGAAATCACCAAAATCACGGTCACAACTCAAAAATATAAACGAACAAAATACTATCCAAATACCAGGACACAAACACGATTATGAACAATGAAACAATGGAAATAAAAACCATATGAAAACGAACAATAATAAAGGCGTGGCAGATGATGGGCACAAAAATATCTAAGCCTCTCCTGATGAGAGCACACCTAATCAACGACATACGTCTGCGGTTGTAAGCAATTTCGATAATCACAGACATTCTTTCCATATCTTGGTTCTACTGCGTCGGCGCAGAACCTTAAAGTCATGATCTCCATGGGAGGCGTAAAATATTCACGCGCAGGTAGCTGTATCAGCATTCCATTTGTAGGGTTATCGTTAAGTGGGAACTACAGGTAACTTGTGAACCCGAACCACAACACTTTCTAACCTCGGAAGTAACAACACACAACCTCTTCAACACGAAAATCCACTCACCATATTCGAGCGTGCCTTGCGCCAACCGCTCTTTCAGCTCGTTGAGCGTCTCCCTGACCAGCTCCTCCTCGAGCAGCTGCCTGCCCACCAGCTTGTCCAGCGCGAAAGCTGTCGTCGCGTAGCACTCGATCAGAGGCATCAAAGGCGCCCTAAGGCACCTCAACGTGTCCACGGCAGCCGGATCCTGATTCCTTCTGTAACGTAAGGTGACAAGGTTAATCCCTGATTTATAGATTCAATAACGAAACGTAACGCAAGTACTTCCGTTACATGATAAAAGTTAAAACATAGCATTTTTTCAGTACTGTTTGTACAGGGTGTCCGAAAAGGTTTTTACTATTTCTCTGTTATATTTCTCGAGAACTTCTAGGAGTGGGGGGATCTGACCAGTTACAATCAATCGTGAGAGCGTCTCTTGGAATTTCAGTGACAATGGAGCGATACACAGGGCCGCAACGCGCTTTTTGTGTTAAAGCATTTTACGAAAACAACCATTCTTTCATCCAAGTTCGTCGCCTTTACCGTGCACATTTCAATTTGCACGACATTAGTCAAGCTCCGACGCGTTCTTCAATCAGATACTGGGTTGTAAAGTTCGAAGCAGAAGGCACGACAGTCCGTAACAACCATATCGGTCGCCCCAAAGTCGGTAGAAGTGCGGATAATATCGAGCGTGTTCGCGCAGCAGTGAGGCAAACGCCTAACCGTTCAATAAGAAAACACGCGGCCGCCCTAACTTTATCAATCGACCGTTCTCACGATCTCAAAGAAGGACCTAGAGTTTCACAAAATTCGAATTGTGCAAGCATTAAAAGTGGAAGATTATCCAATTCGTGTCGCATTTGCACAGCACATGTTACAGAACTTCCGACACTTTCGATAACATTCTGTTTAGTGACGAGGCTCACTTCCACCTAAACGGAGCCGTAAATAAACAGAATGGGCATGTACACCTTAGTAGAACTTTTAACTCAAACCATGTTTATAATGATCCTCTTATGCATAAATGATGATTGACGACATAATTCGATCGAAAAATTAACTGGAATGTTCTATTTTTTGACATAAATAATGGTACCATCTGAAAACGGACCCCCTTATGACGTAGAAACCTCATCTCGCCATAGTTGAAAGAAAATACCAAAAGCCTGACGGAGACTGAGGCAACTGATATATTTATTCTTTCAACTGTGATCTCGCGCTAATTCACTCTGTCAGAAATCATGTATCATTCATCTCTGTCTGGAATAGTCTTGTTTCAGTATTAAGGTTTTGACGTCACATCATCGCCTCGTTATCAGAGGTCCGAAAAATCAAGGATTTTAATAATTTTTTATGAAACGTAGGGAGCTCACAGCAAGAAACGGTTTGCGGTGGTGAGCTAGTTTGGGTGAGTTCTAACGAATTATGAAATAATTTTTTTTTGTGATATAAGCCGATTGCCGATATTGGGGTGATAACAATCCAAGGGAAAAACATCAGCAACCTCTACCTAGTCCCCAAGTGACATTGTGGGCAGCAATGTTTGCACATGGAATCATTGGTCCCTTTTTTTTTGAAGATGCATATCATTGCACTGTCACCGTGAATTCTGACCATTATAGGGCAATGCTTGATTTCAGCAAGATGGGGCAACTGCTCACACTGCGAATCTTTCCATGCAGGTCGTTGGAAGGATGTTTCCAGGAAAGGTCATATCAAAAAATTGTGACATCAATTATCCTCCCAGAAGTCCCAACTTAACTGTCATGGATTTTTTGTGGGGATTTCTTAAATCAGTAGTGAACACTGAAATTCCTGCTAATCTAAATCAGTTGGAGCAAAGAATTCGCGATGGAATTCGAGCAATTTCACAACAACTCTGTGTCCGCGTGTTTGCCAATTTCAGAGAACGTTTCAATCAATTTGGTATCAAAATGCATAGATAGTATTTATACAAGTCAATAAAAGTACAGTACATTTAAAATTTTCAACATATATATGTCAATGAAATAGATAACAGTCAAGAATGTTCAATAGAGGAGAACCCTCCAACATCATGTCAACCAAATTTTCCACTAACCAGGCCTTTGAGCCCAGTCAAAATTCAGGAATTCAGGAATTCTTGATGAGAAAGCATGATCAATCAGGAATTTCTTTACATGCGATTTGAATGTTTTCATCAGTAAATCTCTAACCTCAGTAGGAAGGTAATTGAAAAACTTAACAGCCCAGTAATTTGTGCCATTTTGGCATTTCGTGAGTCTATGATAGGGAATTGAAAGATCAGCTCCATTTCTAGTTGAGTAATGATGAATATCACAATTTCTAGTATATAAAGTTAAATTTGTCCTAATATGTAATAGTAAGTTTTGTAAAATATATATACAGGGAAGTGTCAAGATTTCCATTGAACTAAAAACATGGCGACAGTCATCTATATATCGAAGCCCAGCTACTATTTTTATAGCTTTTCTTTGTGAGGCAAATAATCTATTGATGTCTGCATGACCCCAGATAATGTTAGCATAGCTAAGGTGTACATGAAAAGTAGCGTTATAGGCAGTCTTGAGTGAGGTGAAAGATACAATATTTGCTAAATTTCGAAGAACAAAAATCGAGCTATTAAGTTTCTTGGACATTATTTCTATATGATTTTGCCAGCTCAGTCTTGAATCTAAATGAATACCTAGAAACTTGACACTATCCAGGTACTCATTTTCATTATTCCTACACAGAGTTAATAACAATTCGTTTGTTTTGTTTTCATTTAAAAAAGGGTCATTTGCAGCGAACCAAGATTTGGCATTTTGTAGCGCCTCATCACTCCTGGCTTCCACATCTGCAGGAAGTTTACCACGGAATGAAATAGTTGTATCATCAGCAAACAGAACGAATTTTTCTAGATATGCAGAACTTGGCAAGTTGTTGATGTAAATCAAGAACAACAGTGGTCCCAGAATAGATCCTTGTGGGACCCCGACACTTAACTCCCGCTCTGCTGAGATTTTATCTCCAAGTTTGACTCTTTGCTTCCAGTCTGACGTTTGGAGGAGACGGTGCACAGCATTTCGAGGGCATGATTTTTCACAAATGAATTTCCACATTTTGTAGTTAATTTTAAGAATGAAAAGTGTTTACTAAATTTTGAACTGCATGAGTTATGATTTTTTCAAATAGCAAAAACCTCTTCGGACACCCTGTAGTATAGAATATCATTCCGCAGAACACCATTTCCATATTTCTATGTTTGCTTTGTGGAACGGTGACAGAACGTCATGCAGAAGGGAGGTTGGGTTTATTGTTTGATTCGCATTAGGAATTGATTGATAATATACAGGGTGGGCCACGGTGGATGGCCTATTAGAAGTATCTGGAGAACGAAAAGACAGAATATTCTGAAAATTGGGATTCTTTGATATTTGAACATTCTCTATTCGTCTAAAATGTTTTTATCGATACAGTGTTGCCACTTCTATCAGAAACAACTAGCAACTTTGTTATTTCAAATGGAACACCCTGTATTTTATTGCATTTTTAGATTTTTCCTGAGGATCTGATTTCATCGATGTATCATACTTGGGGTTGAGCAGAAATGATTACAGAGATATAGGGTATTCAAAATCTAGATTTTTCAATTTCAATATTTTTTTGTGTCGAAACTATTCCTTATTGATCAAAACGGCGTACATGTCCCTATTTTAACTTTCGATTCACTATCTACTGGAATTTAATTGGAAAAAATACAGGGTGTTTCAATATTCAGAATTCTGATCACTCTGTATCTGTTCCAATTAAATGTCAGAAGATAGTGGATCGAAAGTTGAGATGTAAACCGTTTTGATCGATAATGAGTTTCGACACAAAAAAATCCCAATATTGAAAAATCTCGATTTTGAACACCCTATATCTCTGTAATCATTTCTGCTAGACCCCAAGTGTCATGCATTGATAAAATCAGCTCTTTAGGAAGAATCTGAAAATGCAATAAAATACAGGGTGCTCCACTTAAAATAACGAAGTTGCCAGTGGTTTCTGATAAAAGTAGCAACACTGTAGCGATGAAAACATTTTAGACGAATAGAGAATGTTCAATTATCAATTATCATAGCATCCTGATTTTTTCGTTCTCAAGATACTTCTAATAGGCCATCTACCGTGACCCACCCTGTATAATTGTTCTACATACAATATTGATTGAGGAGTCCTGAAAAGCCTCATCGAGAAGTTTCAAATACAAATCAAGCGTGAAATTTTCCTAACCCTACCTGTAAACTTTCCGCGGTCCCTCGTCGTAGTCGTTGTCGTTATCGTCGAATTGCTTCGCTATACGTCTGCTTCGCCTGCTCAGTTCCGTCTCTTCCTCGGTGTCCTGCAACATGCAAAGTTATATGTACAGGGTTATTCAACGAAAAGGCCCACCGATAGATTAACCTTATTTTTTTATCGAGAAAAAAAAACGATATACGGAAGTTGAATGCCGCAATGAGGCCTTTCCACAGCCCTTATGAAAAGTTTTACAGGGTGATCCCAGGAAGGGTGACAAATCACAAATTATTTTTTCAAATGGAACAACCTGTTTCTAAATTTTTTTTCCGGAATCTGTGATTTTTTGTGATTACATGAATATGTATGTACATTATGATATCTTCCATTTTTACTTCCTTATCACTACTTTTTTGATATCGTGTAAGCCATGAATCAGGGCCTACTCTATCTCACCGGGCCGTAGTCTATCCCCTCTCTCTCGACGCTAACGTCAAACTAGTAGGTTGAGATTTCACATCAGTTCGTACTGGTGCGTTCGTAATTGATAGGCTATAGCTCATGTACTATAAATTTTAGGAGCACACTCAATCAATACGAAATGATCTCCAACGACTTCCCCAACTTTTGGTGAAAAAATGAATCCAATAGGATGAATCAATACCGAGTTATGGCGTTGTAAAGAAATTCCATCTCATTGAAAATCAGGACGTTGTACTATAAAGATCGCGTAAAAAATGGGTCATTATCCTACCTACCCAAATTTCGCTGTATTACGATTTCGCGATAATTCCTTGGACTGGTAAACGGCGATATTCTTTTTATTACTCATTTTATTTCTGAATGGCGTATGGTTAAGATGTACGAAAATTAGTGTCTGAAAAATTCGAAACAATATTTATGCAATATAAGTCACAACATAAGTTTTGAAAAATTCAGCATAAATTGAAATCAATTCCCTTCTCAATTATTCCGAGAATCAATGTTGCAGTTGTGAGTCTTTTGATGGAATCATCAGAACATTTGAAATATTCTGTTGAACAATTATTGCAAAATCAAAAATAGTGGGATTAAGTCCAATAATTAAACAAAGTAAAATCACTAAACTTCCAGGATGAGATATAGTCAAGATTTCAATTTTTAGTTTGTGATTTAGATGTATATACAGGGCTTTTCACGATGAGCGTTAATTAGACGTTTCTGGCAAACCAGACAACGGATCATTTTGAAAATTCAATAGAGGGCATATTCGGACATTCTCTAGCCAACTAAAATATTTTCGACAATGTGGTGTTGCCGCTTCTATTAGAAAGCAGTAGCAACTTTGATTTTTCAAATAGAACACTCTGTATTTCATTGCATTTTTAGATCCTCCCTGAAGAGCTGATTTCATCGATGTATCACACTTGGGGTCTAGCGGAAATGATTACAGAGATATAGGGTGTGAAAAATCGACATTTTTCAAATTTAGGATTTTTTTGTGTCGAAACTATTCATCATTGGTCAAAACGGCTCACATGTCCCTATCTCAACTTTTGATTAACTATCTACTGATATTTAATTGGGACATATACCGGGTGATCAAGATTCTGAATTCTGCACCACCCTGTATTTGTTTCAATTAAATGTTAGTAGATAGTTGATCAAAAGTTGAGATAGGGACATGTGAGCCGTTTTGACCAATAATGAATAGTTTCGACAAAAAAAATTCCTAAAGTTGAAAAATGTCGATTTTTCACACCCTATATCTCTGTAATCATTTCCGCTAGACCCCAAGTGTGATACACCGATGAAATCAGCTCTTCAGGGAATATCTGAAAATGCAATAAAATACAGAGTGTTCTATTTGAAAAATCAAAGTTGCTACTGCTTTCTAATAGAAGCGGCAACACCACATTGTCGAAAATATTTTAGTTGGCTAGAGAATGTCCGAATATGCCCTCTATTGAATTTTCAAAATGATCCGTTATCTGGTTTGCCAGAAACGTCTAATTAACGCTCATCGTGAAAAGCCCTGTATATTTTTGTTATTAGTGCATTGCATTTTGTGATATCTATTAATTTTCTTCCTCATTTTCTGATGTTGATAATTTTTACAGTTTATTTTGTTTGGTTTTTTTTGTATAAGGGTTCAGTTTTCTTTTATTTTTTCCTTATTAATTCATATATCGTTGTTCTGGGTTTTTTGTTATTCAGTTCGTTATATTTGTTTTTATATCTCTCATTGTTGAAATACATATTTTTTCAATCATTTTTGTTTGGTTGTGTTCATATGAACTCCACATATTTTGTTCTTTTTAATTTTGATAGTTTGGAAATATATCCAAATCAAAATTTTTTCATGAATTTAACGTTATCCTTGAAATATATACTCTTTAGCAGAAAATAATTAATACCGAATAGGCGTTTCTGTGTAATAACACACTCGAGTGATAGGATTTCTAACGTCATCAAAGTGCGTCCTGATCATCTTTAGACATAAACGCTGCTAAAACCCTTGGAGATAGAGTGGATGTGTATTATACCGATTTATAGGCAATTAAATTTCTTACAGAAAAGTCAGTGACAGCATATATCCACACTTGATAGGATTAGCATGGGAGGCGTCCGAACTTTTTGAACTATTCTGTAATGAACACCTGAATCATAGTTCTACTTGAATTGAAATATCGATTTGTTATTGCCCTTGGGAATTAAAAAAAAAAACTCAGTCAATCTAGATGCTACGAGAAATCTTTTCATGATTGAATCATTTCTGTGAATTGAATATTGAAATTTTGGTAGCTGTTTAAAAAAGGACAATTCTGAATGGCGTCAATTAATTTTGATATGCGATATTTCTGAAACTAATGATCGTAAATCAGTGAAAGTTGATTGATCTTCTAGAAAATTCTGTTTTGTACATATTTGACCTCCTGATATTTTTTGCTAACTGTAACCGTTTTCCCGAGGTACATCAATGAAACGGAAGAGACAATTTTCACTGCGTTGATTTTGTCCCTGCTAGTGTGACGTCACGAAAGCATGCTCCGGCCCGGTGAGATAGAATAGGCCCTGCATGAATTGGGATATATTTGACAGTCATATATTGCATAATTATCGAATAGATTCCCAAACTGATCAAGTGATAACCAATTAATCCGACAATAATTGTTTGTCTAGGCTCAAAAGAGTGGTGATACAGAAGTGAAAATAGAAGATATCACCCTGCTTATACAGGGTGGCCCTTCGAAAACGAAACAGAGGCTGTGCAGGTCGCTAAAACCAGATTATGAAAAAAATCTGAAACACGTCATCTAAATTTTCGAGGGAGACATAGTTGTAAACTGTTTTCAGCTATGTGGCGTTGCCGCTTCTAACGAAAAGTAACATCAACTTTGTTATTTCAAATGGAACACCCATCAATGCATCACACTTGAGATCTAGCGGCAATGATTAGAGAGCTATAGGGTGTTCAAATTCGAGATTTTTCAACTTTAGCATTTATTTGTGTCGAAACTATTCATCATTGGTCAAAGCGGCTCACATGACCCTATCTCGAATTTCGATTCACTATCTACTGACATTCAATTGGAGCAAATACAGGGTGGTTCAAGATTCAGAATTCTGATCACCCTTTATATGTTCCAATTGATAAAAGCCGTTTTGACCAATAATGAATAGTTTCAACACAAAAAAATGCTGAAGTTGAAAAATCTCGATTTTGAACACCCTATAGCTCTGTAATCATTGCCGCTAGATCTCAAGTGTGATGCATTGATGAGATCAGCTCTTTGGGGAGAATTTAGAAATGCAATGAAATACAGGGTGATCCATTTGAAATAACAAAGTTGTTGTTACTTTTCGTTAGAAGCGACGACGCCGCAGAGCTGAAAATAATTTAGAACGATGTCCCTTTCGAAAATGTAGTTGTCGTGTTTCAGATTTTTTTCATAATCCGATTTTGACGACCTACAGAGCCTCTGTTTCGTTTTCAAAGGGCCACCCTGTATATTTTTTTGTGATCACAAAGATTCACGTATTCCGAAATGAATTTAAAATACTGGTGGTGTTCTATTTGAAAAAATTAATTCGTCTGTCATGCTTTTAGGGTTCTCCCTGAAAAAGATCTGATGAGGGCTGTGAAAAAGCCACATTGCGGCATTCAACTTTCACATAGTTTTTTTTTTTTAAGATGAAAAAATATAGTTGATATAGGGGTACGCCCGCTCTATGGATAACCCTGTACAGTGAGGACATAAAAGGTCCTCCCCTCTCTTTAACTTTTGAACGGAACATGCCAAGCTAGCGAGGTCGGATAAAATTCAGGTAAAAAGTACTTCTTTCACTACTTTTTGGCATTGAATTAGTTCATTGTTATCAACAGACAACAACAGACGAACATTGAATTATATCTATTGTACACACACGATAAGAATTTGAAAACAAGATCTTCTGAGGTTGAGAATTTGCATTCTCCTTCAGATAAAAATATGTATGCAAAATAATATCATTCTGAATATTCAACAGTAAACAACTACTTTCCTGGCTATTTGCCACGTCGAACATTGAATTATATCTGTTGAACATCCAAAAGGAGAGCATGAAAAATGAAAATCCTCTGAAATTGAGAATTGACATTCTCTGTCAAATCGAATAAAATAATAGGTCGCGTGCAAGAACTGTCAGATCACCGACCGTGGAGGCAAAACATATATGTTTACAAGTGATCCAAATAGTTTTCCACAATTATTTTGGCATATGAATCGTATTTCCGCTATTCATCAATTCGCTAATGCCATCACATTGTGCTGTTGTGAAATGCACAAAAACTGCAGCGGAAGGAGAAATCCGGATGGTACATTATGATTCGAAAGTAAGTACCTACTATAGTCACTCACATAGTTTTCATTTTTGACATTTGGTTATTTCTCTGATTTCTCATCGGAATTCCTTCTGCAATAGGATCAGCTAATAGAAATATACCTGAAATTTCTAGAATAATGCAAGAAGATTGGATTCATGCAATCAATCGGTAGGACTGGTCTGACATGCTGACGATCGTGTGTGTTGTAGACATTTTCAATCTATTAGCAGCATTAGCTTGTATTGCAGAAGTGGCAGAAGGCAGAAGGAATTTTAATAAGGAATGAAAACATTTCATAATGCTAACTATGTGAGATTACTATTTACTTGAAAAATCATATTCCCTATTCTCTTGCTGCATTTTTTGTGCATTGTACAACAGCACAATGGGAAGGCATGCTTGAATTAATGAATAACGCAAGAAACACGATTCGTATGCCAAAATATTGTGAAAAACTATTTCAACCTTTTGATTCCTCTGTAACCAAATAAAAAAGTGAGGTTGTGTTTCAATAATTCACAGAAGAATGAGGTTGTGTTTTAATATTTTGCCTCCAGAGTCGGTCTTCCTGCACGCGACCTATATGATGTTAAAAAATATAACTCATTGAAATGAAAATTGAAATGAATAGAAGTATACTTGTATAAACTGTGATCTTGGAGGAGTGTTAACATTTTTTGAAATGGAAACATGAAAACAGTGAATACTGTAAATGAAACTGTCCTAATGGAATACTTCCAGGAAGTGGTGTTTATCTCATGAAAATTATCAATATTTTTTTATTTATTTCAAATCATTTCAGTCTGAAAAGTATAGTGCCAATACTCTATGGACCAAATATCCACAGCAGAAATCAACATTGGTTGTTAAAGAAAACATTAATATATCAGCATTCAGTCGACTGATTGCCTTTCGGAGTGTTGAATCAAAATAATACACTCCTAAAAAATCAAAGGTGTTCGAAGGTGGACAAGTATTACTTTTTATGAGAGAAGCTCCAGATGATACTTTTCTGCTACATAAAGTTGATCTGGTAATGGGTGTATCTGGAGGCTTAAGACGTGATGAAATGGTCAAGATGACAATTGATGACATTGAAGACAGAGGAGCCGTTTTACTCATCAAGGTACCAGAAACCAAGATCTGCATCTCAAAAAGTTTCACCATTGTTGAAGAAAGCGAAATAGGAGCCTTGAATTTAGTTAAAAAGTACATTGCATAGTCCATATTGCTCAAAGTGGAGTGAAATATTTCACAGGAAGGAAGGAATGCTCGGAGATGACTTCGAGCATTCCTTCCTTCCTGTGACTATAGGAAGTGTTCCTTCTATCATAGCGAATTACCTCAATTTGGAAAACCCGAAAGGTTACACCGGATATTATCTACGACGAACGTCTTCAACGCTTCCTGTTCAAGGTGGTGCTTCCTTTGAAACACTAAAATAACATGGAAAATGGAAGAGTAGTACGGTAGCGGAGAGCTATTTTGAAGAAAGTATCTCCTCGAAGAACAAAATTGCTACAATGATAGCCCGTTCCGTTTCCGAAAAAGAAAATGTTAACCTTCCGAATGAATCCGAATGCATATTGAGGAGTTTTTTTAGGAACATTTGAAAATTGTAATTTGAAACTTTTCAGAGTAATTAATTTATTGAACCACAGAAAATAAAACAATTAGAGGGCATTATGGGTCTGTTAATAGCAACAAATACAAATACAAAATCTTTATTTCCATCGACTGAAATTCATCAGTATAGACATTGTCAAGGTCAGGGAATAAAATAAACTTAATACTAGAATAGAACAATAGTAGAATAAAATGGGACATAGCAAAATGACATTATATGTTATACTAGCAGTAATAACATCACTGACATAACATTATCTAGATACATTAAACATGTTAAAATTGGTTTTCAAAGAACACTTGCAGGGAGTGAAAAAGGGGTTTCTTTCAATAAAATTGTGATTTTTGACTTGAACTGTTTGAAGCAGCTAATCTGAGTAACTGTACGAGGTGAGTGATTCTAAAGTTTGATGGCTGTGATTTTTGGTCCATTTTTCACTTGGGTTAGTGAGTAAGGTGGAACATAAATTGTACCTGCAGCTCTAGTACAATAGGGAATTCTTTCCCCACATGTTTGGAAATCATGAATATTTTTCTTCAAGTAGATAAGACACTGGAGAATATACAAGTTATATACAGTTAGAATACCCGTGTCGCGAAAATGCTTTCCACAGGAAATGCTAGGCTTGAGGTGTAGCATATTTCTCAGTATGCGCTTTTGCCAAGTTAGTACTTCACCGTTGCCAAGGTATTATAAAGCAGTAATGAACAAGTGGAAAATAAAATACTTCGACTCACCACCAAGAAAATCTGCTTCCTGTACACCAACTCGTCCACGCAACTCGTCACCACCTGCTCGAGGCTCTGGCACGGCTTGCACAACAAGAACTCGTACTGCACGATGTCGCACAGCTCCAGAGTCGCCTCCACCAATTCGCGGTGCCCCACCTCACTCGACGGGTGCGTCACTTGGGCGTCGATCGCTTGCGCATGGGCGTCGATCGCTTGCGCATGGGCGTCAATGGCTTGCGCATGGGGGTCGATCGCTTGCGCATGGGGGTCGATCGCTTGGGCGGCGATAGCGACAAGCGAGTCTAGCGCAAAGTGCGTCACCAGCGTGTTGCTGTAGTAGGCCAGTTCGATGACGTTGGGTAAGAGGGTGACGGGCTTGATGACGTCAGAGTCGGCGGTGTTGTGGGGTTTCTCTTTGCGGACGAGCGCCGGGCCCAACATTTCCATCTGGAAGGGTACAGGTTAATGACAGCTTATAATTTAAAATCAGTATATTGACAATAAGACGCAGAAGCGCTTCTCAACTTTGTTCTGCGATTTGAAAAATGAAATTGCGCTTTTTCTTCTTCTGGTAAAAGTCACTTTACAGTTCGCAATTTTCCAAAAAAAATGCAGTCAAATGGGTCAGGATCTATTCACATTGTCGCAATTGATATTGCTGGTACAATTCTAGTGATGAAATGTTGGATTTTCGGTATTTTATGCATTATTTACGAATCATTTAGATACCCAACTCATTATCAATGCCCGACATTTAAATTGCGGTAAACAATTGCATGTAATGAAAAATTGGAAAATGTAAAGTGGCTCTGAAGACTATCAGTGTAACTGTTGATTGATGTATTACGCTTACGCTGTTAATGATTATGGATAAATTTCACCAATTTCAGAGCGGGTCATTTTCAGAGTAAAGTATCAAAATAAAAATATCCACAGTAGATGAATATAATACTAGTAGTTCCTTTGCCAACCACAATCTCAACTCCAAACAGTTTCAACATTGATCATAATTTGGAAATATTACATGTATGCCAAAAAGGTCGCCTTTTAAATATTTTAGAAATTTATCCTTGAAAAATGATAATGTAATTTCTCTGAACGAACAAACCCATTTTGATTGCCTCAAATTTTTCAATTCATTAAAGGTCACTAAATAAAACTATCCCATTCAATTCTGTCGTATCTTGCTCTTTGTTGTAGGTTGGTGGTTTCAGGGCATGGAGATAGAGTATTGTTTACCAATCTTGTTTTCTGTTTCCAATCTGACATAGTGTTTGTTCTTTGGTATTGTGTGCTCACTGATCAAATAATAATATTCAACTGATGTATCTTAATGTTCCATGATCTGCTTGACTTTTGACATTTGAAATTTCTGACTTCTGTCATGTCAATTTTTATAATCTTCAGTTTCACGCACATGTGATTCCTTCTCTTCAACAGGTTAATTTTGATACCTCATCAAACTTTTAGTTTGATTTTTCAAAGTTTAATTATCACCTTTCGGTAATTCAAGGGCATGTGGGCCCTTGTAAATGAACCCGACGACATATATTTATATTCAAATAAATTTATAACATAATTTTATATTATTTCACAGTAACAGTAAGTTTTTCAGGTTTCTTCACTTTTTCTCTTAATATCAATTGTTTTCCAGATCATGGAGCATTTTTCCTTGCTTGCACTATTTTTAACTATACTATTTGTATGCCTACTTTTTTCATTTCCATGTAAGTACTAAGTAATTCTTGCATCGATATCCTAAGTCAACGCTGATTTCTCTAGAACTATAATATTTTCTATTGGCTGATGATGGGCTTATATAAGCTCGAAACATGTTCCCTTAAGATTGATCATTGATCATTCTAGTAAAAGTTGTGGAGATGACTTTGGGTTTTCATCTATGAACTACATCACTCCACTTCTTCCATAAGTGTTTGAGGTTTGTTCGATAGATATGGTTTTCAACTTGTTTGAATTAATTTTTAATCTAGTGAGTATTTGATGTTTCAAATTATAATCGACTACCTCAAAGATGGTGGTTCGAAGTTTACCATTTGTTCCTTTTCATATTTTAGAGATATATATAAAATATATGAAATTCGAATATCAGTTTGCTGGCATTTGATTTCTAGATCGTTTTCGATGATTTCTATAATTGAGATTGATGGGGTCACCTTCTTCTTCTACTTCACATACTATGAACTTGTATTTTTTTGCTTGCTTTAAAGGATTGCAATTTTATTGTTCAATATCAAATTTTGTTGTTCTTTATTCTCGATTTTTTCTTCCACTCTTCACTTTTTCGGATGTATCTTCTCGGATTTGTCTCAGTTCACTTTTAATCTCATCTGAGTCTCCTTTTGATAATGCATACATTTCTTAAATAGTCATCATATTTTTCTAATGCGTGTTTTCGTAAGGCGAGACTGTCGATTTGCCTACGTATTAACGTTCTGCTACAGGTCTAAGTACGCACTGAAGAATACATACAACATTTAATAATGCACGGCCGTTTCAGACATTCATTTAATGTCAATATGGAATTTTTTAATGATTTTGAATTCACCTGGCCAAATTATGTATGTCACTGGCAAAGAAAGATCGAATGGTAGTCAATTGGAGATTTCTGAAAAAACAGTGAAATTACTTTACCCGCCCATTCACCTACTTGACCGTCCTCCTCTACTTTACCGCCCGCTTTACCTATATAACGCCCTACGGCGCTAAAGTGTTACTTCACGCCAGGAAAATCCGGGCGATAAAGAGCTACCATACGCCCGGTCGTGCTTTAAAATACTCAAATAATTCAGTCAAGAAACCGAATCGTTTGCGTGATGTACCTCCTTTCTATCATGTTTCCTGTTTATTCGAAAATAAGCGTAAACCTAGTTAATTGATTGTCATAAGTTGAAAAAAAAAACAGAGTGACATCTGAGTGTCTTGGATAGTCCTGTCTTCATAATGGGTTTGGTGATGGAACAGTCAGAATACAAATCTTTGTCAATAAATTATTTTAGATTTCCAAATAAAAGCTAAGGAGATAAGTCGAAGATTATGAATGTAGGGGAAACTTACAGCATATGTGATAACATCGATGGAATCTCCTGAAAAACCGATATCTCGCCTCGCATATTCCAGGTCCTTCCTTAAAGCATCTAAAGCATCAACTAATTCCTCTATATTCGCACCATCTCTGAATTTCGTTAATAATAAATAAGCTAAGGCATTTGTAGACATAACCGACGTTGACTGGGCACAATCTGCAACAAATAAAACGTTCAACTAACAATGTACGCAATATGTTCCATGAACGAATCCCTTTCATATGCGCCTAACAGGTCGAACAAAACACACAATAAAGGAATAATTAAAACAGGACTTGGTAATAGTATTTGAAAAAAAATTGAATATTTTTACTTCCCCCGTACATGGAATGGAGATAAAATGTTTGGGGAATACCATTCAATAGAAAACATCTAATTCGAAACGTGTTGCTATTTCTCAATAACATATATATTGTTACTGACTATGCATAAACTATAGTAACAACATGAATTGTCTGATAGTAAATTATATGTCCATTGAAAAGCAGCTTGAAACAATAATAGAACACACAAAGAACAACTTTGAATGCAATTATGGTTTGAGAATTCGTTGCTTCTTGACTAAGACTGTTTAATTCATGACTCCCCCTGGAGAATGATGTCCAGCAGTTGTTTTGACCCGATGAAATTTGTGCTATGATCATGTGCTTCTTCAAACATTCCCATCATATTTTGTCCATAAATATGTATCAGGAATATCGTGGGAAAAAATTGTAGTGAGAACTCCAATAATTATTTTTCCGAGATGTATTTCATTTTTTCATTTGGCTCAAAAAGTTTGACTATTTTGTATTCAGTACATTTCAATGAATATCCACCCAGAATAACTTTATATCTATATCTTACTCTCACCTCGGTATGAACATTGTTTTATTTCAATGATGGATTTTCTGAATGAGGGATAATATTTTCAGCCTCACCAGTTGGCCTAACTGTAGCTTGAAGTCTATGTTGAAGTCAAAAATTCCCAAGTTTTGCTAGCTGAAGCTATTATTCCCAAGATTTGGAAAAACACTGGGGTGTCCTATGCCAACTAATACAAAAGCTCAAGTGAATGTTAGGAGTTGGCAGGCTTGGATTTATCATATTAAATGTGAAACTGAATGCATTACTTTTATATTCACAGAGAGGCAGGAATCACAAAGTAGAGGTCGAATGAAACGAAAAAAGAAGTATGATATGCAACACCTCACGTCTCAGTAGCGCAATCTGGTTGACAATGAGAAATATTAGCACTCATTCTTGAAATATCTAAATTCATTTGCCTACACAAGTGAGACCAACACAAAGAACTAAGTGATTTAAAAACCGTTGCAAAATGACAACCCTCAAACTTCCCAAAGTGAGGATTTTATAGTCAAAGTTCAAATTTGAAAACCAAACTGTGACTTATCTGATGAATTTAATTTGATTTTGTACAATTTATTTCCATCAGATCATTCAACACATTAGTAAAATAGACATTAGACACTCACCATAAATTATATGTTTGGAAATTTGGGCCACCAGACCTCTTTGTTCTTCGGACACTACATCAGTACCATATAGACTATTTACAGATGGGTTAGATTTCAGCATTTTGTGCCCATTCAGTGGCGCAACCATATTTGAATTCATATTGAAGGTTTTCACTAGTTCCTGCAAACGAAATAAACATCTCACCATACAGAACACACTGCCTAATATTTGATGTGAAAGACATCAAAAACATATCTTACAATATGCGACATTCGGGGCAAATAATCGGAGGAAGTTGGGCAATAATATTTTTATTTATAGAGACGAGGTGTGGAAAACCTAGAGAAATCTAAGATACATTGTTAAAGAAATTCTTACCCTCAGCGAAAACGGTTGATTGAAGTCAATCCTCATCATACCATAATTAGAATTCAGCACTTTCCAGATTCCCTTCACTGCATTACCGAATGTTTCCATTTCTTTCGGTTGGCCTAGCTGCTCTCTAACGAAATTACCATCGACCAGTTTTTCATAATTTACGCTAACAGGAACCAACAAAGCATCTTCAATGCTACCTAGATGAAACAGAAAATTGATGCAGACCTAAATTACAAGTTACTGGAGTTACAAAAAAAAAATACCGAAAATTTATTACTACAAATTTTGGTTCCAGTTGTTTTTGAATACCAACTGTACCTACTATAGACTTCTACGTGGGAAACTACTAGTAAAATTTTAATTTATCCTTATACATCAGCATCGCGTCACTTCACCAATTTATAATTTCTTCAATTCTTGTTGGTGGTAATACAATTGCTGAAGCACTTTCTGCGTCATTTTTTCATATCTTGGAGCACATGAAAGAATATTCCTATAATGTTTGAAGAACATCTCGCGTACCTGGGGAGGAAAGGAAGAGGTAGGTATTGGTATTTTTCTCAACTTTTGAAGCTTATAAGTTCTTGGGAATACATCAATTTGCAAAGAATTCCTAAGCTTTGCCGTTCTATAGACGAACAAGTGTTGGTGAAGTGTTGTTCGACATATGTCAAGGTTGACAAAGCAAGGATGTGCTGACGGGGCTTGCTGAGTTCGTCTGACTGGTATTGCTAGTGATGGAATGATAGAATATTTCCCGTGAAAGAATCTATAGAAAAGTGAAAGGTCGCCGATTTTTCTACGGTGTTCTGATGGGGTCAAAGGATTAGTCAGTGCTGTATCACCCACCAGGCTAATGGCTCTTCTCTGGATGAAATCTAAGAAAATCTGAGTATCTGGTGGGAATGGTGGTACGAGACATTGTTATATCAAGCATACTGAAATCCGCCTTTCTAGAGAAAATACAGGCTTGAGTTTTGGTGACGTGGAATTCAAATAGGTCGTTGATTCCCCAGGCCTTCGTCGCACAAACAGTTTTGCTTTATTGTAATCAGAAATGGAACATATGAATAACAGTCACCATACATGGTTATAACAATTTGACAATTTCTGTGACGTTACACCAATGAACTCAATATAAACAACTGGAGGGGAGACGGCCGTTCTCTCGAATAGCACAAAGTGTGTCAGGGGCAGCTGCAACAAAGATAGCAAGATTTGCGGTAACCTGTCTCTTTCCTACTAGTGTTGTTTAATAGTGGATTGGTGTTTACGTTTTCTTTTATATAATAATTAAAGTACTTTAGATTTTTTTCTCTCGTCTAAACAAGCAAGAAAGTGAAGACATAAGTTCATTGTCTTTGGTTATGTGAAATATCTATTCATTTGGCGTGTTTTGTTTTATCAAAAGGGCTGAATTTGTTGGCCTGAACACTGTGAACTGATTGTTGAGAAGGTTTGTAATTTCATATTGATAAACAATGGTGATTAATTGTGTCGCCTTTGGATGCAAGAACGAGCAAGACAGAAGGAAATTGTCATTTCATGGGTATACCTATATTATTTGTCAAAGTTAAATACTTCCATGACTTTTCCATAAACATATCAAGTAATATTATTTGTTGCAGTTTTCCATTCAGACATTCTTGAATTATGGATTAAGGCAGTTCATAGAGAGAATTAGACTCCATTTAAAACCAGCAAGTATTGTGGAGAGCATTTCCTGCCAACTGATTATTTATTTTGACATACCAGGTACTGCTAGGTTATTGAAACCAGATGCTGTACCCAGTATATTTTCATTTCCTAAGCATTTGTTACCAAAAAATGCTGATCCTCGCAGGAAAATAAGAAAACTCATAGGTACCTTGTTGATTAATAATGAAAAAAAAAATGTTTGCACCTCTTTAAAATATAAAAGTAGCTAGTAATTTATTTTCAGGATGCATCTATGGACGTTCATTGCTTGGGTCCTAAGGAAGATGTTTCTATGTTTCTGATATTATGGACTTTGATTTGCCTACGACTTCCAGCTCCCAAGTTTCGAAGTTCATCAATAAAGAAACCCAAACTGTTTCCTTGGAGAAGGATATTGTATTGAGAATTGTATTTTTTTAATTTCTGATAAGGATATGTTTGTAGGCAGTGACCTCATGGTAAAATAGGAACCTATGGAAATTAAGCTCAAAATGGACCTTAGGTACTCAATACCATTCAAGAACCTCTTTTCAAATTTTTCCTATCGTTTTTCTTTTTCTTCTGATAGTGCTGAGACATTCGCTCACCCTGTACAATATATTGTGACATTTGAATGAAAATATATAATTTCAATTTTGTATTCAATTGACTTCCTAATCCTGTAAGAATAAAAATGAAATTTCATTTTCAAGTCAATAAAAAAATCAATAATAATTTTTTAATGATAATAATTGATATCTACTTTATCCTTTTTCCTAAATGAATATTTGAATTTAACCACGTTTACTCTTAAATGAAAGCAAAAAACGAGAAAATATTTCAAATAATGCGAGCGCTTCCCATTAGCCAACATAAGATAGAAAGAGATAGGTATCTGTAAACACTGCGGGTTGCCTGAACAATATTTTTGCCTCATTCGTCGTTCACAGAGGGGCCCTTCCAGGTGTTTATATTGAGTTCATTGCGTTACACATGTCACGTCTTGTAAGCCATGTCATATGTCAACTTCAGGATGTTTGCGTTCATTACTTCAGCATACCTCCTCGCACTAGGTCGCCTACTAGGTTTTCATTTAGATCGACAATGCTTCAGCACCTTCTGTTGTCATTTATCAGGCTCACTTTAACACGACAGTATGCATTCAGCCATGTTGGCTGCTTAAGTAATGTAACAACATGTAATCCACAATTTATCTCAGTTTGAGAAACGAATTTAAATATGTTTGTACCGTAATTTGCAATAATGTTTACACTACCTAACAAGACCGACTATATTTTGATCGAGAATTTCTTGTCAACCTGACGAGTAGGTAGCCTCAATTTTACTTCTTTCAAATTTCAAATGTATTAAGGGCTATTTCTCCTCAAAAGCGAAAAGCTGATAATTTACCTACAGGTATGCACTGATGATGGCTTTATAGCCGAAAGCGCTTTGCTAAGATATTTTGAATAAACTATATTGCATGAATACAACATTTGTACAATTATTTGTATATACACGTGCACAAAGCTAAGCAACCCTCAAAAAAGCTAAACCCCTTACCGTCGAGGAAGGAATCAACGAGCACGCTGAGCACCCCGTATTTGGGCATACACGGCTTGCCCGTCCTTGTTCGGCCGCCCTCCAGGAAGAACTCGAGGTTGTGGCCGGCCCTCAAACAGTTGTTCATGTACGCGTGCAGGACCGTCTTGTAGACGACGTCCTTACGTCCCATCACCGGGTCGATGCGACGCTTGATGAAGAAGGCGCCCAGACCGCGGAGCAGGGACCTGCAAGAGCATCTAGACAGGTTAGACCACAATATATTTAGGGTGAAAAGTGAGTTCACTTGGCATCGGGATCTTTGCTCTTCATGGCAGACGTTTTATTTTTCCCCAGTGCGCATCGACAGAATGTGTTGTTCTGTGTGCGATTGTCAATTGAAACGTAAAATAAAACGCACAATCTCAGCCTACAAACATATGAAAAATATTAGAAAGGGCGAATACACCCAAATTTTACCTCACATTTCACAATAATTGCACCAATCGCAGTTTGAACGAATCCATCTAAAATAATTTCATCAATACAGTGTTGCCACTTATATCAGGAAGTAGTAAATAGCCACTTTGTTATTTCGAATCGAAGTATTATGTTTATTATTGGAATCTTTATATTATGATTTCCCATTAATTTTCCTGAGGATTTTCTATACCTATCATTAACCGCTTTCGCAATAAAAATTATTTTTTCAAATGTTTGTGCAAAAACTAACCCATGAAAAATATGGATTTTTTCACAATGCAATTTCACAAATATTGCAATTCGGGTCATAGCTGCATAAGACTATAAAGTATTCTACCTATGAACTGGATCTTAATTTTCGCACTAAAAATTATTTTTTCAAATGTTTGTGAAAAAACTAACCCATGAAAAATATAGATTTTTTCACAATGCAATTTCACAAATACTGCAATTCGCGGGTCATAGCTGCATAAGACCATGGAGTATTCTACCTATGAACTGGATCTCAATCTCATACAGGGAGGTTCACAAGTGACTTTCTTTCGGGGACCCATGAAAAAGACTGAACCTCAGTATTTTTTGAATGGAATGGTATAATATCATTGATTCAGAAGTTTGAGATATTTTACCATTCAACTGTGTAAAAGTTCCCTATACCTCACTCGCCTGGTTTGTTAGTTATGATCATTTGTTATGAATTCTTCTTCAATGAAATTATAACTGCATAGTGACTCAGGAAGTAGGCTCTGAACTGCATTCTGACAGAAAACTGATATATATTTAACTGCTTTACTGTAATTATGTGAAGTTCCATAGCAGTGAAAGTACTATGGCAGAAAATTACTGAATAACTGAAATATGATTTTGATGCATGTATTCATCATTGTTCAATGTAACAAGAATGTCAGCAGAACATGTCATGAGTTCAATGTAAAGCTGTTGACCAGTTTATAAATCAGGGGTCAGACGTACTGGCGAAACGACTGGGAAGCGAAAACGTTTCTATCTTGAAGCTGGAGCAACAGCGGCCTCTTTTGTACTGCATTTATTTTACGCACCGTTTGACCGAACATCAACAACAAAAAATGGAGCAATTTTATCGATATTTTCTTTTAGTTGCGCTTCCATAAGGGCACGGGGAACCCCTTTTTTGAAAAACCCGTTAATTTATGGTGTTGTCACAAACAAAACCTTTTGGCCTTCATTTATTGAGAGCCCGTTATTCAATTTATAAACCCAATTTTGCGACTATGGGCACTGACAACGATTCCACAACTAGTACCATTACATTTTTTAGCTCCAAAACTTTCAATTAGGCTGAAGATGATATGTTATAAGACCGAAACATGTCCCTTATAAACGTGTGACAACACCATTGAAATTTGTGGAGATGACTTCGAGCATTCCTTCCTCCCTTTGAATAAATAGGCGAACAGATAGCAATATTTGTAGAAAAAACATCAATAATTTGCATCAATTTGACAATCGATTCTCAACTCACCCGAAGAACGGAATCCTGAGGTTGTCTCCCGCAGCCACCAACGGCGATCTGACGTTGTTGTTCAGCAAAATGAACGATATCAGGATGTAGTCCAGATGGGACCTGTGCAGCGGCAGGAATATCAGCGGCAGGCTCGATTTACCGGCCTCCTTCAGCATCTCCACTTGGCCGGGATGGACGACAACGGAGGTGAGGAAGCACGGGAGTAGTTTGTAGAGGACCCACGAGGTGAACCTGGAAAATAAACCGGGAGCTTCGTTAATCAGATTTTTTTCTATTTTTTTTATGTTCTGGTTCCCACGTAAAGGGATAGAATAGAATAGAAATTTATTGATTTCATTAGATTACAATTCCTAATTTTGAGAATAACAAATTGATTGGTCTATGAAACGAGTCAAAAGTTATACAAACACATTCAGTACAGACATAATAAAATTTATTAATTTTGGACATTCAACTCGCAAATTAAGATTCCAAGTAATCCTTAACCATGTAAGGCTATAACTCGATCAAGTATGATTTCGATGACCCCAAGAAACCGCTGATGTGCTCAATCGTTTTTATTGCCTGCGGCAGACGGTTAAAAAATTTAAGTGAACTGTACATTGTACCTCTTCCAGTGGAACTTCTGTTGTGCTTGAGAAATGCATAATGACCTTTATGCCTAGTATTATAAGTGTGGCTATTTTCATAACAGTTGAACTGTATCCTGTAATGTTCAGAAAACATCGTGAGAACCAAGGAAAATAAGGTAGGGATTGATGTTCTCAAATTTCTGAAGGTTATATGCCTCGGGGAACACCTCCCTTGGCAATGTGTTCCAGAGCCTCGCTGTTCGTTGGATGAACGAGTCGTTGAAAAGAGATGTTCTGCAGGTCTCCAAAGTGACCACGAAGGGGTGCGAGGCCTCAACTAGACGGGTTAATCTCGCGGGGACTGCCAAGGGAGGAACAATTGTTGATATTTCAGAAGAGCATCGTCCATGAAAATATCTATAAAATAGAGCCAGATCGCCAACTTTTCTACGGTGTTCCAGAGAAGTGAATGAGTTTGTGAGCGAGGCATCACCCACGAGACGAATTGCCCTTTTTTGGACAGAATCCAACAGTTTCAGGGTATGTTTGGGTGCTGCATTCCAAATATGGGAACAGTATTCCAGGACAGGTCGGATCTGTGCCTTATAGATCATAAGCAGCTGACTGAAAGTGAAATAGCTCCTGGCCCGAAACAGAAAATCTAGGTTTTGGGATGCACTTTTGTCAATTGATCTCACGTGATTTTACCAAGAAAGGTTATTGCTGATAGTAGTACCAAGCATCGAAATGGATATCTTCAAAGGTATGGTTACTCATGACAAGCTTATGTTGGGCACAGTGAGATCGGCTTTCCTAGAGAAAAGGCGTGCTTGTGTTTTGTTTGCATTGAAATCTACCAAGTTATTGGATTCCCATTCGAGAATTGTTGCCAAGTCCATATTTATGTTGTCAACATTATTTCTTCCTCGTTCGTTTCTGATTCGCCTGGCTGGTATTGAAACCCTGGAAGAGAAGGCGGTATGGAGGTTACTATCATCCGCGAAGCTGTGTACTGGACATGAAGTTGCTTCCAACAAATCGTTGATATGGAGTACAAACTGCTATTATATTTATTTGCGGGTACAGGGGTGTAGATAGATAGATAGATAGCTAGATAGATTATTAATCTCGTCAGGTCATTAACACAACATGAGACAAGCCAAAAAATACAAGTGGTACATAGAAAAATCATATATATCACCAAGTTAAAAACAGTTCATTTTACATTTCCATGGTGGTACACTATACATTTTTTCAATTTGTGCGTGTACAATTTTACATATAAAATACAATGAATTTCAGTTCAAGTTCTTAGTCTAAATGAAAATTTTAGAAAATACTTGAAAATATGTTTGAAAACGAGAATTGGTATTCAAGCCTAGTCTTAGGAAAAAGAAGAAAAATTTGACTTTCATAGTGAATTACAAAGATATGATGAACAGAGAACAGTACAATAGGTGAATGATAAATAGTGTGTTGAACTTTTGTGTTTTCAATGCCTTAGCATACAGAATATGCCATTTGTTGATTATATGTTTTATTATATATTATATGTTAAATTATTCAAGACTATCCATTGGTGAACTTTTTTTTTATATTTTCATATGGTTTACCGTGGATTTCTACTGGTAAGAGGTTGAATAGTTTTGGACCAATGTACAAGATATGTTTTTGGGTGGCTGAGAATCTATTTATTGGTATTGTCACATTTTTATTCTGTGCTGCTCTAGTGGTATTGTGTGGAATTATTTTTTCATATTGAGTATTTTTCAACATGAATCTAATAGTTGCTTTTACGAATAACTGCTTAATTGCCAGGACTTCTGCTTCATAGAATAGTTGTTCTGAAGGAAATGTTCTTTTTTCCCAAGCATGGTTTTTAATAGATATTTTTTAGAAATACATAGTGGTGACAGTATTGTTAAACATGCTGCTCCCCAAATTATAATTCCATCCCACTTGAGGTTTTCATCTATGTATATACCAAGGTATTCAGTGCTTTCCTGTCTTTTTATTAATAAATTGCAATTACAGTAATCATCAAACTGGCATGCATTCTCATGGATAATAAAGTGTTTTTTATTGGTGTTAGTCTTTTATTCATTGAAAAACAGATGAAGTGGGTTTTTTTCAGTATTTAAGGTGAGAATTTATGCCTCCAACCACTCTTTAACTTTTGAAATAGTCAGTCCGCTTTTTTGAAAGTTATGTCCCATGAATCACCATTATTTAATAATGTGGTCAGACTATTTACATACATGGAAAACAAAATCGGGCCTAGAACAGTCCCTCGTGGCACACCAAACTCCACTGGAAGTGAGTTGCTCATAGTATTTCCAATTTTTACCTTTTGTGTACGGCCTGTTAGATATGATCTAAACAAGTCGTTTGTCAATCCTCTGATTCCATTTTTCTCTAGTTCTTCCAATGAAGGGTGATTCAATAGTACTTTAACAAACTTCAGGAGGTGGTTTCTCACAATATTTTGTTATAATACAGGGTGTTGAAGTTTTATCTTTATTTTAGAGTAGGTATGAAAAATGAAAATATTCGTATTCGCAGTTATTTTTAGTAACTAACCTACACCGTTTCCCCCGCAATCATCTAAATTCTAAGTCATTTTTCCCCAGATTCTACGGAAATTAGAGTGTTGCATGGAGGAAAGCCCCATAAGAGCCCATGTGTTAGAGAGAGATAGATAATGCAGATTTTCCCCAGATCTACGGACTTTTTTCCATGAATTTAAAGGTTCAAAGTAGCAAAAATGGCTCTCTTCCAAGGTTTCCGACGAGTGAGCTTCCTGCAAGCTGGTGACGGGAATACATATCTACAATAACAAGAGAGATACATAATAGGGTGTGTCGAATGGAAAATTTTAGTGAGCTAACTGATTTTGCGTGTTCACCAACGGTGCTAGGGGTTAGGTGGGTGACGTAAGGTGCTGAGGTGGGTGGACTACCTTCCGTGCGAACGATATAGTAATAGTAATAAGTTCTCGTTCGAAAGGATTATCCTTCGTGCGATCCAAAAGATTATGGATACTCGTCTTGTAATGTTTAAAATCTGTCGAAGACGTTGCAGACCTTCTGGTAGGTGAACTGAGGAACCCTGACGCATACCTCGGAATGTTTTTCAGTGTGCCTGGTCCTCAGATTTTTGGTAATTTGGGCTGATATTATTTTGAGTTAGAGGTTGTTGTATATCAAATGAAAGGTCTCTGCTTGAAATTTACGAAAATCAACTTTTGAAGGGCCTCAAGGGCCATGTAGTGAATATTATGCCAACTATAGGTTGTTGTATATCGAACGAAAGGTCTCTGCTTGAAATTAACGAAAATCAATTTTTGAAGGGCCTCAAGGGCCATATAGTGAATATTATGCCAACCATAGCTTGTTACCTATCGAATGAAAGGTCTCTGCTTGAAATTTACGAAAATCAACTTTTGAAGGGCCTCAAGGGCCATGTAGTGAATATTATGCCAACTATAGGTTGTTGTATATCGAACGAAAGGTCTCTGCTTGAAATTTACGAAAATCAATTTTTGAAGGGCCTCAAGGGCCATATAGTGAATATTATGCCAACTATAGGTTGTTGTATATCAAATGAAAGGTCTCTGCTTGAAATTTACGAAAATCAATTTTTGGAGGGCATCAAGGGCCATATAGTGAATATTATGCCAACTATAGGTTGTTGTATATCAAATGAAAGGTCTCTGCTTGAAATTTACGAAAATCAATTTTTTGAAGGGCCTCAAGGGCCATATAGTGGATATTATGCCAACTATAGGTTGTTGTATATCAAATGAAAGGTCTCTGCTTGAAATTCACGAAAAACAATTTTTGAAGGGCCTCAAGGGCCATGTAGTGAATATTATGCCAACTATAGGTTTTTGTATATCAAATGAAAGGTATCTGCTTGAAATTTACGAAAATCAGCTTTTGAAGGGCCTCAAGGGCGATATAGTGAATATTATGCCAACTATAGGTTGTTGTATATCAAATGAAAGGTCTCTGCTTGAAATTTACGAAAATCAACTTTTGAAGGGCCTCAAGGGCCATATAGTGGATATTATGCCAACTATAGGTTGTTGTATATCAAATGAAAGGTCTCTGCTTGAAATTCACGAAAAACAATTTTTGAAGGGCCTCAAGGGCCATGTAGTGAATATTATGCCAACTATAGGTTGTTGTATATCAAATGAAAGGTATCTGCTTGAAATTTACGAAAATCAAATTTTGAAGGGCCTCAAGGGCGATATAGTGAATATTATGCCAACTATAGGTTGTTGTATATCAAATGAAAGGTCTCTGCTTGAAATTTACGAAAATCAACTTTTGAAGGGCCTCAAGGGCCATATAGTGAAGATTATGCCAACTATAGGTTGTTGTATATCGAACGAAAGGTCTCTGCTTGAAATTTACGAAAATCAATTTTTGAAGGGCATCAAGGGCCATATAGTGGATATTATGCCAACTATAGGTTGTTGTATATCAAATGAAAGGTCTCTGCTTGAAATTCACGAAAAACAATTTTTGAAGGGCCTCAAGGGCCATGTAGTGAATATTATGACAACTATATGTTGTTGTATATCAAATGAAAGGTATCTGCTTGAAATTTACGAAAATCAACTTTTGAAGGGCCTCAAGGGCGATATAGTGAATATTATGCCAACTATAGGTTGTTGTATATCAAATGACAGGTCTCTGCTTGAAATTTACGAAAATCAACTTTTGAAGGGCCTCAAGGGCCATATAGTGGATATTATGCCAACTATAGGTTGTTGTATATCAAATGAAAGGTCTCTGCTTGAAATTCACGAAAAACAATTTTTGAAGGGCCTCAAGGGCCATGTAGTGAATATTATGCCAACTATAGGTTGTTGTATATCAAATGAAAGGTATCTGCTTGAAATTTACGAAAATCAAATTTTGAAGGGCCTCAAGGGCGATATAGTGAATATTATGCCAACTATAGGTTGTTGTATATCAAATGAAAGGTCTCTGCTTGAAATTTACGAAAATCAACTTTTGAAGGGCCTCAAGGGCCATATAGTGAAGATTATGCCAACTATAGGTTGTTGTATATCGAACGAAAGGTCTCTGCTTGAAATTTACGAAAATCAATTTTTGAAGGGCATCAAGGGCCATATAGTGAATATTATGCCAACTATAGGTTGTTGTACATCAAATGAAAGGTCTCTGCTTGAATTCCACGAAAATTAATTTTTGAAGGTCATCAAGGGCCATATAGTGAATATTATGCCAACTATAGGTTGTTGTATATCAAATGAAAGGTCTCTGCTTGAAATTCACGAAAAACAATTTTTGAAGGGCCTCAAGGGCGATATAGTGAATATTATGCCAACTATAGGTTGTTACCTATCGAATGAAAGGTCTCTGCCTGAATTTCACGAAAATCAATTTTTGAAGGGTCCCCAAGGGCCGTATACTGAATATTATGCCAACTATAGGTTGTTGTATATCAAATGGAAGGTCTCTGCTTGAATTATACGAAAATTGATGTTCAAAGTGCTCCAACTGTCATATAGTATCGATTATATCACCTATAGGTTGTTTTATTTGTGACAAAAAACCATATCAGGAGGCAAACGTTCGAGATACCATACTATATATCACAAATGGGCATGAATCCTATAGTCGTTCAAACAGATGGAAGCGGCTACAGTCCTGCCACATATGCGAGGCAAATTGAAAAATCATGAAACATCAATGATCGTAGAGTATGAGTTGAATCTGAACAATCTAGTGCATCTATGGTAGATATCCCAAGGTGCAACCTAGCAGAGTGTTGAAAATCGAAAGAACTAATTGCGAAAAATTATAGAAAATGTATTTTAATGTGGAGTACAGTTCACACCATCTTATATATGAAAAGAAATTCCATATATAGAGAACCATGGCGCAAACCATATCAAGAGGTAGACGTGTTCGCGATTATCTTCAGTCTCATCGAAAAAATCGCTTCAGGTTTGATGGAATTCAGTATAATTAGCAACATTATAGACGAATCAATACGAATAATGATGGTAATCGAGCGGCAATTGGTCATAAATGTCGTCGGTATGAAAAGTGAAAAACGCGAAAGTCATGGACAATCTACGTGCTTGCCAGAAAACATCATCTATGTGATAATTTGAAACTGGAGGAGCGTAGTTAAGGTTTGTTAATCTGTGGCGTAGTTGAAACTCCCTGCCTTTACAACACAGTGCTCTATATGCAAGATAACCTACGAATATAGATTTGATCTCATGCGATTCAACAGATGATACCCATTAGATATCCTCAAAATGATTCATATTCCATAACTAGAAACCTATAGAAATTCATATGATAATAGAAACAATAGGTGATGAAATAATATCAGCTCCTTCGATAATGGAACATCTCGGAAACTGATTTTGGTTTCAAAAATGTCTTCTTTCATAGTATATTTCTATCACTCTACATTATTTTTATTAAATTAGATTATAAACATTATAGATATCTTCAAAATGATCCATATTTTGTTACAAAAACCTTTATATTATGTAAATATATGTACAGTATGATGCAAAGGTGTAGAATAAATTTTTGAAACTAGACGACCCTCAGGTGTTCAATTCTCAGTAGCAGACCTCTGCAAGATTCAGTTAAACAAATTAGCAATCTTCTAATGCAAAATTTCGACTGTTGGATAGACGAAGCGTAGTTGAGGTTTGTTGATCTGTGGCGTAGTCGTAACTAGAAACCTATAGAAATTCATATGATAATAGAAACAATAGGTGATGAAATAATATCAGCTCCTTCGATAATGGAACATCTCGGAAACTAATTTTGGTTTCAAAAATGTCTTCTTTCATAGTATATTGCTATTACTCTACATTCTTCTCATCAAATAAGATTATATATATATCCATATTTTGTTACAAAAAACCTTTATATTATGTTTATATATGTTCAGTATGATGCAAATGTATGGAATGAATTTTTGAAACTAGACGACCCTTGGATGCTCAATTCTCAGTAGCAGACCTCTGCAAGATTCATTTAAACAAATGAGCAATCTTCTAATGCAAAATTTTGACTGTTGGATAGACTTTCAGTAGACCCATCAGATGAGGTGTCACATGGTCCCTGTTTGTATTTGAAAAAATCGTTTATTTCGTCATTTCTCCAGCACCGGTGACGTAACATCTTCATATCATTGGCTTCAAAAATAATAACGTGTTTTTGGATTTTTTTCAAAGGTCATCCATTTCTGGAATGAATCTATTCCATAATTTTGCATCATACTGTAAGTTGTTTTCTTATTACTCTATATTCCTCTCATCAAAATAATATGGTAAATTGTATGTTGTTGATAATACTAATTAACGAAAACTGAGTGCATTCACTATTACGTATCTGATTACGTATCACATAATTAGAAATCTGTCGGGACATGCTTCTATCAGAGTGTATTTAATATAAGGCTCGATATAGTTTATTCATTTAGAAATAGCGAGTGATTCTATTTGTTCGTGCAGAGATATTACATATTATGTAAGTGCGAATTTGCTAGAATTATTGTTCAAAGTCTCCAGAGATTTTTTGTGAACCTTTGTTTGCATTTCCAAAATATTGCTACATTTCTGGAATCTATTCCTTACAACTTAATAGGGAAAAATTGGCCAAAGATACATTCAATTTACGGTAGAAACAATATGATACATGAGAAAATTCGGCTACATATAAATGGCATATCTTTATGATTGCATAAACTTAACACATGTATTTAAGGTCAGGAGCAAAAACCTAATGGAAATATCGTAATTATCATAACATGATTGAAGTGTTCATCCATTGGCACCCAGAAAATCAATTATATAATGAAATCATTGTTCATTTGGTTATGCTTAAATAAATGATGTACCTTGTTTGAATGAAAGAATACCTTTGTTTTCGTTCCAAAGGAAATTTAGTGAAATAATTAGTTCTTCTGTGCACTACAGGATGAGAAAATCTTGATTTTGTGTACACCATGTGTCTTTCAAAACCCAAATGATCCATGTGATTTTATTAGATATAATTTATTTTTCTGAAATTGTGAGTTGATAATTTTGAAAACATGAGAAAAAAAACCTTCTTTATCTTTGGCCAGCTTTTAATTTTCACTTTCAAATCATTCAAACCAGAATGATGCCGACATCAATCATATCATGATGGAAATTGCATGATGTATCTCAATAACAAAAATTTTTCTTCAGTTCAACTTTTCATCCTTCAAAGATTTTTATTGTTCAGAAATGATCTCGATTACCTTTCAATGTCCATTTTATCGTACTCAAAATCAATCTGAGTTGAGAAATACATTCACTATTTAAGAGAGGCAATATGGTGAAAAAAACTGATTCTGTTTTGCTGAACAGGATCAAGAATCTCAATTCTGTGTCTATTGAAAACCAAATTAGGTAATTTCGAATCATTTTATCACATATTTTATTCATTATAATTTATAGTTGACATTCATCTAGTGAACAATATACTGAGAACACTGTAAAATAAATGGGATATCTTTATGATTGCATAAACTTAACACATGTATTTAAGGTCAGGAGCAAAAACCTAATGGAAATATCGCAATTATCATAAAATGATTGAAGTGTTCATCCATTTGGCACACAGAAAATCAATTCTATAATGAAATCATTGTTCACATTTGGTTATGCTTAAATAAATGATGTACGTTGTTTGAATGTAAGAATACCTTTGTTTTCGTTCCAAAGGAAATTTAGTGAAATAATTAGTTTTTCTGTGCACTACAGGATGAGAAAATCTCGATTTTGTGTACACCATGTGTCTATCAGAACCCAAATGATCCATGTGATTTTATTAGATATTATTTATTTTTCTGAAATTGTGAGTTGATAAATTTGAAAACATGAGAAAAAAACCTTCTTTATCTTTGGCCAGCGTTTATTTTTCAATTTCAAATCATTCAAACTAGAATGATGCCGACATCAATCATATCATGATGGAAATTGCATGATGTATCTCAATAACAAAAATTTTTCTTCAGTTCAACTTTTCATCCTTCAAAGATTTTTATTGTTCAGAAATGATCTCGATTACCTTTCAATGTCCATTTTATCGTACTCAAAATCAATCTGAGTTGAGAAATACATTCACTATTTTAGAGAGGCAATATGGTGAAAAAAATTGATTTTGTATTGCTGAACAGGATCAAGAATCTCAATTCTGTGTCTATTGAAAACCAAATTAGGAAATTTCGAATCATTTTATCACATATTTTATTCATTATAATTTATAGTTGACATTCATCTAGTGAACAATATACTGAGAACACTGTAAAATACCTTCTTATTCAACTTTCAATTTACAATTTTGAATCATTTGAACTAGAACAATGAAATATGTTGGCGTGAATCATATCCCTTGTAAATCTTCCTGGGACCCGGCATCCAATGGGCGTTCGTAATTTATTGAACAAAATGACACCCAGATATGATGTCAAAAGCCGACATCCACGTAGTTGTTTACGTTATTTACGTCACGAGATTTCTTCCATGTACATTTAAATGGTCATAGATGGGTATTGTTGTCAATTCCCTTTTCCTTTTCAAAAATATCGATGACATATATGGACGTATTTCAGTTATTTTTGGTCAGAAACGATTGCTAGGATGCAAATTTGATGAGCTATAATAAGTTTGACGCTAATAATTCAATTTCAAATTGAACGTAGCTGATTACTGAAGGTATTTTAGCATCTTCATATCCACCATACGTAACACAAAATCAACCAAATAAAAAATTTAGTTCCTAAACCCCAACTGCAGAAGGAAAATGGCGTTCTTTTGTTGAAAGTTTGTTTTTCAAATTATATTTTCATGACTTTCATGAAAGATAAATAGATGTATATGGAGAAAGAATGGTAGGAATTTTATTAAAATTTTGTGTCAATCAATTTTTTGTTTTATGATGAATAAGAAAATCATTGATGAAATATCTAACAGAGAACAACTACTTTTCAGGCAAATACCACAGGATATTCATAACTGACAAATATTGGAAATAACCCAATTCGAAAAAATGTTCAATAACTATCATTTGAAACAGAAAACAACTACTTTCCTGACTAATACCCCAAAATATAAATAAAAAAGCAGTAAATAATAATATTGTTACTATGACAATAGGCATAAAACCGATAAATCATCATTATTTTGATGTGAAAAAATTCGTTATTGATTCTATTGATATATCATGAAAATATAACCAGTGCAAGTATTTTTGTCTTTATTCACATTGACTGTAAGATCATATCATACAGAAGAAAATCCTGATAAAAGCAAATCCCTGTTATGGTAGGTACCTAATGGTAACAAAAAATCAGTACCCGGCAAAATTGATATACTTTTTTTAATTGGGAGACAACAAAAAATGTATCATTGAACTGAACTATTTTTTATTCTAGTAAGAATACGAAGATAGCTGAACTTTTTTGAGCTTCAAAATTTTCTGCAAATCACTGTTATGGTAGGTACCTGATGGTAACATGAATTCAGTACCCGGTAAAATTGATTTACTTTCCTTAGTTGGGAGACAACAAAAAATGTATCAATGAACTGAACCATTCATGAATAGAACTGACATGTATCGCCACATGAGAAATGTTCATAAAGTGAAAGACTTTTCCATCCAATTTGTCCACCCTTGTTCTAGGAATAAAGTATAACTGATTAGCGAATGATCATTGAAGGGTGTGCCGGAGAAAATCAGAGGGCTCCAGAGGGCTTCACCTCAGACACCATAGCGTCCGCAATGCAATAATGGAGGTAGCGGCAGATTTGAAATATAATGTATTCCTCTATCTAAGAAACAATTTTTCATTGAAGGTCATAGGACATCTGAACAAAAAAGTATTTTTCGTGATTCGATCTCCGAATTTCTTCCACATGGTTGACTGTTGCGACCGGGGTTATGGGGGTATTTTTGAATTATATTTTCGATATTTTAAGCCGTTCTCGAGATATTTGCGGACTGTCACGACTCCGACAACCGAATGACGGATAGAACAACTTTAGAACAATTTTCTCAATTTTAGACCATTTTTAGGCTTATTTTTCCACAATCAAGTATCATACATACGAATGGAGTTTATTATATTCGAAAACACCGAATTGCCAGTCATGGAATTGAACATTTCCAAATTAAGGAAGGTACAAATTTTACGGTCGATTCACTGGACCTATGAAGAAAACATTTGGTTTCTTGATATCGTCTCAATACTAACTACATATATTAATTACGAATAATTCGGAGTGACAATATTCTCTGCTTGTCTTGAATGAGTAGATAGTCCATTCTATAGATATGTTTCGATTAACAATGATATTTTCTTTAAAAATACATTGAAATGATTGATGCATCGAAATAGACGATTTTTGAGCTTATTTTTCTGCGACTAAGTATCATACATACGAATGAAGTTTATTATCTTCGAAAACACCGAATTGCCTTCAATAGAAAATGTATTTGGGAAGATTTTTTGATATGGTAGAATTAGTGTATTTCCACAAATAGATCAGTACTAAAAAGCATTTTTCAAAACAGAATTACATACTGATTTCCTAAGAATTGTTTTATCGAGTAGCTCTTAGTTAAACTCACTGTAACAATAAACTCCTTTGAATTATTTCAGTTATAACTGCAGGCATATTGTAACTTTTTCACAAGCTATTATTATGCTGAGTTGGAATTGACCCATAAGGTTCAACCTGAATCTGGCTAAAAGGTGAAGTTGAGTCAAATGTTCCAAAATGACGAAAAAATTGAGAAATATTCGTTTTTCAATCTATTATTTTTATAATGAGGTAATTATCCCAAAGCTTTAAAATTCTTTGCCAATGGAAGTATTTTCAAGAACCTATAACTTCCAAAAGTTCAAGAAAAATCGTATACCTACCTCCTCTCCTCCCACGATGTTCTACAAACATCATAGAAATTTCCTTTCGTGCGCTCCAAGAGATAAAAAAATCCATTTTCATAATAAAGTAGTTATTTGATATTTCATTTCACTATCATGGTATTTGAAGCCATCAAAAAGTAGACTACTTTATTTCAAAATGACAAAATGTAAAAAACTGCGAATCATTCAATTTTGATAAGAACAAAAACTATTCGACTTCAAAAAAGTCATTTCTACTTATTGATTAGATTACTTTCTTCATTGTCAACGTTTAAGAGTCGTGACAGTCCGCAAATATCTCGAGAACGGCTTAAAATATCGAAAATATAATTCAAAAATACCCCCATAACCCCGGTCGCAACAGTCAACCATGTGGAAGAAATTCGGAGATCGAATCACGAAAAATACTTTTTTGTTCAGATGTCCTATGACCTTCAATGAAAAATTGTTTCTTAGATAGAGGAATACATTATATTTCAAATCTGCCGCTACCTCCATTATTGCATTGCGGACGCTATGGTGTCTGAGGTGAAGCTCTCTGGAGCCCTCTGATTTTCTCCGGCACACCCTTCAATGATCATTCGCTAATCAGTTATACTTTATTCCTAGAACAAGGGTGGACAAATTGGATGGAAAAGTCTTTCACTTTATGAACATTTCTCATGTGGCGATACATGTCAGTTCTATTCATGAATGGTTCAGTTCATTGATACATTTTTTGTTGTCTCCCAACTAAGGAAAGTAAATCAATTTTACCGGGTACTGAATTCATGTTACCATCAGGTACCTACCATAACAGTGATTTGCAGAAAATTTTGAAGCTCAAAAAAGTTCAGCTATCTTCGTATTCTTAATAGAATAAAAAATAGTTCAGTTCAATGATACATTTTTTGTTGTCTCCCAATTAAAAAAAGTATATCAATTTTGCCGGGTACTGATTTTTTGTTACCATTAGGTACCTACCATAACAGGGATTTGCTTTTATCAGGATTTTCTTCTGTATGATATGATCTTACAGTCAATGTGAATAAAGACAAAAATACTTGCACTGGTTATATTTTCATGATATATCAATAGAATCAATAACGAATTTTTTCACATCAAAATAATGATGATTTATCGGTTTTATGCCTATTGTCATAGTAACAATATTATTATTTACTGCTTTTTTATTTATATTTTGGGGTATTAGTCAGGAAAGTAGTTGTTTTCTGTTTCAAATGATAGTTATTGAACATTTTTTCGAATTGGGTTATTTCCAATATTTGTCAGTTATGAATATCCTGTGGTATTTGCCTGAAAAGTAGTTGTTCTCTGTTAGATATTTCATCAATGATTTTCTTATTCATCATAAAACAAAAAATTGATTGACACAAAATTTTAATAAAATTCCTACCATTCTTTCTCCATATACATCTATTTATCTTTCATGAAAGTCATGAAAATATAATTTGAAAAACAAACTTTCAACAAAAGAACGCCATTTTCCTTCTGCAGTTGGGGTTTAGGAACTAAATTTTTTATTTGGTTGATTTTGTGTTACGTATGGTGGATATGAAGATGCTAAAATACCTTCAGTAATCAGCTACGTTCAATTTGAAATTGAATTATTAGCGTCAAACTTATTATAGCTCATCAAATTTGCATCCTAGCAATCGTTTCTGACCAAAAATAACTGAAATACGTCCATATATGTCATCGATATTTTTGAAAAGGAAAAGGGAATTGACAACAATACCCATCTATGACCATTTAAATGTACATGGAAGAAATCTCGTGACGTAAATAACGTAAACAACTACGTGGATGTCGGCTTTTGACATCATATCTGGGTGTCATTTTGTTCAATAAATTACGAACGCCCATTGGATGCCGGGTCCCAGGAAGATTTACAAGGGATATGATTCACGCCAACATATTTCATTGTTCTAGTTCAAATGATTCAAAATTGTAAATTGAAAGTTGAATAAGAAGGTATTTTACAGTGTTCTCAGTATATTGTTCACTAGATGAATGTCAACTATAAATTATAATGAATAAAATATGTGATATAATGATTCGAAATTTCCTAATTTGGTTTTCAATAGACACAGAATTGAGATTCTTGATCCTGTTCAGCAATACAAAATCAATTTTTTTCACCATATTGCCTCTCTAAAATAGTGAATGTATTTCTCAACTCAGATTGATTTTGAGTACGATAAAATGGACATTGAAAGGTAATCGAGATCATTTCTGAACAATAAAAATCTTTGAAGGATGAAAAGTTGAACTGAAGAAAAATTTTTGTTATTGAGATACATCATGCAATTTCCATCATGATATGATTGATGTCGGCATCATTCTAGTTTGAATGATTTGAAATTGAAAAATAAACGCTGGCCAAAGATAAAGAAGGTTTTTTTCTCATGTTTTCAAATTTATCAACTCACAATTTCAGAAAAATAAATAATATCTAATAAAATCACATGGATCATTTGGGTTCTGATAGACACATGGTGTACACAAAATCGAGATTTTCTCATCCTGTAGTGCACAGAAAAACTAATTATTTCACTAAATTTCCTTTGGAACGAAAACAAAGGTATTCTTACATTCAAACAACGTACATCATTTATTTAAGCATAACCAAATGTGAACAATGATTTCATTATAGAATTGATTTTCTGTGTGCCAAATGGATGAACACTTCAATCATTTTATGATAATTGCGATATTTCCATTAGGTTTTTGCTCCTGACCTTAAATACATGTGTTAAGTTTATGCAATCATAAAGATATCCCATTTATTTTACAGTGTTCTCAGTATATTGTTCACTAGATGAATGTCAACTATAAATTATAATGAATAAAATATGTGATAAAATGATTCGAAATTACCTAATTTGGTTTTCAATAGACACAGAATTGAGATTCTTGATCCTGTTCAGCAAAACAGAATCAGTTTTTTTCACCATATTGCCTCTCTTAAATAGTGAATGTATTTCTCAACTCAGATTGATTTTGAGTACGATAAAATGGACATTGAAAGGTAATCGAGATCATTTCTGAACAATAAAAATCTTTGAAGGATGAAAAGTTGAACTGAAGAAAAATTTTTGTTATTGAGATACATCATGCAATTTCCATCATGATATGATTGATGTCGGCATCATTCTGGTTTGAATGATTTGAAAGTGAAAATTAAAAGCTGGCCAAAGATAAAGAAGGTTTTTTTTCTCATGTTTTCAAAATTATCAACTCACAATTTCAGAAAAATAAATTATATCTAATAAAATCACATGGATCATTTGGGTTTTGAAAGACACATGGTGTACACAAAATCAAGATTTTCTCATCCTGTAGTGCACAGAAGAACTAATTATTTCACTAAATTTCCTTTGGAACGAAAACAAAGGTATTCTTTCATTCAAACAAGGTACATCATTTATTTAAGCATAACCAAATGAACAATGATTTCATTATATAATTGATTTTCTGGGTGCCAATGGATGAACACTTCAATCATGTTATGATAATTACGATATTTCCATTAGGTTTTTGCTCCTGACCTTAAATACATGTGTTAAGTTTATGCAATCATAAAGATATGCCATTTATATGTAGCCGAATTTTCTCATGTATCATATTGTTTCTACCGTAAATTGAATGTATCTTTGGCCAATTTTTCCCTATTAAGTTGTAAGGAATAGATTCCAGAAATGTAGCAATATTTTGGAAATGCAAACAAAGGTTCACAAAAAATCTCTGGAGACTTTGAACAATAATTCTAGCAAATTCGCACTTACATAATATGTAATATCTCTGCACGAACAAATAGAATCACTCGCTATTTCTAAATGAATAAACTATATCGAGCCTTATATTAAATACACTCTGATAGAAGCATGTCCCGACAGATTTCTAATTATGTGATACGTCATCAGATACGTAATAGTGAATGCACTCAGTTTTCGTTAATTAGTATTATCAACAACATACAATTTACCATATTATTTTGATGAGAGGAATATAGAGTAATAAGAAAACAACTTACAGTATGATGCAAAATTATGGAATAGATTCATTCCAGAAATGGATGACCTTTGAAAAAAATCCAAAAACACGTTATTATTTTTGAAGCCAATGATATGAAGATGTTACGTCACCGGTGCTGGAGAAATGACGAAATAAACGATTTTTTCAAATACAAACAGGGACCATGTGACACCTCATCTGATGGGTCTACTGAAAGTCTATCCAACAGTCAAAATTTTGCATTAGAAGATTGCTCATTTGTTTAAATGAATCTTGCAGAGGTCTGCTACTGAGAATTGAGCATCCAAGGGTCGTCTAGTTTCAAAAATTCATTCCATACATTTGCATCATACTGAACATATATAAACATAATATAAAGGTTTTTTGTAACAAAATATGGATATATATATAATCTTATTTGATGAGAAGAATGTAGAGTAATAGCAATATACTATGAAAGAAGACATTTTTGAAACCAAAATTAGTTTCCGAGATGTTCCATTATCGAAGGAGCTGATATTATTTCATCACCTATTGTTTCTATTATCATATGAATTTCTATAGGTTTCTAGTTACGACTACGCCACAGATCAACAAACCTCAACTACGCTTCGTCTATCCAACAGTCGAAATTTTGCATTAGAAGATTGCTAATTTGTTTAACTGAATCTTGCAGAGGTCTGCTACTGAGAATTGAACACCTGAGGGTCGTCTAGTTTCAAAAATTTATTCTACACCTTTGCATCATACTGTACATATATTTACATAATATAAAGGTTTTTGTAACAAAATATGGATCATTTTGAAGATATCTATAATGTTTATAATCTAATTTAATAAAAATAATGTAGAGTGATAGAAATATACTATGAAAGAAGACATTTTTGAAACCAAAATCAGTTTCCGAGATGTTCCATTATCGAAGGAGCTGATATTATTTCATCACCTATTGTTTCTATTATCATATGAATTTCTATAGGTTTCTAGTTATGGAATATGAATCATTTTGAGGATATCTAATGGGTATCATCTGTTGAATCGCATGAGATCAAATCTATATTCGTAGGTTATCTTGCATATAGAGCACTGTGTTGTAAAGGCAGGGAGTTTCAACTACGCCACAGATTAACAAACCTTAACTACGCTCCTCCAGTTTCAAATTATCACATAGATGATGTTTTCTGGCAAGCACGTAGATTGTCCATGACTTTCGCGTTTTTCACTTTTCATACCGACGACATTTATGACCAATTGCCGCTCGATTACCATCATTATTCGTATTGATTCGTCTATAATGTTGCTAATTATACTGAATTCCATCAAACCTGAAGCGATTTTTTCGATGAGACTGAAGATAATCGCGAACACGTCTACCTCTTGATATGGTTTGCGCCATGGTTCTCTATATATGGAATTTCTTTTCATATATAAGATGGTGTGAACTGTACTCCACATTAAAATACATTTTCTATAATTTTTCGCAATTAGTTCTTTCGATTTTCAACACTCTGCTAGGTTGCACCTTGGGATATCTACCATAGATGCACTAGATTGTTCAGATTCAACTCATACTCTACGATCATTGATGTTTCATGATTTTTCAATTTGCCTCGCATATGTGGCAGGACTGTAGCCGCTTCCATCTGTTTGAACGACTATAGGATTCATGCCCATTTGTGATATATAGTATGGTATCTCGAACGTTTGCCTCCTGATATGGTTTTTTGTCACAAATAAAACAACCTATAGGTGATATAATCGATACTATATGACAGTTGGAGCACTTTGAACATCAATTTTCGTATAATTCAAGCAGAGACCTTCCATTTGATATACAACAACCTATAGTTGGCATAATATTCAGTATACGGCCCTTGGGGACCCTTCAAAAATTGATTTTCGTGAAATTCAGGCAGAGACCTTTCATTCGATAGGTAACAACCTATAGTTGGCATAATATTCACTATATCGCCCTTGAGGCCCTTCAAAAATTGTTTTTCGTGAATTTCAAGCAGAGACCTTTCATTTGATATACAACAACCTATAGTTGGCATAATATTCACTATATGGCCCTTGATGACCTTCAAAAATTAATTTTCGTGGAATTCAAGCAGAGACCTTTCATTTGATGTACAACAACCTATAGTTGGCATAATATTCACTATATGGCCCTTGATGCCCTTCAAAAATTGATTTTCGTAAATTTCAAGCAGAGACCTTTCGTTCGATATACAACAACCTATAGTTGGCATAATCTTCACTATATGGCCCTTGAGGCCCTTCAAAAGTTGATTTTCGTAAATTTCAAGCAGAGACCTTTCATTTGATATACAACAACCTATAGTTGGCATAATATTCACTATATCGCCCTTGAGGCCCTTCAAAATTTGATTTTCGTAAATTTCAAGCAGATACCTTTCATTTGATATACAACAACCTATAGTTGGCATAATATTCACTACATGGCCCTTGAGGCCCTTCAAAAATTGTTTTTCGTGAATTTCAAGCAGAGACCTTTCATTTGATATACAACAACCTATAGTTGGCATAATATCCACTATATCGCCCTTGAGGCCCTTCAAAAGTTGATTTTCGTAAATTTCAAGCAGAGACCTGTCATTTGATATACAACAACCTATAGTTGGCATAATATTCACTATATCGCCCTTGAGGCCCTTCAAAAGTTGATTTTCGTAAATTTCAAGCAGATACCTTTCATTTGATATACAACAACCTATAGTTGTCATAATATTCACTACATGGCCCTTGAGGCCCTTCAAAAATTGTTTTTCGTGAATTTCAAGCAGAGACCTTTCATTTGATATACAACAACCTATAGTTGGCATAATATCCACTATATGGCCCTTGATGCCCTTCAAAAATTGATTTTCGTAAATTTCAAGCAGAGACCTTTCGTTCGATATACAACAACCTATAGTTGGCATAATCTTCACTATATGGCCCTTGAGGCCCTTCAAAAGTTGATTTTCGTAAATTTCAAGCAGAGACCTTTCATTTGATATACAACAACCTATAGTTGGCATAATATTCACTATATCGCCCTTGAGGCCCTTCAAAATTTGATTTTCGTAAATTTCAAGCAGATACCTTTCATTTGATATACAACAACCTATAGTTGGCATAATATTCACTACATGGCCCTTGAGGCCCTTCAAAAATTGTTTTTCGTGAATTTCAAGCAGAGACCTTTCATTTGATATACAACAACCTATAGTTGGCATAATATCCACTATATGGCCCTTGAGGCCCTTCAAAAGTTGATTTTCGTAAATTTCAAGCAGAGACCTTTCATTTGATATACAACAACCTATAGTTGGCATAATATTCACTATATCGCCCTTGAGGCCCTTCAAAAGCTGATTTTCGTAAATTTCAAGCAGATACCTTTCATTTGATATACAAAAACCTATAGTTGGCATAATATTCACTACATGGCCCTTGAGGCCCTTCAAAAATTGTTTTTCGTGAATTTCAAGCAGAGACCTTTCATTTGATATACAACAACCTATAGTTGGCATAATATCCACTATATGGCCCTTGAGGCCCTTCAAAAAATTGATTTTCGTAAATTTCAAGCAGAGACCTTTCATTTGATATACAACAACCTATAGTTGGCATAATATTCACTATATGGCCCTTGATGCCCTCCAAAAATTGATTTTCGTAAATTTCAAGCAGAGACCTTTCATTTGATATACAACAACCTATAGTTGGCATAATATTCACTATATGGCCCTTGAGGCCCTTCAAAAATTGATTTTCGTAAATTTCAAGCAGAGACCTTTCGTTCGATATACAACAACCTATAGTTGGCATAATATTCACTACATGGCCCTTGAGGCCCTTCAAAAGTTGATTTTCGTAAATTTCAAGCAGAGACCTTTCATTCGATAGGTAACAAGCTATGGTTGGCATAATATTCACTATATGGCCCTTGAGGCCCTTCAAAAATTGATTTTCGTTAATTTCAAGCAGAGACCTTTCGTTCGATATACAACAACCTATAGTTGGCATAATATTCACTACATGGCCCTTGAGGCCCTTCAAAAGTTGATTTTCGTAAATTTCAAGCAGAGACCTTTCATTTGATATACAACAACCTCTAACTCAAAATAATATCAGCCCAAATTACCAAAAATCTGAGGACCAGGCACACTGAAAAACATTCCGAGGTATGCGTCAGGGTTCCTCAGTTCACCTACCAGAAGGTCTGCAACGTCTTCGACAGATTTTAAACATTACAAGACGAGTATCCATAATCTTTTGGATCGCACGAAGGATAATCCTTTCGAACGAGAACTTATTACTATTACTATATCGTTCGCACGGAAGGTAGTCCACCCACCTCAGCACCTTACGTCACCCACCTAACCCCTAGCACCGTTGGTGAACACGCAAAATCAGTTAGCTCACTAAAATTTTCCATTCGACACACCCTATTATGTATCTCTCTTGTTATTGTAGATATGTATTCCCGTCACCAGCTTGCAGGAAGCTCACTCGTCGGAAACCTTGGAAGAGAGCCATTTTTGCTACTTTGAACCTTTAAATTCATGGAAAAAAGTCCGTAGATCTGGGGAAAATCTGCATTATCTATCTCTCTCTAACACATGGGCTCTTATGGGGCTTTCCTCCATGCAACACTCTAATTTCCGTAGAATCTGGGGAAAAATGACTTAGAATTTAGATGATTGCGGGGGAAACGGTGTAGGTTAGTTACTATTTTTACCTCAGCAAAAAGTCCGACAAGGTAGACCGCATGTCGATCAACAATTTCTTGCTGCGCCGCTGATTGCTCATCAACAGCTCCTGATAGAACTCTTCCGATCCGTTTTCCGTATCCCGGAATTGCTGCGCAGTCGCCGTTTCCACGGCGCGTTTCAGTCTTTCGTCGCGCAGCGTGACGTCAGCCACTTGGGCGTAGGGGAACTTTTTCAGCTCGCACACCTGGTAGAGGTGCGCGAAGGATCGCTGGAAGAAGCCGTTTTTGCTGAAAGGCAGCCGGTAGTCGAGGATGTTGCGCAACGCTAGCGTTTCAGTCGCTTTGGTCACCAGGGATTCCTGTGAACAAAAATCTCATATACCGGGTGTCAACGAATCTATTAGACAAGTCATAACTTCTAGACCATTGGGCGTATCAAAATGAGATTTGGTATAGGTAAATGGTATTTGAGGAGGAGAGTTTTCACATATTTTTCACTTTCCGGTCACTTCCGGTTTCACCGGAGATGGCTCCGGTTCTAAATTTTCAAATGGAACACGTATATTGTAACATTTTTGGATTTCTGAGACAATTCTAGATCAGAATGTGAGATTTTCGAAAGTTTTTATGCCTACTTAATTTTCACTTTTGAAATGACATCTATATAGGTTGCCATGATTAATAGTAAACTAATCTAAGGACCTCAGGTGATAACAAAAAAGTACAATCGCGAAGTTTCAGTGACAATTATGATAGATATGGATGAAGACAAGTTGGCAAAATTACATTTCCGTGTATAACTATTATTTTTCAAATGGCGATCATTTTTAACAAGCACTTCCCGAAAAAAGGATATTTTGACGAATCTAACGATACTAATTTATTTGCGATTGGGTCAACAAATTTAACAAAATTAACAAGAAGACTTGATCGCAATAATTGTAAAATATTATGCATCATGCCTATGCTCGGCACACTTGACAAAAGTAAAAAAATTATAATGAAGTATTTTCGTCAGTAATATTTAATTAATGTTCTTATTTGTAATCCAATCGCAAATAAATTAGTATCGTTATATTCGTCAAAATATCCTTTTTTCGGAAAGTGCTTGTCAAAAAATGGTCGCCATTTGAAAAATAATAATTAGACACGAAAATGTAATTTTGCCAACTTGTCTTATTCATATCTATCATACTTGTCACTAAAACTTCGCGATTGTAATTTTCTGATATCACCTGAGGTCCTTAGCTTAGTTTACTTCTGATCATGGCCACCTAGATGTAATTTCAAAAGTGACTCCGAAAAAATTTAGTAGGCATAAAAACTTTCGAAAATGTCACATCCTGATCTAGAATTGTCTCAGAAATCCAAAAATTTTATAATATACAGGGTGTTCCATTTAGAAATCTAGAACCGGAGCAATTTCCGGTGAAACCGGAAGTGACCGGAAACTGAAAAATATGTGAAAACTCTCCTCTTCACATACCAGTTACCGATACCAAATCTCATTCTGATACACCTGATGGCCCAGAAGTTATGACTTGTCTAATAGATTCATTGACACCCGTATGATGAATGTTAAAATATTCAAACATGCTGAATAACCAGTTGAGAAGGTAACAGTGTTTATCTACAACTGTCAAAAAATGATTATGATTTGACACTTTTTTTAATGTCATAATGACGTTAATTACCGCACTAGTGTTTTCTTAATCTATTACCGCCCTAATGTGGTAGTGAGATAAGAAATAAATTTCAACCAAAATAAATCGTTTATTGAATGAATACAAAAAAATCACATGTTTGCCACACGAACTATGGCAACGTTTTTGTAATATCTGAACTTGGCTTTATTAATAAAAATGGAAACACGATGACCTTTTGTATATTGGATTTTTTCTCGCTTTTCAACTCAACAATCTTAAATTATGTAACGTGTATCTATCATTCAAATTAACAATCAACTTCAATCGTGACATGATGGGACAGTTTACAATTGCTCTCATGACAGTCTTGAATAGAATGTAGAAATGCATCATAGGTACCACAAAACACAACAAACGTCGTTTACGTCGCTTTCTCTCTATTTCAGTTAGAGTCACTGGATGGTATTAGAGTCCCTGTATATACCTTAGATCACAGAGAAAGAAAATGAGAATGATATGATGCGGAAAGAAATTGAAAGTTTGAAATCAAAACTAGAAGATTTAGAGAAACTGCAATGTGCTATGTCATAAGTCCACGATGTTTTTAATTCAGATCAAATTCAAAATTTACAGGTGAATGTAGACTGCAGGAAGAGGTGGGCAAATATATTATTGTTTTGATATTGTCACTTTTATTTCTGATGTGTGTTATTGAGTTGAGAGAATCGGAGAAAGTTATATTGAAACAATTATATATCTTTTATTTTTTTATATCCCAACAGAAAACAACTATATTTTCTTGGCTATATATGTGATACCACGTAGAACACTTAAATTATATTCCTTATATCTAATAAAGTGAAGAAATATCTGATGATGAAAATTTGCAATAGCCATCTCAGGAATTGATTATGAAAATTATCGATTCGAAATTTGAACACCCTGTTGCCTGTTGTTCATTATTTGAAAATTTGATAGTTATTCTAGTTAAAATAGCCCTATTTCTCACTTCTATCTACGGCTATGAACGGTTTGACAAATAATCTAACCCTCAAAATTGTTTCTGACAATCATTGACACTAGGGGAATTGAAAAGACAGAGCTCGATATATATGTCTTATCCCTTCATTCAATCATCAATGCATTTTTTGAAAACAGAAAAGGACAGAAGTATAGCTGTGTCTGGACTCTTGTCTAAGGTATATACAGGGACTCTAGATGGTATTAGTTAGATAATAGTTCGGACACAGAAATGACAACTGTTAGTGTTTTTGAATGTGTATACTTATTAAATTACACATCTTGCATTGTGACAACAGCATGTGAATGAAAATGTCCTGCTGTGTAATGAATTGCGGGAATTCTGGAGGAAATGGCGATTCCATTTTTTTAATTTTCCAAAGGAAATATCAACCATTCCTTTGAATAGGAGAAATGTATGAAACGGCATGGATGGAAAATTAATTTGAAGCGAAATTTGTGAGGTAGGTAATTAAATACACCGAAATTCACTTCTTATAATAGCAGATTGGAATGAAACTATATTTTATGCAAATTTTCAAACAGAAGATTTGTAAGATCCGTTGTTCCATTGATTTACAGAACAGACTATTGAAAAAAATTCTAATATTATCATGAGAATAAGTGCAAAACAAAATTATCATAGAGAAAGAGGACTTGAATGCAAAACTACGTAATTCGAGAACGAAACTGAGGAAATCAAGCAAATTGCAATGTGATATGGCATTTTCAATACCGATCAAATTCAAAATTCATGAGCAAAAAGGGAATGCAGCAAAAGGTGGAAAATCAAAACAATCTTCATGTTTTACACACCAAAGAAACTAGCAAAGCCACTTTCGAATTTCAACATGAGACACATCTCATAATTTTAGGCTCATTTTAGGCTAATTTATTACCCCATTCCCGAATTTTTTGCTCCTCTCTAACATAGAAAAAACTGTGGCTTTGCTAGCTTCGGCCGAACTCAGCAAAGCCATTTTTGAAAAACAATATTTTTTGAATATCTGATATAGTGAGAATGTAGTGCTCATTTTGGGCTAATTTATTACCCTATTTCCAATTTTCTTGCTCCTGTCTATCATAGGAAAATCTGTGGCTTTGCTAGCTTCGGCAGAACTCAGCAGAGCCATTTTTGAAAACATAGATTTTTCACCGATTTGATATATCGAGATCAAATGGCTATTTTAAGCTAATTAATTACACTATTTTCGAATTTTTTGTTCAACGTTTCAAACAGAAAAAATACAAGACAATTTGTCAAAATACGCGTCATTCACTGTACATTATGTATTTCTATCAAAAGCATATTTTATGACGATTTCATGAGGCAAAATGTTAGTATTGATTGTGAGCTTGATAACTATCCCATTTTGGAATTTTTTGCTACATATTTTTTAAAAGAAACCTGTGGCTTTGCTGGCTTCGGACGAACTCAGCAGAGCCATTTTTTAAAATAATATATTTTTCACTGATTTGATATATCCATATTGGAGAGCTAATTTTAGGCTAATCAATTACCCTATTTTCGAATTTTTTGCTTTATGTCTCAAGCACAAAAAAACAAAACGATTCCTCGAAATACTCGTTTATTCACTAAACATTATACATATTTATCAAAAGCATTTTTTCCGACGATTTTTCAAGACAGAGTGTTAGTATTGATTATGGGCTTAAAAACGACTGCATTTTGGAATTTTTTGCTGCATATTTTTTGAAACAAACCTGTGGCTTTGCTGGCTTCGGGCGAACTCAGCAGAGCCATTTTTGAAAATATTATATTTTTCACCGATTTGATATATCGGTATTGAAAGGCTAATTTTAGGCTAATTGATTACCCTATTTTCGAATTTTTTGCTCAACGTTTCAAACAGAAAAAATACAAGACAATTTGTCGAAATACGCGTCATTCACTATACATTATGTATTTCTATCAAAAGCATATTTTATGACGATCTTTCAAGACAAAGGGTGAGTATTGATTATAACTATTGCATTTTGGAATTTTTTGCTGCATATTTTTCAAAACAAACCTGTGGCTATAGGCTCAAAAATATTATATTTTTCACCGATTTGATATATAGGTATTGAAAGGCTAATTTTAGGTTAATAAATTACCCTATTTTCGAATTTTCTGTTCAACGTTTCGAACAAGCCCTAGTGCAACTATTTTTCCCTTGTGTAAAAACACAAGCTCTATCACATAATGTAATAAAAATCTTAGCTTCCCATTAAAAAAATTTGTTGATGACGTCATAACTTTGACAACTTTGACGTGTTATTTTTGTAACTTATGTCAAAAGATGCGGAATAAAAAAAAACAGTTTGACGTGTTTTTGCATTTTTTTCAAAAGTGATCGTTGTACGTTTTATGAATTTTGTGCATATATCTCATCCTTTTATTCACTCAAACCATTGTGATATATAGAAAATAGAAAAGGACACAATGGCATCTGTGTCCGAACTCTTATCTGACTAATACCATCCAGTGACTCTAATTTCAGTTACCCATGGATCTATCTACGCGTATTCACTTCCATTGATGATTCTCCTATGAGAAGATTTATTTTGCCTAGCGTTCATCAACATGCTTGCTCGTTTTCAGTGGTGAGGCACTGCCTCACCTGCCTCTCCTAACGAACCGCCACTGGCTAGGTAGAAACTGAATTATCAGAACTCAACAGCCTCCTCCGTAAAAATAACTATCAAAGAACACCTATATTCCATCGTACTCCCACAGCATCCATAGAGAAAATCTAAAAATAGTACCATACATGAGTGTAAATAAGATAGACGTGAGACGTGGTTGAGGTTAATTATAGCTGAATGCCGTCCGCTAATCTTCTCAAATTGTTTCCTTTCTTATCGCGACTTTCATTCGATTTGCCGCGAGCTGAAACAATTGTTCGGCCTTGACCCTGCGAATATCCAAACGCACGAGAATAACAATGTTTATTATATAACGAGCATTGAACAAGCGACATTCTGGCACGAAAAGGAACATTTATTAACGGATCTGATCAGACCAGAACCATTCTGCTGCCTTGGAAATTCGAATTGTCAAGAAGGACTTGATGAAGACAATGAGAGCAACACACTGGGGAAGCTTTCCAGGAGTGCGGCAGGGCAAAGATCCACTCGACAATTTCAACCTCAGCAAAATTAGTCTAAAGACAATAACGGGATTTTGAACTGGGACCATCTGAAGCTATAGGCTTAGAGGAAGACAGCACCTGCAGATTCTGCGGAGAACATCAAGAAACATCCCACCACATCTTGCTGGAGTGTTATGATGTGCATCACAAAAGATCGAATTTACAGGAATCATACCAGCTGACTGTTAGGAAATACCACGGACAGATCCTCTCAAAATCCTCGAATTCCTCAAAGAGGAGAAGCTTGAATAAACAAGAACACCTTGAGATAGCAGAAGATGAGGTACAATAGATCTAATCAGGTCGCACCGCATTTGTCACCATCCACACCTATCAATAAACAGAGAGTTGAAGTGTTGTCATGAACGTTAACGTAAACGTAGAAATTGACAGTGTTGGTAGTGGGCTTATGGGTGTACGTTATCTCACGTACTTTCACGTATACCTTAAATATTAACGTACGTTATTCAAACTAAACTTGAAATATGCCGATGAGTCAAAATTATCAAATTCGGGATCCTCAAGGAGTTCTGCATCAAGGAGTCCACTCATTTTAACAAGAATAAATGTTCGGATCTAAACACACAACCAAAACTGACCAATACAACCCGAAAACAAAATGTATTATTACGTTACGATGATAATGACGACTAAAGTGACGACTTCAACTCAATTCAACGACAATACGTAAACTCTTTAATAATACATAACGTGCATAGAAATAATGAACACAATGTAAACACATGGAGTTCATTGCATGGAAAACACACACACAGCAGAAATTTTCTGATTCAGAAGCTCTCGCAGAAGATTGAACAGATGAGGAAGGACAAAAATTGGGGGATCCTTCTCTACCAGGTTGGCAAATTATAGTTTTCTGAAAAGACATTCGTTTGAAATAATCGAAGACATTGAACTTCAGCCTGCAATTCTTCCAGTCTTGAACTGTTTTTCTAATCGCCTACTTTGTATTTTTCAATTCTCGTTCGAAAAAGTATAATCTACAACATTTTGGAATAGCCTCGCCTAGGCATTTCAATACTTGTAAAATATACTATTCCTGCAACCCGGCACAAATAAATCATATGTTTCCTAATCTCAGTTTTGGGATTCATTTCTCTAGATGAAGACGTCACTGTTCAAAATCATTGGTGATGGTTAGTTTTTCAAATAGAAGCCCAATTGAAGTGCAGTGTAGTGTAGATTTTTTTCAATAATTTCATCAACTTTTTGGTATTTTCGTACTTTCAATACATAGGCGTCATTTAGGGGGACAGGGGGGGCAATTGCCCCCCCCTTGGCCTTTTACAAAACGAAATAGATCAGGTACTTCAAATTGAAAAATATTCATCATTTTAAAATGTTCGACATGTCAGGCGGTACAATATCAGGTATCAAACACAAAATATACCTTAGTAGGGAAGTAAATATCAGAATTTCCTCAATTGTAAAAACTGGCGCCTTCGGCCATTTGAAAATATCAAGAAACCCTATCAACAGATTTTTTTCTATCTAGTATATATAGATACTTCCACGAACAATAGACTGACAGTTCCTGCATAGAATGAATGATATGAAAATATTGAAATGAATTAGAGAATCTATGAAAAATTTCGCAATATTGAGAAATGAATCAGTATCCCTTGCTTGATAAATATCATTCAATACTACTCCACCAATAATTTCCATTACTTTAACCTCATTCAGATATGTTTTGATTTATTTATATTCATTTGAAGTTCTTTTATTTTCGCTTTTTAGTTATCAAAATACTTCTTATCTCCATAGATTCTTTGGGATTCCCTCTCCTAGTTTCTAAAAATAAAAATGCCTATAAGAAAACAGAAATGTCCCTGCGTTCAAAAGATGTTATACTTTCATAAAACTGAGAAAGAAATCTGTTTGTAATAATCATTTACACTTCATCCTTATTACACATATAATATGAGTATTGAGATTATATTCAGATTTTCATTCAAAGAAACGAAGGGAAAAACTATATTATGGTTGAGTGAAAGAGCAGCTGTCGATTTATCGGCGAGTTGAACTCTGCCTTTTGTTTCATTGGGACATATTTGAAAATCTGGAAGAATGAACATTCGTCCTTTCAACCTTCAGAAAGTATTCAAATACTCTCCACTAGCTCTTCCAATTATTGTCATATGATTTTTTATAATTTTATAGCAACTACAACAAAATGAGAAAATGAATTTGAATAAAATGTGATATGTGATATGAAAATGTCACTCAGTAAAAATAAAAATACTCAATTTGAAGGCATTCGTCCTTGGACCCAGAAATAAACTCGCCTGCGGGACTTTCTTGTCCCAATATCGGATATATTATTTCAAGAAATACTCACCCTACTCGTCATTGTGCAATTTTGGCAACTCAATCCCATGAAGGACCTTCTGTGTGCTAACTGTACGTCCGGAATATTTTCCTTGATGTCAAATAATTGTGCTTCTCTGGCCTAAAAAAACAAAAATGTTGATAACTATTCTATTGATTCGATTTGAGCTCATCATCAATATGAATTCCACCTATGTATGTACATTGCAGTTTTTCATATAGTTCTCAACATACATCAGATATTATCCAAAAACTATGGAAAATAGATTGGGTCAGTAATTGAGCGTAACATTGATAAAAAACCTCTTATCACCATTGAAAATTCGCGAACCGTCAAGTGTTGGTGATGACTTTTACATTCTCATTAACACGTTACTCCTTTCCAATATGGCATTTTTTAATTAGCGTTTGTTCACACATCATCCATCATCGATCTGATTGATTCATCAATTCATTAATTCATTAGTAATTTATTAATTAATCAATTCATCAATTCGTTAATTCGTTATTTCATTGAATCATTAATTCATGAATTAATGAACTCATCAACTCATTGATTCATCAATTCATCAACTGATTGACTCATCAATTCATTAACTCATTGACTCATTGATTCATCAATTCATCAACTGATTGACTCACTAATTCATTAACTCATCGACTCATTAATTCATCAATTCATCAATTCATCAATTCAATTATTCATTCATCAATTCATTGATTAATTGATTGAGTCATCAATTCATCAATCCATTAGTCCATTAATATATTAATGCATTAATTCATTAATCCATTGACCCATTAATTCATCAATTCATCGTTTCATCAATTCATTAATTCATTAATTCATTGATTCATTAATTCATTGATTCATTGATTCATCAATTCATTGATTCATTAATAATTCATTAATTCATCAATTCATCAATTCATCAATTCATTAATTCATCAATTCATTAATTCATTAATTCATTAATGCATTGATTCATAAATTCATTATTTCATTAATTCTATAATTCATTAATTCATTAATTCATTGATTCATTAATTCATTAATTCATTAATTCATTAATTCATTAATTCATTAATTCATTAATTCATTAATTCATTAATTCATTAATTCATTAATTCATCAATTCATCAATTCATTAATTCATTAATTCATCAATTCATTAATTCATTAATTCATTAATTCATTAATTAATTAATTCATTAATTCATTAATTCATTAATTCATAAATTCATTAATTCATTAATTCATTAATTCATTAATTCATTGATTCATTAAATCATTGATTCATCGATTCATTAAATCATTGATTCATTGATTCATTATGATTGACCAGAATGTCACAATATGACCTATGTATAATATTGATAATCTTGGAGATATTGACACTTTTATAAACTTCGTGAAAACGCTTGATCAGGATCTTGAGTGCCGCAGGTACAAAACTTCATAGTTTACAATTTTAATTCTTTCAAAAGCCAAAATGAAAATATTGATACAATAGGTAGCTTTGAAGAAAAAAAAACATGTTTGTCAGTTTCACGAATGAATTCATTTTAATTAGCTTATTTAGACTCTTCAGATTGTGAACAAAATCACAACGCGAACCTGGCAATTTACTTTACATTTTTTTGTCTTCTCTCCAAAGGTACTGCACCAATATTTTTTTTAATTGTAATCAATAGAAAGATTATTACAGGTTGCATAACAAAGATTAGATTCTCAAACTATGAAGTTTTGTACCCGTGGCATTCGAAATACTGATCAAAGGTTTCGATTTTCACAATATTCATAAAGTGCCAATATCTCCATGACTATCAATATTTCACTGACGTAATATTGTGATATTCTGGTCAGTCATGAGCTGGACTATCAGCCCTCCAAAGGATGACGTTCAGATTTGGGAAACTCTGTACATATATTGTATATGACTGATTATTCCGGATTATTCTGAGCGTTCGTCAGAGGAGAATTTGTATCTCGTTTACCGACTGTTGGTCAGAAGAGCCTTTGTAGCACGTATCCAGAAGGTTAGCCAGAATGATAGCACTTGTCTATGCTATCGACCCCTGCGCCTCCGAACACGTTCTTATACTTTACTGGGTCAGTATAAGCGAGCCGATGACATGACAGAAACTGTCATTGCGTGTCCATATCTTACGGGATATGTTGAGACGAAGGAAGCCTCTTTACATTACAGGTTGACACTAGCTAGTCGTCGAAGAATAGATAACAATAATATAATGCATTACAAAGACGATGGATATGATAATGGATTACAGCTATCTGGGACTAATATGGAGAGTACAGATAGAGGGGCCAGAACCCTCGGTGAGTACAACGTCGTTCACATTCATCTGCAGTATCAATAAGTATTTATTATTTATTTCATGTTCTCCACTCTCATTGCTTTATTGTCTCGCCCGGTAGCGATTTTACTAAATATCACTTTTTATGATTTTGACACGAATTCGACTCTCTCGTTGTCAATCTCTTGAAACCAAGTCCCTAAAGAGCGAACTTCAGTACGTTCAATGACAATTAAATCAAGGTCCGTCACTCATCAACTTCACTTCAACACGACATGTGGCAGCGACAATGGCTGCTTAACAAAATGTAATCCATATTTTACCCCCTCTTGGGAAACACATGTCAATTTGTTTGTGACGTATTTTACCTTAATGTCGTTAGTTTTAAACTGGACCAAAGATATTTTTATGGACGAATTTCCCTGTTAACCTGACGAGTAAGTAACCTCACTTTTACCAATTTCCAAATTCATATTTAACAATTTCAAATTTCGATTTTATTATAATGTCTTTTTCAAATCAAAAGTTCATCAAAAAGTAACAAGTCACCAATTTATTTTTTAATTTTTTACTTTTTCAATATTAAACAAATTTCCAAAGAAAATTTTTCAATTTCAATCTCTTCCCAATAGCTAAAAGCAGATTACTTACTTACATCAGGTACGCACTGATGAAGACTTAACAGTCGAAAGCGCTCTGCTACGAATATTGAATAAATTATCTTGCACGAAATACAAATCTTCTCATCTTTGGTAAATTGATTATTCACGAAATCCGATAGATTTTACGAATAGAACCGTGATGTGAATATAAATGTTTGATGTCGACGAAAAAATGTAATATGCACCTCGACGAAAAATTGTCTATTGTTTCGCCTGATTGCTAGCCTCGGCTATCAATTTGCAGGATCGACTATAATAGACAGTTTTTCTTCCTTGGTACATCTGAATAACCATATTCGGACTTCAGATTTACCAGACAAAAATGAAATAGTTTATGAGCATATAAATCAAATTATATATACTGACGCTATATATAATATGATTTCTATGATTATGAGGCTCGAATTACAGCCACCTTGTACACGCCTTATCAACTTTGCGACTTTGCTCAAATGTTTCGATTTGTTTATAATAAGCTATCGCGACACATGTTCATATCGAAACGAATAAATTTCAAAATGCTCGCTTCGAATGATTAGATTGGTCGCGGCAGATCTGGTGATCGCCTCTTTATCACTATTTTGTCGTGTAGTCATTTTTGGTACTGTCTTGTGATCGATGTGAATAGCGATAAGAGAGTTCAATAATTTCAGTCGTAGAAGTAGAGATAGGAAAGTTAATAGACCATACTATCTGTATGTTGATGGATGAGGTGGAAAATTCATATCTCTGAATTTTTTTAAAAGAATCAGTATTGTTTCGATACAGACAAGATGTTCCAAAAATAGGGGACCTTGCAAGGGTAGGATATGTTTACAACTTTTTTGCGATTCTGTCTAACACATCGCATGAATTTGTTTTCATATCTGACTTTCCTAAAGGGCGCTAGTTACACGGTTTGTACCGAGTAATTTCAAACTTTTTTCTGCAACCGACACAAAAGTCGTCCATTTTGATACCAAAATTAGCTCTTAAATTGACGTTTCTATTACTGACACAAAAATAGGTATGTTGCTAGGCAACATATTTAGTTCCTAGGAGCTAAAGTTGAATTTTAGTTCCTAGGAGCTAAAGGATCTACTGGACGTCATCAAGAATAAACAACATTGTGACGGTTGGTTATTTGGGTTGAGACGCATACCTGATTTGTTTCCGATTTCAGCAGATTTGGCATTTCATACCCATGCTGGAGATATAAATACACCTTTATTTTAGTTCAGTATTGGAATTATAAACATCTCAGTTAAGTATTTTTGTTTTGATCAGGGAAGCCTTCAAGATTCAAATACTTGATTGATCTGTATTTCATTCGTTATTCTCGGGACGGATAACTTGTTTTTGAATAATCACGACAAGCAATACTTTTTTTGTCTCAAACAACGATATTGTTTAGCTTCATTTTGATCATCAAGTCAAACACAGTGTAGTATGGAGAGGAATAAATAATCACTATTATCATTGTTGATATGCTCACTAACCTAACATTTTCCACGTCTTGTTCCTATAGCTGGCACTGGCACGGTATTTGCCATTAGAGCACCTGGTCCATACATGAATATGTCACTCTGTGGTTGTATTTATATTGAAACTACAATTCGAACATCCTAGAAAACCTAACCTGCTGTTAATGCAGAATAGAATATTCTCACCACATGGATTATTTGTCAATATTTGTTGCATTGCATACATATGGCACGGCATTGGTGGTTACTTCACATGTTTATTTGAGTTAATTCTTTCGGTTGCAGAAAAAATAGCATGTTTCATTCGGATCAAAAGTGACTTTGTTCGACTCGCAAATGTTGCTTTCGCTCGGCTTCGCTAAACGCTCCGCCTCGCAAATGCAAAATTCGCGTGTCAAACAAAGTGTCACTTTTGATCCTAATAAAACAATCTACTATTTTCTCTCTTGTTTCTTTAACGTCGGCCTTTTTTGCTACTGAGGCAAATCACCGACGATTATGAGCACAGTACCACTAGTCACTGGATGGTATTAGTAAGATAAGAGTTCGGACACAGCTGAACTTCTGTCCTTTTCTACTTTCTATATCACAATGGTTTGAGTGAATAAAAGAATAAGACAAATATTCTGCTCTTTGTCTTTCCGATTTCCCTAGTAGCGCCTGATTGTCAGATACGATTTCAGAGGTTAGAATTTCTGTCAAATCTTTCATTGTCGTAGTTGAAAAACACCCACTTCAATACACTTACACTTTTCGCAGAACAATAGCTATAAAACTGAAAAGAATTCATGTAACAACATTTTATTATGACAAAATAGACACAGTTAGTTTCTTATTGCATGTGAAACTGTACCCAAGTGATCAAGATTAAAACGAAGACTGTTTTGATTTTCCACATTTAGCTGCATCCACTTATAACTGATAAATTTTCATTAAATATTATATCACGTTGCAATTTTACCTGATTTCCTCAGTTTCGTTCTCAAATTTTTCATTTCAATAAGTTTTGCCATCAATTCCTCTAATTTTGTTTTGCATTTCATGTGATGATAATAATGGATTTTTTTTCAATAGCCTGTTTTTTGAGTCAAGGGAACAACGGATCTCATTAATCTTCTGTTTGAAAATGGGCCTAAAATACAGTGTGTCCCACTTACCATGCTCACCATGGGTATCTTTTTAACGGTGGGAGATACGAGGTCGGTTAAGTGACACCAAATGTGGAGTTTGTCAAGGCCAACTGTAATGTGAAAAAATATTTTGATAAAATCTATTCGGTTTTGTTTTATACGCAAAAAACAGATTTTGATCATTTCCATGTCTCCTCCGTAACTTCTTTATTTATGAAAATATTCAAATAGGAATTTCACATTCTCATGGCAGTTTTTCAAAATGAATTCGAAAAGCATATGAAATTTATACCAACTCTTCTAGAATTTGAGATATCAGCACCAACTTTAGTTTTTCAAATGTAGGTCATAGCTCACTATGTCTTAGTTACAAATAACTTTTTTTGTCTTACAGATGATATGTCGCAGTAATAGTTTTGTGTTGGTAACAACGGAGTTATCGTCATTTATACAAAAACAAAAAAATATTTGGAAGCCGCCATCTTGAATTTATAAATTTCAACAAGAAAATCATGATCTCCGACCTCAAAAACCCCCACTCACCAATTTTGAATGGAATCGGACAAAATCTTGTCGGCCATCAATTAAAAAAAATGGCTGCTACAAGATGGTGGGCAAGATTTGGTCCGATTCCGTTCAAAATTGGTAAGTGGGGGTTCTTGAGGTCACAGATCATGATTTTTTTGTTAAAATTTATAAATTCGAGATGGTGGCTCCCAAATAATCTTTTATTTTGTATGAATGACGATAACTCCGTTGTTGTCAACACAAAACTATTACTGCGACATATCATCTGTGAGAGAAAAAAAAGTTATTTGTAACTATGTCATAGTTAATATTATTATATAGTATATAGTAAAGTTAGTAGATATCTCAAATTCTAGAAGAGTTGGTATAAATTTCATATGCTTTTCGAATTCACTTTGAAAAACTGCCATGAGAATGTGAAATTCTTATTTGAATATTTTCATAAATAGAGAAGTTACGGAGGAGACATGAAAATAATCAAAATCTGTTTTTTGCGTATAAAACAAAAACGAATAGATTTTATCAAAATATTTTTTCACATTATAGTTCGCCTTGACAAACTCCTCACTTAACCGACCTCGTATCTCTCACCGTTAAAAAGATACCCATGGTGAGCATGGTAAGTGGGACACACTGTATAGTTTCATTCATCTGCTGCTATGAGATGTGAATTTCAATGTATGAACTTACCTTACAAATCAATTTACATAGATTCCTTCCATAAGGGAATGGTTGATAATTCCTTTGGAAAATTGAAGAAATGAAATCGCCACTCCCTTCAGAATTCCCGGAATTCATTACACAGCAGGACATTTTCTTTAATGCTTTTTTCTCAATAGTTTATAAAATTATATCTCGATTTTGACGTTCATAAAATTTATTGTCAAATGGTAGCCGTGCGGACAGAGTGTCAGAGTTCAATTCCCCGCGACTGCAGACATTTATCTGATGGCCCAAGAAAGTTTTTAGGATCACACGTTGAAAGGTAAGGCCCCCGTCATTCCTTGCTCGCACAAGGCTCTCGAAGACTTCTGAGGGTTGCTCGTAAGGGGGCAACGGAATGACGGATAAAACAATTTCAGAACAATTTTTTTAGAGGAAGGGGTCTTTAACGAGTCCAACATCCATGGCATCAGGAGCGCAGGCTCAACGTCCCCCACGAAGGACGGCATATCCGTGCCATATTTTGTGATCATTGATATGGTAGCTGTAGCTATGATATGCTATTTCGCTACAGATTTGCGGGCTTATGCGGCGTTTCCTCGAATGGTCACCCATCCAAGTACTAACCGCGCTCGACACTGCTTTCCTCAGATATCGAACGTATTGAAGTAACTTATTATCTGTTCATTTTAAGTAGGTGCAACACTTATATCAAACACATTAATTTGGAAGAGGAGTTGGCACATCTGCAGGTGTGCCTGGTGTTGGCCAGGAAATGTGAGTGGATATATGCGAGGTGTTCGTCACAGATACCTACCTCCTAGGGCTAGGCCCTTCATATAGGTAATCTCGCTGAAGGTACTCAAGAGGGTAAGGGAGCTGTTCAGACGTGATCAGTGTGGGAAGAGTCTCGCGTTTTGAAGAAAAAAAAAAATTAATTGAAAAAAAAAACATAAAAACCTCCTTCTTGTTCTGCTCGGGCAGTTGTACCGCACATTTCTGTGCAGCACATCTGCCCGAGTACAGTGACTGGATGTAATTTCTCACGTTCACGGCACTTTTTATTTTCCTGATTGGGTGATAGTCCTGTCTAGATCCCTCCTGGTATCTCGGTTATACCAAAGAATCCGGGAAGATTCCCAAATATAGATTATCAGGTTCTCTGAACACATCGGTTGATGCATATACAGGGTGTCCGGAAATTATGCGCAAAAAATCAAGGGGGTGATTCTGCATGAGAAAACATGAGATTTATTCCATATATACTCGGGTCCGGAAATGCATAGTTTTCAAGATACAGTGTGTCGAACTTTTTAGAAAAAATCGGTTATTTATGAATATCTCAAATATCCTTTCACAGATTCTCTCTCAATTTGGCAATGATATTCTTTGTCATGAGGGGCTGATGTAGCCATAATTGAATTAGGATTGTGAAATCCAGTGGCGTCCCGGGGGCACCCTACCGAATATTATTGTCAATAAAATGTGCGCCACTGATTTTTTCAAATTCCACATCGTCATATCCTAATGATCAACTACGAATATAACATTCTGGTCTCCTGAATTGTTTTGCAATTTGGCTGCGTTTCCGTGGAAAAAAATAAATACCAATTCATTGTATAAATTTGTGCAAAACAAACCTTCAAAAACAGGGGTGAAATTGAATATGTGATCCATTTCCATAGACGTAGAAGGATAATGAAGATTCATTTTCTTCAAATATTTCATATTACATGTTTGACACTCTTTGTATTATCGAAAACTGCGCCTCCCTGGAGCGAGAATACATAGCACTCTATATACAGAGTGTAGAGTGTGTCAAACATGTATCAAGAAATATTTGAAGAGAATGAATCTTCATACTTATTCTATGTCTATGGACATTGATCACGCATTTATTTTCACCCCAGTTTTCAAAGGATTCTTTTGGCACAAATTCATGCAATAAATTGGTATTTATTTTTTTCCATGGAAATGAAGCAAATTTTCAGAACAGTTACAGAGATCAAAAAGTTGTATTTTCAGTTGGTCAATAGGTTAAGAAGATAAAGAATTCAAAAAAATCAGTGGCGCACATTTTATTGACAATAATATTCGCTAGGTTGCCCCCTGGGACGCCACTAACATTCATAATTCCGATTGAATTATCGCTATATCAGCCCCTCATGACAAGAAATATCATTGCCAAATTTCAAGAAAATCGGTGGAAGGACATTTGAGATATTCATAAAAAACCGAACTTTTTTAAAAGTTTTTACACACTGTATGTTGAAAACTATGCATTTCCGGACCCACGTACATATAAAATGAAATTTTTATTTTATCATGTAGAATCACCCCCTTGATTTTTTGCGCCTAATTTCCGGACACCCTGTATAAGCCCGTGTTTTTTGCCTATGTTATGTTGTTGGCGTAGTGTGGTGATGTTCCGGGTAAGGTCACTTCCAGCGATGTGGTATTTGTAGAATTTATTTGATATTTTCAGGATTATCTCGTTGATTCTAGGCAAATTACCACATCTCTCATGGAGATCTGCCACTCGAGAGTATCTATCACCGTTGGTGATAATACGAAGTACTTTGTTCTGCCACTCGAGAGTATCTATCACCGTTGGTGATAATACGAAGTACTTTGTTCTGCAGCACCTGTAACCTATTCATATGAGTAGGTGGGATGCTGCAGTACACCAGGATACGCGTATGTTATCACAGGCCTGATGACCTGCTTGTCCAACAGGACCTTGTTCTCCAACGAGAGTGCAGAGGTCCTGGATAAAAAGGGGTACATCTTTTTTATGGCTGCCTGAATCTTCTGGATAAGATAATTGGTGTTAGGCCTGTGACTCATACGAGTGTCTAGTTCAACCCCCAGATATTTCACGGGGCTCGTGTCAGTCACACAGGTCTGTGTAGCTTGGAGTCATTTCTTTTCTTGTGGAAGTTGACGACTTCAGTCTTCTCACTATTTACACAGATCTTTGACTCGTCAAAGTACGGCACGATTCCCCTGTCCAGATGGATTTGGATTTGCTGTCTGGCAATATCCCAGACGGACGAGTGAACATAAATCGCCGTGTCGTCGGCGTACAGTGCCGTACTCGTCCGCTCGAATACAGGGAAATCGTATGTGTACAGGTTATATAGCAGAGGTGAAAGGCGACCCCTGTGGAACACCTGCCTCGAGTGGAAAATCTCCCGATATACTTTCATTGACCTTGATCCTGATTTTCCTGTTGGTGATATATGCATCGATAATTTTAATGATAAAAATCGGCACTCTAGCCTTGTACAACTTGGCCATTAAACCTTCGTGCCAGACGGTTTCAAACGCCTTTTCTACGTCCATCATGACCAGAACGGTGTTTTTGTCGTTGTTGCTGGGCTCCTCAACTTCATGAATAATTCGAGCCACTTGGGACACAGTTCTGTGTTCCTTGCGGAACCCGAACTCTTCCTTTGGTATGAGGTCCAGCTTCTCGACCTGTTGGTCTGTTTAGGTATTTGCCCTGTTTCGGGATAGGTACAACAAGCCCAGTGCTGACATCGTATGATAGCATTGATGACGTAATGTAGTTGCACTACTGCCTTGCCCAGACCATCAAGACCTGGTGCTTTATTGATGTTAAGATTCTTAGTGATCCCCATCATCTCTTTAGGAGATGTAATTGTTTAGCCCAGGGCTTGTCGCGAGGGCGGGAGGCAGTGATCTTATACGTGTGGCAGTTGCCACCATGTCCTCCTGGACCGCACCTATTGGTTCTTTGTTGATTTTAGATATTTTTTGGAAGTGTCTCCCAAGCATTACCGCCTTCTCCGGATCTGAGACCGCTTCCTCGCGACCATACTCCAGGGTTGGAATAGGTGTGAACCATTTTTCAAATCTTTTAGTCATTTTACATAGAGTATTGTCGCGAGGGTCCATGCACTCTAACTTGGCTCTCCAGGAGGAGTTCCTGAGCTCTCGAATTTTATACTCAATCTGATTACAGATCCTATTGAAGGCGCCTCTGGCTTCCGGCGTTTTAAGCTGTTGCCAGCGGCGAATCAAGATTCTCTTCTCTGCGAGGAGCTCTAGGACTTCCTTCGAGAGTTCGTCCTTGTTGAAGTCTATGCTGACCTGTCTCGTGGTGGAATCTCTGGCCTAGGTTATGTTACTTTTAATTACAGTTGTTTGGTCCAGCTGTGCTCTGAACATCCGCCAGTTCGTGTTTTTATAGTCGAACATTTTCTTGACAATTTCGGGAGGTTTCTGTCCGAATTCGAATAGAACTGGCAGATGGTCAGAGCTCAGCTCGTCCACTGCCTCTAGGTCAGAGATAAGCTCGTCCACTTCCTCTAGGTCAGAGATGCCCACCACGTTCTTGGACAGCACTATGTCCAGGACTGTCGGTGTCATTCCATTGTCGGGGTATATATCGAACGGCTAGTGCCTTACCGGGGGAAGATAGGGCGATGCCCTTTTCAAACATAACCTTTTTGAGGTTAGATTTTTTAGACCAAATTTCATGTAAACTCGAACATTATTCAATTGTTCATCGAAAAGGTACTCTTGCTGAGACTCAATACTCTGTACTGTTTTCGGAATATTTTGATTTGAGAATAATGGAACAATATAGCTGATGCTGGTATAAAATAAGAATTACACAGATCCATCGTCTATTTATCCAAATTCAAAAACAATAACATCATATTTGTGCTATAGTAATGGATTGAACAAAGAAACGCAAGTAGAAATTAATTTAGATAAATTCAACTCAAAACATGAAATATTGAATCAGGTAGGTTAGGTTAGGTAACCGCCCTCTAAGCGAGTCAAATATGAAAACAAATTCATTCCAGAACATATCCATACAAAATTTCATTACAATGTTGCCAGTAGTTTCGACATGATCGCAAAAAATGTATAAGAATAGTAGATTGTTTTATAAGGATCGAAAGTGACACTTTGTTCGACCAGCGAATTTTACATTTGCAAGGCGGAGCGTCTAGCGAAGCCGAGCGAAAGCAAAATTTGCGAGTCAAACAAAGTATTTTCTGATCCGAATGAAACATGCTATTTTTTCTGCAACCGAAATAATTAACTAAAATGAATATACAGGATGATGCAAATGTATGGAATAAATTCATTATTTCAGAAATGGGCGACATTTGAAAAAATTCCAAAAACACGTGAGTTTTAATTTCTGAAGCCTCATCTCATGATATTCATATGAGAGATGTTACGTCACCGGTGTTGGAGTAAAGACGTAATGGACGATTTTTTCAAATACGAATAGGGGTCATGTGACACCTGGATTGAAAGGTCTACTGATCGTCTATTCAACAGTCAAAATGTTGCATAAGAAGATTGAAATTAAAATGGATTATCATGTGATTAATTGAATCTTGCAGAGGTCTGCTACTGAGAATTGAACATCGAAGGGTCGTCTAGTTAAAAAAATACGTCGAAAAAAAGTTCTAAACTCTAGTTTTTGTTTTTTTTTTTCGAAAGTCGTCTTGTTTTGAAATGAATTTATTCCATACATTTGCATCATACTGTATATACGTGCACGAATTCAATACTATACCCGAAACGTGGATGCCGTGCCATATGTATGCAATGCAACATATTATAATCCGAGTGGTGAGAAAATTCTACCTGCATTTACAGATCAGGTTTATTTAAATTTCAAGGATGTTAGAGTTTCAGTTACAATATAAATACAACCATAGAGTGACCCATTTGTGTATTCTATTGACACTAAACTGTTTTACCACTAACCAAACCGATTTTTTAAACGCCTCGACACGTGTTTCGCTAACTATGTTAGCATCTTCAGGAGAAGATTAAAACTAGTTTTGATGTATATATTATACGTATATTATTTATGCGCACTTCAGATTCAGCAGAAAAAAAAAGTCATGGCGAGCGTAAGAAATGAAATGAATGAAAAACAAAAAATTAAGTTGACGAACTAGTTACTAGAGCAACATCTACCCTGGTCGACCCAGGTACACAATTTCGTGAACAAACCGACATGGTTATCTCGAATATTCAGAACATTTCAGGACATCCTGATATAACTGTTGAAAAACTGCTGAAATTCGAATTCGTTTTTTTGTTGAAAAATTAGGGGGGTCCTTTACCTGTGTATCAGCTACTCTGGCCTGAGTCCTCTTGAACTTTTCATCTCTGACGAACCGGTTCAGAGTTCTCAAAGTGGAAAGAGATTCGTTCTGATGATTGTTGGACGGCGAAAACCTGTTGTACGTATCGAAAACCCGATTCGAAATTATGTCCACCATTTTGTTTACTCTGTAACAAACAAAAAAAGCTCTTAATCATACGCCATCATGTTTTGCTGTCACAGTAGCTTCTTCAGGTGAAATACTGGTACGATAAACTAAACTCAAGAGCACGAGGGACCTTAACTTCCCTCGTGCTGGAAAAGTAACACTTTGCGCACTTGTTAGGAAAATAACTATTTTACATGCCTTTGGAACACATAACATTTCGTTATCAGGTGATATCTTTCCACATATCATTGATCAACTTTAAGAGCGTTATCAACAATGTATCTCTCGAAAATGACTGTCTTAGCATCAAAGCTACACATAAATTCTTGGGATTGAATATTGACGCCAAACTAAAATTTGAAGGGCACATTTTAAACTTAGCTAAAAAGCTAGCGTCTGGCTGTTATGCCGTACGAGTTACATCCAATGAATTAGGTCTAACTGCGGCAAAGAACGCTTACTACTCACTCATTGAATCGCACCTACGCTATGGTATTTGCTTTTGGGGCTTGTGCGCAAACTATTTATTCCTTAGAGTTTTTATTCTCCAAAAAAGAGCACTAAGATATATGTGCAAAGCCGATTCGAGGGAGTCATGTAGACCTTTATTTTTGGCTCATAGAATACTGCCACTGGCCTGCATTTTCATTTTGGAAACCGTTTGCCTAGTTAAAAAAAAGTTTAAAGAATTCAGACATGAGTCGACGACCGAGTCGACGACACATAATACCCGCAGCTCTTCCTATAACATTAAACTGCCTATTCCCACGTCAACTCTTAACAAGAATTCCATAATTTATGAAGGCAAGAAGTTGTTCAATCATCTGCCCTTGCACATAAAGCAAATAGAAACTGAACAAAAGTTCAGGAAATCGGTCAAAAAGTTTCTATTGGAAAAAGCGTGTTATAATCTCACCGAATTCTATCAGGGTACATGATTTTATAATAATACTACTGATTTTCAAACTTGTTTATAAATGTATTACTGTCTTTACAAACAAATTTGTGAATGTTCATACATATTTTTACTTTTATACATTTTTACCTTTATACATTTTTACCTTTATACATTTTTATACAATTTTATACATTTACACACTTTTTTACATGTCTACACTTTATATTTGAATATGTGTTTTTATTTTCTATATAAGACTATGCTTTGTAATGACGATCAATACTTTGTCAATAAGAATTTATTCTTCAGGCAATATAGTACATTTTGATTTGATTTGATATCAAGTAAAAACAAGGTTTATGCCAAAATGCATAATGGGAAAAAACATGATAACTACTCATAGCACACGACCCTTCGAATGGATCTTGGGGGGGGATCAAACCCCAACCCCTCTTCCCCCATGGGTGCGTCACTGTCAAAATGGGTATTTGTAGGACAACGAAAAATTGATGAGTATGGTATTAGATGATCTGATGAAAATATTTCAAAATGATAAGTCAGAGAAATTTCACGTGATTCTACTTTGTAATTGGTGAGAACCTACCTATTAGTACCTATATGTCAATATGATTTCGATTGATATATCTGGCATTTTGATTGACTGATTGCAATGATGGACATTTTTTGTATTCATAAAAACTTCACAGAATCCAAATACCAGGTACCTACTCGAATATATTTTTTTCGTACAGGTGACTATATTCGAACTTAGAAATAGGTACTTGTCAGGATATACCTAGCTATATAACTTAATATATTATTTGCAAATATGTTCATAGGTATGTACATTATTTGAACTACCTATTCAAATATTTCCGAAATATGTATTCAAATATTTTATAGTACCTACTTGATGAACTCAATAGTACGTATTACATATACTTATCGACAGTATTCAAGTTATTGGATAATTGAAGGGACAAATTGATAATTTTTTGAAAACGAAGGTAATTAGTTTCAATCTGATTCACCCTGTACAGGTATCACGCCTTTTCAATTCTAGTGATAAAATGAAATTGAACAATGCCTCATTATCCTAATGAGCATTTTATGATGGTCCTAATTAAATTTGCCAATTATCTTAAAAATGACACTTGTTGAAGGATAATTTCGTATTTTTCTAATTAGTTCTAATCTAGGTTTCAATAGATAGTTATGTAATATAACATCACATTATTATTTCTAGATAGATAATATATTCAACGACCAAAATTATATTATCATTCTGTGAATTCAACAACGCATGCACTTATTTATTTTTTTGATATTATTGTATTGTTTTGTTTATGGCGTATAAAGCCTTGAGTGATAACATCACAGTTGAGGTAATATTCTCTCAACTGTGATAATATGGACTATTTCATCATCTTATAATTCTCAGATAATCTGACCAATAGCAAGCCAAAGACAAGTTGTATTATCGCGAAAACAGTAGCTGTCATTCAAATCTGATTGGTCGGGGACAGGTCAGTTGGACCACGAATACCTGTATTAATCCTTTTTTGAAAAAGGTCGAGTTAAGCCTACCCTGCAGTTCGACCAGGTTGAAATTGTATTTTCTAATCGATTTACCTAGTAAAATTCTTCCAGTAACGTTCAAACGTTCTAGTAAGCATAATTATCCTTCATAAGTATCTAGTTATTTTAGTTTGTTAAATAAGTGTAACTGCAACAAAAATGGATTTGAAGAAATATCCTTTCTGCATAAGAAAGGAGACTACTTTTTCTGAACATTCTAACCTTGCTCGGCCTAAATGAACCTCCTTCCTAGGAAATATTTTTCTGAATATTACTTGAGAGAGCAAAAAAGGCTATACTTTTTCAAAACAATATAACCCAACTCGGACTAAATAATCCTTCCTAAAAAGTATATTCTTCGATGAATTGCTCGAGGGAACAAGGAATACTACTTCTTCTAAACAATCTAACCTAACTCAGCCTGAATCAACCTTTTCCATTTTTGGACCCTCATGAAGTAGGAAACTTTTTTCTGAAGAAATTCATTCAATAATGCCCAGTAATCCAAGTCTATCGAAATTTTGCGATTAAATCGTGGAAACTTATATCGATGAAGGAAGTAATTTTCCCCCAAGTATGTGGGATTGTACTACAGATAGTATGTACAGGACCACAAACGCGTGTGAATCATTTCATTCTCATTTTAATTCTAGTTTTTATAGTTCTCACCCAAGTTCGTTTAATTTTGTAAATATTTCAATGAACTTTCAAGCAGAAACAAATATTAACATAATATCCGTAAGATGTTCCTTCAAGAAACTAAAAGTGCAACACAGAAAAAAAAAAGATTTTATCAAAGCTAAGATATCAGAATAAAGAAATGGCCTTTTATCTCAAAAAGATGTTGTAAAAAGTATGTCTCATTATAATTCACCTCAATAATAAATAACATATCATTTCAAGAAAATAGTGATTGTTTTAATTCTTAGAATACAACCTTAATCCGCTCGAAGAACGGTCGTGGTCCAACTGATCGGTGTACTTAAAACAGGTACCTGGCCCGTGGTCGAACTGTCCGACTCCCGATTGGTCTTATCAGCATTAGTGTTTTCAACAATGTAACCTCCTCTGACACAAATAACTTCTTGGCTACGACGGCCCATAATTGAAAGAAGAGTCCTTATATCATTTTAGTCCAGGTCTTCACAAAATTGAATCAGTCTCTGCCGTACGTCTTCCAAAGTGTTCGTTCAAGTTACGGTCTTCTTGTAATCTTATCCCAAGAATGTCCCCGAGATTCTCAATGGGATTCAAATATGGGCTCTGAGCTGGCCATGGGCAACGTGAGGCCTGGCATTATCTTTCACCAACAAAAGTCCATGAGACCAGTTGAAGAAATGCTTCCCCAGACCATAAGCCTGCTATTTAAGTACTTATGATGCTAATTAAATTCAATAAAATCATGTTGTGCTATGAAATGGTTTATCTACTCCTATTAAATTATATATTAATTATCCAATTGCTTTTGAGCAATTAAAGGCGTCTGTAAACAAACAACGTGAGTTATCATAACTCAATACTATAACTCACTATAATACAATCCGGTACCAAATACAAATACACAAACGTACCGTCATGACCACAATTTGGCGATAGGTCGAATAAATGGTAACGTCAGTTTTTATGCTGTTTCGTTATTGGTCAGATAATCTTCCATTTCCACGTATGAGGGAAGGTTGTCAAGTCATTGATTATAATCAATTGCAATTCATCAAAAAGATTAGGGTCCTGTCGTTGGATAAAACATTTATTTATTTATTTATTTATTTATTCATGTATTTATTTATTTATTTATTTATTTATTTATTTATTTATTTATTTATTTATGTATTTATTTATTTATTTATTTATTTATTTATTTATTTATTTATTTATTTATTTATTTATTTATTTATTTATTTATTTATTTATTTATTTATTTATTTATTTATTTATTTATTTATTTATTTATTTATTTATTTATTTATTTATTTATTTATTTATTTATTCATTTATTTATTTATTTATTTATTTATTTATTTATTTATTTATTTATTTATTTATTTATTCATCCAAACAGGCCTACTGGCCTAATTACATGGATAACCCAATGAAATTACATACTTGATGTCACTGATTCAAAAAAAAAAATATATCATAGTTGACCATACTAAAATTATGTCGATAAATAGGTATATATGGTTTATATGGTTTACCAGAAAAGTAGAGGATTAAATGGAAATGTTCAATATGGAATTTAAAATTTCATTTCTGAAAGCAGTTGGTGCTTTTGACCAATCTAATACATTCAGAACATTGAATTGATTGGCTAGTCGAAGCATGGCTACAAGAGGGGATTTACTTGACTGCTTAGCGGAGATATGAAATATAGGGGAGGAACGAATACGACAGAATGGAACTCTGAATGGAATTAGCGTTAAAATTTCGGGACAATCTATCTTATTATTGATAATTTTATACAAAAACAATATACTTGTAAGGTTTCGTCTCTGATCCAGAGATATTATTTTGAAATGAGATCTGAGTTCAGTAGTCCTGACTGTCAAATAGTCAGGCCATACATGGTATTCCTTGAAATACAAGTATTTAAGTAACTTATTTTGCACCTTCTCAATTCTTTTTAATTCGTTTTGAGTTTCACTCATCCAAATTATTGAAGCAAATTCTAGTTTGGGCCTGACTAAAGTATAATATAACATTTAAATGGTATGTATATTCGTAAATCTGGAAGTCTGTCTCACAATAAATCCCAAAATACGATTCGCAGATTTAACAATATTATCCAGATAGTTAGTGAAAGAAAAAACATCATTGTGAGTTACACCAAGATCACGTGTCTCTGTCTTTCGTTCAAGAGGTTCCCCGTTCATTTCATACCTAAATACGACTGGATCCTTTAACCGAGTTATAGTCAGCACGGCACATTTATTTATGTTGAAATATAGTTTATTTTCATTACTCCATTTATGAATATTGTCCACGTCTTTTTGCAGAGCAACACAATCCCTTAAAATCCCCATGAGATGAAGATGAAACATAATATGAGCAAGCCATGATACTATAGTACATTCTTGACTTTTTCGAGCAACCAGCATGTCCAAATATCTCTTATACTCCATAAAAAGATATCATGTTGATGTTGAAGACTTGGCAACAATGTCCTGAATGCTGAGATCTGACAAGGCACCGCCCACATTTCGTCCGCCGTTCACCCTCAAATGTCCTCTAGTGTGAATTGATATAATAATATTATTATTAACACAAACATTTTGAGACAATTGATTTTATATGTCTAATTATAGGAATATAACCAATACAAAATTGGAAATTCATGGATAATTGAATAACTAATAATTCTGAAGTTTCAATCGTATTTCAACATATGGCAACTGTGCTATAGACTGTCCCTACTTACGAAATCGTGACGTCAGTTTTTACTAGCGGTAAATTTTCAGCTGTTTGAAAATTACCGTGGAATTATTGTTGATTTAGGCACCTTAAAATCGAACAAAGAATTCTACAAAAATATGGAATTGAAAGGAATTTGAGTGATGATTCTATTTAAGAAATGAAAAAAAAATAGTCCCCTCGCCTATTGGCATTGATAAATTGGAAGCAATGGGGAAAAACTTTGCTACATTTTTAAAATTACCAGGTCATTATTTTCGCCGCTCATCGGCAACTCCATTAGTAGGTTAGGTTAATTTTGATGCCTCATCAAACTCTTTAGTTTGATTTTTCCAAGTTTAATTATTACTTTTAGGTAATTCAAGGGCACTTGGACCCTTGAAAAATATGAACCCGACCCTTAACCGACAAATTTATAACATAATAAATTTATATAATTTTACAGAGACAGTTTTTCATGATTTTCCACTTTGTCCCTTTTTAAACCCATTGTTTTCCAGATCATGGAGCATATTTCTGTTTGCCCTATGATTAACCATACTATTTGTATGTCTACTTTACTAAGTGATTTTTGCACCTATATCTTGAGTCAATACCGATTTTTCTGGATATATACTTTCTATTGGCTGATGATGGGCTTATATGAGCCCGAAACATGTTCCTTTACGATGCTAATAAATGTTGTGGAGAAGACTTTGAGTTACCATGGACTTACAGATACAGGGTGATCAGAATTCTGAATCTTGAAGCACCCTGTATTTTTCCAATTAAATTCCAGTAGATAGTAAATCAAAAGTTGAGATAGGAACGTTTAAGCCGTTTTGATCGATAATGAATAGTTGCGACACAAAAAAATCCTAAAATTGAAAAATCGCGATTTTGAACACCCTATATCTCTGTAATCGTTCCTGCTATGGGAAGGAAGAATCGAAAAATGCAATAAAATACAGGGTGCTCCATTTAAAATATCGAAGTTGCTAGCTGTTTCTGATATAAGTGGCAACACTGTATCGATGAAAATATTTTAGACGGATAGAGAATGTTCAATTATCAAAGCATCCCAATTTCCAGAATGTTCTGTCTTTTAGTTCTCTAGATACTTCCAATAGGCCATCCACCGTGGATCACCCTGTATATATACACTGTTGATTGCTCTTTTTGTGCTATAGTTTCGAAAAATAAGCCGATAACACCGTCTCCGAGAAAGAACTGCAAGTCTTTTTATCTTCTATTTGACTTCGCGGTTATGTAAATTACTAAACAACCACTAAATTCGCAATTTTTCAAAATCAAATCACACAATTAGACTGACAGATATTTAATTACTTCAAAAGAATGATAAATATGCCTCCAAGGCAGGTGTCATTCCTGTTAAAAACTTCAAATTTCTCGTCGATAACTTTTTAATTTTAATATAATGTAATATCTTCTCAATATTGATTCGAGAGTGAAAGAATTGCTTATAAAAAATTGTTATCATAGTGTAAACGAATTCTTGGACGAGAACCGAAATACATGTATTGTCTATTCCATTATGTTATTTGTTAATTGTTAATATATAGTCTGTTTGTTATATATTATGTGTATACCTACTAGTTGTACTATTATGTAATATTAATCATGCAGATATTATTCTATTTTTGTATATTCTTCATTTCAAATTGACATACCATATGTACATAATGTACCAAAGTGGCGAATGAAAATTCTATTCTATCCTATTTAATTCTATTCGATTATACACGGGAGAATATTAGATTTTAGCTCACGGTTTTTTGTCTCCCACCACGCGTCGGGAGACAACACAATCTGGAGCTGAATCTACTACTTTATTCCCTTGTATAATAAATAACTATCATTCTTCGGATACAGTTTGCATGCCAATGTTCATAAGGAGATGTCTAAATCGGACAAGTAGTTTCGATGAAAATTCAACTTCTAACTTTCGGATACCTTTTGGTGGTGTTAATTTTTTTCAAGGAAGTATATTATCGTAAGAACAAATGTTACGTCAACGTAACGACTCACCCTTGTAGGAGAAGGACGACATAGGTGAATTGCAGAACCAGGAACAATTGCAAAGATCCATAAATGGTATCGAACAGATCGAACCTGGTGAAACCAACAAGAACACAAACGGCAACATTGACAAATACCAAAGAGCAAATCATTTTCGTTTTTCAGTAATTTTTCAGCACATTTCCACAAGAGCACAATAACTAACGACCACGCCACTCACACAAAGTGCGCTTTCCCTAATCGCAGATGTCCCCCAACTGAACTTTGTGTCTCCCAATGTCGAAAGCAATGATTAGTATTCGGAACGTGGCCGATAATGAAAAAAAAAACTTGAAGGAATATTTGGAATTAATTGTGATGAAGATAAACAAATTTATACAGAAGCGCAACTAATAGATATTTACGTAACCAGTTAGGAAACGCCTCATTTTCTGTAACGATGGGATTTTACGGGACACACAAAAAATGCATTTCCTATATACCGTGTAACGTACAATATTTTATTCTAATTTTGATAGGAAATTTCGCCCCTACTTCTTTGTACCGGGTGTACCACTAAGAAAGGACGCCGGCTGTATCTCGGAAACTATTTGCCGCACAGGTTTCGGAAAAAAATATTCATGATAAAAGTGGCCAAGAAAAATCTCTGGAAATTATTTTCAAGTTTCCAGGACAGCCGCTAGAGGGCATAATTGCATTGGCCAACTTAAAAAACGGGTTTTTATGAAAATTTGATATATCAAGACATATCAGAAACACTTTTTCCATGTTCTCGAGTAGATTTACAATCATTTCGATCAAAAAAAAATGCGCTAGCTCTTTAAATAAAAGAGGGAGGGAAGGATGAATACTACTCTGGAAATCTCTTATTACTACAGTTTGGCGTAACGGAATTAAGCAATCTTGGTCTCATTATAAAGTGTTTCTTCAGATCTTCCCGATAAATCACGAATCAAGTCGATTTAAATCCCGTGTTGACCGCTAGATGGCATCGTTTGAAAAAATCAGCCGATTTGCCTTTTTTTTCAGAATTTCAAATGGAACCATATATTTTTCCTGCTATGATATGAAAAGAAAAATGGTGAAAACCTATGGTGAATATTTTCATAATATTATTTCGAGTATTTCACCGGTTTCTCAAGAGGCATCAATTCGCGGTTTTCTTCTTGATTGCTCTACTTTCATCTTAGAGTAGAATGAATATATGGTTCCATTTTTCCAAATTTTAGATGAAAATGGAAAATTGTCTGATTTTTCAAACGATGCCATCTAGCGGCCACCACAGGATTTGAATCGACTTGATTCGTGATTCATCTGGAAGAACCAAAAAAAAAACCTTCATAATGAGACCAAGATCGTTGAATTCCGTTACACCAAACTGTAGTAATGAGAGTTTTTTCAAAGTACCTAATATTTCATCCTTCCTTCCCTCTTTCATTTAAAGAGCTAGCGCATTTTTTTTTATCGAAATGATTGAAAATCAACTTGAGAACATGAAAAAAGTATTTTTGATATGTCTTGAATCAAATTTTCATAAAATACCGTTTATTAAACTGGCCAATGCAATTACGCCCTCTAGGGGCTGTCCTGGAAACTTGAAAATAATTTCCAGAAATTTCTCTTGGCCACTTTCATCATTCATATTTTTTTTTCGAAACCTGTGCGGCAAATAGTCTCCGAGATTCAGCCGGCATCCTTTCTTAGTGGTACACCCGGTACAGTGTTTCATAATACCTATATATGCGCAGGACTTCAGGATGTGATAGATCGACCAAAAATATGAAAACGAAATTCTATCAACTCACTCTCAGAAATGCCCCCTTTTTGGAGGGTGAAATTTAAAAATAAAAATAGTTTCTTTCGAATACCTATCTCTGGAACCGTTCATCGCACAGAAAACTGCTTTTGTAAACATTTTCTACTGATAATGTTTTGTGCGGAATTCATTTCTTTTGAAGTCATAATTGGTGAAGATTTTGAAAGGATAGTGGGTGTTTTCCTCCCAAACTTCTACTTCCCTGAAAAAAATACAGTTTTGAGCCGCCCATTGAAACTGCCAATGTTTTCTTCACAAAAAAGGTGCTCTTGGTCATAAGTTCATAAGTTGATTTTTTTTTAGAAAAACATGGCAAATTTCGGTAATTTTTTGAATTTTTTTTGTGTTGGAGTATACTTTGTTATTGTTTTTTTTTTTCAGAAGTCAACGTTTGAATTTGTTACTTATTCTAACATTTAACTACATTTTGTTTAATTAAATAGTAAAATGAAATTTATTTCAAAAAATTGACCATGTTTTTCAACATAAAAGTTGATTATTGTCGATCGCATTTAGAGCTAATGACCAAGACTACCTTTTTTGTGTAGAAAACATTTGCAGTTCAAATGAGTTGCTCGAAACTGTACTTTTCCCAGTGGCGCAGAAGTTGAAGAGATGAACACCCATGCACTACCCTTTCAAAATCTTCACCAATTATAACTTAAAAAAAAAAATGAATTCCGCACGAGATGCTGTTTCGCAGAAAACGATTTTTTTTTCGAATTTTCACACCCTGTATCTCGAAAATGGTGCATTTCAGAGGTGAAGTTAATATAATTTATTTTCCATATTTTTGGAAGAGCTCACACATCCTAAAGTCCTGCGCATATATTATGAATCACCCTGTATAGAATGATGTATATTGGCTTATGATGAATACTTCATAGTATACAGTGTGGAGACTTCAACTAGGTGAAATTCGTTAGTGGGGAGGTGAATAATTTTTTTGGAATTTCCCGACATACGACATACATCAAGGACTTATTGTATTTTCCTACTTTCTGCAAGCTATATCAAGAATATATCCCTCCATGGGTAGCTGAAACCACCCCCTCAACATGATTTTTTCAAATGTAACCCTATGGCTTGTGACCCTTCATTGGAAAGCTGGTGGAAAGAGGGATCCAGTATACTAGTCAAATTTTAGTTTTTCATACGTTCAAAGGTTGCATAAAATTTAAATATAATTTTAAAATTCATTTTTTTTTTCAACAATATATCTATCGCTCAAAATGTGTGTTGAACAATTGATGGCAATTTTGTGCTACAACTGCTATCTGCTATTGTATTCCAGTGTTTTTGTAGAGCTGCAAAAATAAATTTAGTTTTTTAGCTATATTCACAGTTCGAAACGAAGTGTTATTGCAAACTGATGGAAATGCCCTATATCCGAGCCTATATCACTGTCACTAAAAGTCGAATATATTAAACTTCGAAATTATATTTTGATTTTGTGCGACCCACAAACGTACTGCAAACTGAAATATGATCAGGATTCTGGATTCCTCTTTCAACCAGCTTTCCAATGAGGGGTCGCGAGCCATAGGTTGCATTTGAGAATAAAACATGTTATTGCGGGGAAGGCGATGCCAATGTAAAGTTGGCAATGAAATCTCTGCAGAGAGGGAGCTAGAAGCAGGAGTACCGCAAGGTGCGGTCCTTTCACCACTACTTTTCTCCATTTTTACCGCAGATATCCCTAAACCCGCGAACAACTTCAACAAACTCGCTATATACGCCGACGACACAGCCATAATCGCCAGATCCAGCAACGCAGACATGACAGTTCGATACCTACAAGAACAAATCGACACACTAGAAACCTGGTTTAACAACTGAAAAATAGACAACAATGCAGAGAAAAGCCAAGCTGTTCTCTTCACTAGACGACGTACCAAACCCACAGGACACGTAATACTAAACGACACACAGATACCATGGGCAGACGAGGCAAAATACCTAGGGGTAACCCTAACACATCACAACACGACTAAACCTGGGTAAAGCCGCAAGGCAAAACCTACAGCCTCTAATAGGTCGCAGAAGCAACATGGCCCTAGAGTTGAAGCTGCGCCTAATAAGAACCATTCTACTTCCAATAATTTTGTATGCATCAAGTGCATGGGGCCAATGCGCAGAGACATACAGAAAGCGAATACAGGCATTTCTAAATGTCTCAATATGAATGGCAGTGAATGCCCCATGGTATATTCCAAATAGATTTATCTATAGGGACCTGAACATAAACCCAGACTACATAGACAACTACATAAGACAACACGCGGAGACTACATTCGGGAGAACAGAAATTCACGAAAACTCGCTACTGCACGACCTGACTGATAGACATCTAAATCAAGACTCGCGCTTCGGAAGAATAAAGTACAGGCGCCCAATTCACCAAATATAAGATAAACAAACAAATGTAAATCAATATCAATAAAAGTTGCATAATAATCATCAGATAATCAAACAGAAGAGTCTCTTCTTTGATACCCTATTAAAATGTAAACCAATAATAATAATAATCCATAAACTCAAATTTGCTTCCCATTAGGGTAGGGAACCACCACGCAAAGTCAGGCTAGGAAACACACATTAGACAAAAAGGTTTAAAAGTCGGAAGACTGAAACCAAGTAAGGGGTTTTATAAAACATATGCAGATTGCCAAATGCATAAGGTTGAAGTCCACTTGTAAGTGAGTGGGGGTGGATGGCGGCACTTGATCCTGGGCATTCAACCTTTCGGGGAGCGTGGTGTGGAAAGAATGATTAATTTAACTCGGATGAAATCTCAACAGTAAGTATTGCCTAGTTTACTCAACTAGTGTTCCATATCAATCTTAAATGAATAAATGAACATTAGCACCTAAACACGTAGTGTCAATAATTAAATGAACATTAGCACCTAAACACGTAGAGTCAATACAGAGTGGGCCTTTGAAAACGAAACAGAGGCTCTGTAGGTTGCCAAAACCGGATTATGAAAACAATCTGAAACACGTCAACTACATTTTCGAGGGGGACATCGTTCTAAAATATTTTCAGCCCTGCGGCGTTGCCGCTTCTAATGAAAAGAAGCAACAACTTTGTTATTTCAAATGGAACACCTTGTATTTTATTGCATTTTTAGATTCTCCCCGAAGAGCTGATTTCATCAATGCATCACACTTGGGGTCTAGCTGTAATGGTTTCAGGGATATAAAGTGTTCAAAATCGAGATTTTTCAAACTTTAGCATTTTTTTGTGTCGAAACTATTCATTATTGGTCAAAACGGCGCTTATGTCCCTATCTCGACTTGTGATTTACTATCTACTGACATTTATTTGAAACAAATACAGGGTGGTTCAAGATTCAGAATTCTGATCACCCTGTATCTGTGCCAATTAAATGTTAGTAGATAGTAAATCACAAGTTGAGATAGGGACATGAGAGCCGTTTTGACCAATAATGAATAGTTTCGACACAAAAAAATGCTAAAGTTGAAAAATCTCGATTTTGAACAGTTTATATTCCTGAAACCATTACAGCTAGACCCCAAGTGTGATGCATTGATGAAATCAGCTCTTCGGGGAGAATCTAAAAATGCAATAAAATACAAGGTGTTCCATTTGAAATAACAAAGTTGTTGCTTCTTTTCATTAGAAGCGGCAACGCCGCAGAGCTGAAAATATTTTAGAACGATGTCCCCTCGAAAATGTTGTTTGGCGTGTTTCAGATTTTTTTCATAATCCGGTTTTGGCGACCTACAGAGCCTCTGTTTCGTTTTCAAAGGCCCACTCTGTATAAACAATGCATTAGCAATTTGATATCCAGGTAGTGAATTCAATGAATTTCCGGTGGATCCGACACTGTTTATAGGTATTATATTCCATCTGTCAACTTTTGTGACTATGTAATACTGTTATTGAATTTCACACTAAAGTGATTATATTGACACTAGTTTGGGTCTTGAGTGGAATGTTCACCTCGATCTTCACTTTGGAATTATTTATTTCAACTCTATGTTTGTGTTTATTCAATATATATTTGGAGAAATAAATAGAGTTTTGAATGTGCTTGTATTAGAGTTCTACACTGATGGAATTGAATAATATAATTAATTATAGAATCTCTGATAGAGTTGAATCATTCATTCTAAAGCTTAATAGTCCTCCTTGAAACAGGTATAGTGTTCAATTTCACTCTATTTCTTACTGTGTGTGTCTACATATCGCGATAATCGCCAGCTGCTATAACCAACGTTAATGAAACGGAGCCTTCTAATGGGCTTATATCACAAGAAAATTTTATTTCATAATTCGATAGAACTCACCCAAACTAGCTCACCACCGCAAACCGTTTCTTGCTGTGAGCTCCCTACGTTTTATAAAAAATTATTGAAATCCCCGATTTTTCGGACCTCTGAAAACGAGGCGATGATGTGACGTCAAAACCCTAATACTGAAACGACTATTCCAGACAGAGATGAATGATACATGATTTCTCACAAAGCACCAAGATCGGTGAATCGGCAAGTTGATTTTTGGGACATAGATGATAAGAACAAGAAGAAGATCAATTCTAACCTATATTAAGTTTCTGCAACTTTCGAATATTAAATTGAAATATTTCGACAAAAGTATGATCGAGACATGTTCTGTGCCTAATTGCAATTAAAAAAACCTCATTTAGCTGGGAATTTTGAGAAGAAATCTCGCCCCTCACTGGGTAAACACAATATTATAGTAGTAGTTTTGCTTTGCAGAAATTCATAGGGAAATTGATTGAAGAATGAATGATCCATCTCCTAGAAGAACATTCAGGAGGAGATGCAAGCAGTATCTAGTCTTGGGAATAACATTGTTTCATACCAATTGATCATATTGTTGCATAGGTAAACATATCGATCAGTGACTGATTGGTAAAAGTGCACTTATCATGCGATGGGGTTTTTTTCGAAAAAATTTTTTGGTACTTACGTATTTTCATCTGAAAAACACGAAATTCATAATGAAAATGTGAACAAACCACTATTTATCGAGATATTTCAAGAAAAAGTTCGAAATTTTGCCTTCTTTTCCCCCTTGTGTTGGATGCATTTACACTTTACAGGTACTTGCTCTTATTATTTTGTCATTGGACACTTTATATACTCATGATGTACTTCACTGACACATTTTAAGATAGAAAATTCAACAGGAAATATGATTTTTATGGCGAGTTTTTCCTATTTAGTGAGCAAGCATACCAGATGACGGCCATTTAATCCATATGCAATCCAAATACGAGATGTCAAATGTCAATAGATTGCTTTGGAATGACATTACACACGCCATTATTTCAAATGATATTCTTCCTTCTTTTCACTAAACATGGATAAATCACAAGAAAATCATATTTCTAGTTGACTCAAATAATAAAAAAAATGTGTCCAACATTTTGTGATATATATAAATTGTCCAATGATGGAAAAAGAAGGGCAAATTGTTCTAAATGTGATCCAGAATACAGGCGGAAAAGATGGTGAAATTTGTAACTTTATAGTGAAATATCTTAATAAATAATGGTTTGTTCACATTTTCATTATGAAATTCGTGTTTTTCAGACGAAAATACGTAAGCACCAAAAAAAAATTTCGAAAAAAACCCCATCGCATGATAAGTGCACTTTTACCCAATTTTCCAATGCAACTATAATAGGTACAAGCAATGAAAATATATTGTCGAACTTACCTTTCAGATTTTCTATTCCTCATTTCAGCACTGAGGAACTGTGGAGATTGTCTAGTATGTTAGAGACATAAAAATAATTAACCATTTCCAAATCAATTTTCGGTAGATTATCTGATGAGCCTTTTACAAATCCTGATTCAACGTTCATGTTTATAAGATTTGGAGGTTAATTTCATTATGTGTCTTCTCTTCTCATTTTATGAATTCGAGACTCGATGCAAATGCAGCTCCATGTGAAACGGGTCAACAAAGCAATGTTGCTGCGTTCATGAAATATATTGGATTATTGTGAAATTGTCATGGTGCAATTGGTTTTGAGATTGAGAAATTTCGTTGTTTAGAGATTGTTTATATTCTAATGATTCAACCTACCATCGACAAGTTGAATATATTTTTCTGCAGTAGTGGTAGTTGATATCAAAAGATATTTCAATATCGATTTCGATCTCTCGGATATTTTGTTTAGATGATATGGCAACAGTGATAAGTGTCACACATGGGTCACTCTATGGGTCACGCTCATTGGTTCCAGGCGAGATGAGGTTTCTACGTCATAAAGAGGGTCCGTTTTCAGAAGGTACTATTATTTATGTCCAAAAATAAAACATTCCAGTTAATTTTTAGATGGAATTATGTCGCCAATCGTTATTTATGTATAAAAAAATCATTATAAACATGGTTTGAGTTGAAAGTTCTACTAAGGTGTACACGCCCATTGGATGAAAATGAATTTATGAAATTTTCAACTGAATTTCATCAATCCAGAAATAAAATAGATGCTAATTCGACCCTGCCGTATCATAATAACAACAAATAGCTAAAGTTGCATCTCAAAGGGTAATCAACTCTACTTATGACGCAGTAGCTTTGAGAAGATAAGTGCGTTGAAACATATTCTTGACATAAAAATCACCCCTTTAACCTCAGATGAATTGAAACTTTCTTATCACAAATCATGTTGCTGACAAATTAAACAAGTTCTTATCATATGAATTTGAATCAGCTGTTTGAGAAATAACCTATATGATATGACTGGGAAGTATTCCATATTCCATGATAATTTTTTTCTATAGTACTAATATTGACAATATTTTGTTGTCAGCTCTAGTGAACTAAATATCCAGACAATTAGGTGAAGGTAAACCTTGTTAGTTATTCATGTACCAAGGACGAAACACTGCCTTATTATAGTCGAGTCTGCAGATTGATAACCAAGGCCTTAGCCGAGGCTAGCAATCAGGCGAGACAATATAAAATTTTTCGCCAAGGTGCATATTACATTTTTTCGTCGACCTCGAACACTTATATTATTCATATCACGGTCCTATTCACACGTGAAATCCACCAGTAAATACCCTATTTAAAAGGAATATTCTCAGATATAATTATGAACATAAAAAAATGGATATACTTATACATATATAAAGAAATAAATTGAGAATTCGCATTCTCTATGCAATTCTTTCTCGGTTTATTCAACAGAAAACAACTACTACAACATTCCACGACGAACATTGAATTACATCTATTGAACATACACGATGAGAATTTGAAGACAAAATCTTCTGAAGTAGAGAATTTGCATTTTCCTTCACATGAAAGATATGCAGATAATATCATTCTGAATATTCAACAGGAAACAACTACTTTCCTGACTATTTGCCACGTGGAACATTGAATTATATATGTTGAACATCCAAAAAAAGAACTTGAAAAATGAAAATCCTCTGAAATTTTCAGTTCAATACTGAACATATGGGTTAAGTTATATTTTTATATCATAATTCATCATATTATTTTATCCGATTTGAGAGATGATGTCAATTTTCAATTATTTCAAAAAAAATCGTTCTATCCGTCATTCGGTTGCCCCCTTACCAGCAACCCTCAGAAGTCTTCGAGAGACTTGTGCGAGCAAAGAATGACGGCGGCCTTACCTTTCAACGTGTGATCCCAAACACTTTTTGGGCCATCAGAAAAATTTCTACAGTCGATGGTAATCGAACCCACGACCAGCAAGCGAATGCAGATTAGAATATTGACACTCTGTCCGCACGGATACCTGGCTTCTTTATACATACATCCATTTTTTCAGTCATAATTATATCTGAGAATATTCCTTTTCAATACTTTCACCCAATCAAGGGGTTCAAACTCAAACGATGAAAACTTGTTATTTTTATGGACCTCAATCGCAGATTCGTGATTAGGTTATCTCAATTCAGAATTTCTTTCCACGTCCTGTATGATGAAGATCAATTTATCATACATCAGAAAAAGAAATAGATACATTGTCAAAAATTCATTAGATTTCAATAGACCTGTTGAAGATCTATTTTATGCTATACGAATTCCAAGAAAGGATAATGGAATAAACCTATGATGTCAAAACAGTATTTTGTTGCTGATTTCGAAATTCTACACGTAGAAAATAAAGGAATGAAACTCAATCATTTTGAGTCATTAGAAATTAACAAATTCAAAAATTTTTACATTTCAGTTAACGATCAATTAGACCTCAATAGTTCACCACTGTTGAATTTGTTTTCTAAGTAGGTAATAATATGTATTTGCTATGAACCCACTCAAGTTAATCCGTTACACCGTATTTTAATGTAGATATTGTGCCTAATTTCCGAAAATGAAGGTTTATCGAACCTGTCCACAGGTAACTAATCCTTCAAGTTGGGAAAGTTGGATCAGTAGGATATATATAAAAGTTGAGCAAGCCAAGGTTGGTTTGCCAAACCTACAGGACACGTGATACTAAACGACATACAGATACCATGGGCAGACGAGGCAAAATATCTAGGGGTAACCCTAGATAACAAACTCACTTTCAGACAACACATTACAACACGAATAAACCTGGGTAAAGCCGCAAGGCAAAACCTACAGCCTCTAATAGGTCGCAGAAGCACCATAGCTATAGAGTTGAAGCTGCGCCTAATAAGAACCATTCTACTTCCAATAATTTTGTATGCATCAAGTGCATGGGGCCAATGCGCAGAAACATACAAAAAGCGAATACAGGCATTTCTAAATGTCTCAATAAGAATGGCAGTGAACGCCCCATGGTATATCCCAAATAGATTTATCTATAGGGACCTGAACATAAACCCAGACTACAAAGACAACTACATAAGACAACACGCGGAGACTACATTCGGAAGAACGGAAACCCACGAGAACCCGCTACTACACCAAGGATGTTTGACTGTATCTGTATAGGATGGCTCAATCCCTATACTGCAATGTATCCGTCGGGTGACGTCACCGCGTTGCCTTCTGCATGTTTATGTGTTTATGATATCGAGTGATCTTCGAGATCTGTGGTATCTGTGAGGGTGCGCACGCGCTTCAATAATGGCGCTTCAGTTTATTTGAATTCTAGAAATTCAAATTTTGAAATAATTAAACTGAAATAATAAAAATCTAGGCATATTTGCATGATACAGATACTGTAAGTAGATACAATACGATTTCGTGAAGAAAGTTACGGCTATTCCTGCTGTTTATAAAATCGTTTTTGTTATATAGGTGAAGGGAAGTTGAAGGATATTGGAATATCTATACATCTCTGGATAATCTATCTAAACTATGCCTGGTTTGACGTGTGCTGTATTTGGATGTAAAAACAACTGGGCATCTTCAAAAACAGAAGAAAAACTGACTTTTCATGTAATTCCAAGACAAAAAGACTTCCTATCCACAACAATACGAAATGAATGGATTGCCTGTTGTAACAGACCTGCTACTTGGAACCCAGACAATGGTAGAATTTGCTCAGCACATTTTTGTGATCAAGATTATGAGAGAGATCTACAACATGAACTTTTGGGTAAACAATTGTATATTTTCATTGAGAAAATGTCTTGATATTGGGATGTTTGTAGGTTTACCATTGAGAAAACGACTCAAGAAAACTGCAATTCCTACCCAGAACTTACCTGGCATTGAAATATTAAATTCAGATTCAACAGAAGATATCCAAACTATTCTTAATGCTAATACACAAGTTGATAATAATCACAATGTTTCTCAAAAGTCTACCCTGAATGTTATAGAAAATGAATTTCTAAATTGTCCACAATCCAACCTCCCTCCTGATGAAGATTCCACATGTTCCTCTTATAAACTCAAATATAATGAGCTCTTAGGTGAATTCACAAAATTGAAAGAAAATTATACCAATCAAGGAAAACTCAACAAAAGTAAAATCAAAACATTAAATAATAATCTGAGATATTATAAGAGAAAATGTTCAAAACTGAGTAAAGCATTGAGTGATAATACCTCATCTGTTAGAGAGATATTGAAGCAGATATTAACAGAAAATCAAATTTCCTTGTTATTGAAGAAAAAAAATAGAGTAAATTGGACACATGAAGAAAAATCTACAGCTTTTACTCCGAGATATTACAGCAAAAAGTGCTACTTATATATCAGAAACAAACTTCATTATCCTCTGCCAGGACTATCATCACTGAAAAGATGGGCCTCAAAAATTAATATAGGACAAGGAATATTGAGAAATGTTTTGAGTTTTCTGAAACTAGCAAGAGAAGGAATGAATGATTTTGAAAGGACAGTTGTGATTTCTTTTGATGAAGTGAAAGTGAAGTCAGTATATGAATATGATAGTTCATCAGATGAAATAGTTGGGCCGTATAGTTATATTCAAGTAATAATGGCCCGTGGTTCATTTTCTCATTGGAAACAACCAATATATCTTGGATTTGATGAGAAAATGACAAAAGAAATCTTGTGTAATGTAATATCGGAACTATATAGTATTTCATATAATGTAGTGGCATGTGTGAGCGATTGTGGCGGTGGGAATATAGGTCTATGGAAGGAATTGGAAATTGATATCAATAATACCTCTTTCAAACACCCTCAGACAAATAAAAATATTTACATGTTTGGTGATGCCCCACATCTTCTGAAATTATTAAGGAATTGGTTATTGGATACTGGCTTCAATATAGGCAATGTCAACATAAATAAGGGGCCCCTTGAGAGTTTAATTTTTGAAGATGATCAGGAACTCAGGGTTTGTTACAAGATAAATGCTAAACATATAGAAGTAGAGAAGACACAAAGACAAAATGTTCGTATGGCAGCACAACTTTTATCAAATTCTGTTGGAGAAGCTTTGATAAGGTATAAACCAGGACATGACAAAAAACTGGCAGAGGATGTAGGGAATTTCATTTGTGACATGAATAAATGGTTCGACATCTTCAATAGTTATGTGAAGATTGGAAAAAACCCTTTCAAATGTGCTTATGGAGTTGATTTAGAGCAGCAAGAGGGACTTTTGAATCATGTTCTTCAAAAAGTTATATCTATGAGAGCACAAGGAAAAACTTCATTACAAATTTTTCAGAAAGGTATGATTATATCCATAAAATCCCTAAAACTTTTATTCAAGGATATGAAAGATAAATTTCAAATTCAATACATTTGCACACACAAGCTCAACCAAGATTGCTTGGAAAATTTCTTTTTTCAATTAAGAAGCAGAGGACCTAATGAGCATCCCAGTCCACTTATAGCAATAAAACGTATAAGAATGATAATGCTCGGAAAGAATCCTGGAATTCTTGAAGCGCATGTAAATACAAAGGAACGAGTTATCGAAGAATATATCTCTTCCAGTGTAATGTTGAAAGCAGACATTCAAGTTAATGAGGAACCTGATGAATATTATTCCAGCTCTCAGAGCAGTTCAACATCTTCATCACAAATGAATGATATTGACGAATGTGAGACATTGCCTGAAATCAATCATGATGCACTAGAGTATATAGCTGGATACCTTGCAAAAAAATTCAAAAAAATTTCACCAAATTTGGGGCAACATACTCACAAAATAAAAAATGAGCATGATTACAATTTGCCTTCATGGGTCCAGCAACTCTCATATGGAGGACTCATTAAACCAAATGATGCCTTTATGAATAAAATTAAGAAATGGAACAAATATTTTGAACACTTCAATAGAACTAACCACAGTGGAAAAGGCATCGTTCGAAGATTGGCATCAAAAATTAAAAAACATTCAGACTACCCATTGGAAATCATCACTGGTTTTTTCAAACTAAGAACCATAATTAAAATGAACTTTCTGAATATGAAGAAAGAAGAGAATATTAAAAGGAAGAGACAAAGAGATGTTACTGATGATAGTTCAGATTCAAATAGAAAAAGAATCAGAAAACTTAATAAAATCACTAGTTGAAATAAAATCATTATGAAAATTACTTACAATAAAATGTTCAGAATTAAATTCGATTTTTCTTGATAGAAATGAGAAACTCACCTGTGTAATATATAACATTCAAAAATGGCAATATAATGTTGAAACAAATGATAATGAAAAAATAATTCTATGCTCTACATTATTTGTGAAAATTATTACTGGTGTTTTTTTAAATGTTAACTTGTTTACCATTTAACAGTGTTATATTTTGTTGTTTCTCACACCAAACTCAAATATTATCAAGACACATTTCAATGAATCTTTACAATCTACCACTTTTTTGCTTTTGCAAGCTTTGATACCTATCCCACTTCCTCAAAATAATTACATATTGATTATATATTATATATATATATTATATCCCTAGGTTACATTGTTTTGTTATGGTTTGTAAATGTAATCTCACTATGACAAAAACCAGGGCCGCCTCTAGCGGGTGTGCGAGGTGTGCACAGCACACCATCAGGCCCGAAAGGGGCGCCAAACGTAAGGGGAAACGATAGAAAAATTCCTACTTTCAAATTAAAATATTCATTGAAAAATTGACTAGTTCCATTCCAAACATCAAAAAATGCCGCCGAAAGGCAAAGGGGGTCGGGACAGGAGCGTAAAAAACAAAGTAGGAAATATAATACCATCGTCCACCAAGAATATTGGTGGACGATGATAATACCATAGACAATTATACCTTTCATCAGTAGGTTATCTTTCATCAAATCATTTGTCGACACGCGCACGATTCCTTAATGCGTTCGATGCAGTCCCTCTATAATTGGCCTAATATTTTTGCTGACTTTACAGGAAGCCGGTGGCGGCAAACAATGTATGATCAATTCGCCTTTTGAAAGCCGCCCAGGGCGGTTATTTATATTAATAGTCGGCGTTTTTTTCACACATAGATTATTTGATGTAGGGGTTTGAGTGGGGTGGCATATTGTTCATGGAATATTCAGAATATTGTCATTGACATTGTCTTTTAATTTACCTCAGTGATTCAGTTCGTTTCATAACTGTGGTTTCATGGTCTCCAGTGTTTGTGTTTCATTGAAGAAAAAAAAATTTTAAACTAGAAGTGGAAATATAAAATTAAGTATAGTGACTGGAAATATTTCATTTGCGTAGTCAATTTATTCATGAATTCTATGAATTATAGGAGAGGGAATCTGAAAAATTATCTGGATCACAATATAAAAAGAGGCTGTAATAATGTATTAGCTCTTCACGAATAATTTAGTTCATTTGTTTCCACATTTCACGGTTGCAACAGGAGAAAGATCTTTTTCAAAATTGAAGATAATAAAAAATTATTTGAGGTCGACAATGTCCCAAGAAAGATTGTCTAGTTTAGCAATTACATCAATAGAATCAAACTCATTAGATACTTTGGAAAGCGATTTAATTAGAGATTTTGCTACTCAGAAAGCCCGTAAAGTGTCATAACTCACCTGAATACTCTCTGTTGATAAAGTATGAATTTATTTCTAGAGTTCGTTCTTGGCTCTGGTTGTTTATTTCAGGATTTATTTTTATTTTTAGTTATGTTAATGATTTGATAAATTAAATTTTCATTATACATAATATATATGTATTCTTTTTTGGAAATAAAACTGTTGAAAACATCAAATAGTTCGATTTTATATTTTATTGCATCAGCTTTCAGTTTGTTAATTCAATAAACTCCAATAGGGGCGCTACTCTGGGATTTGCACACTAGCAGACAAATCTGTAGAGCTGGCCCTGACAAAAACTATATAATATATATATATATATAATTTATTTGAAATGACAATTTTTCATTGAAAAGGAATATTCTCAGATATAGTACTATCATAGATTAAAAAGGCCACATGAAAAAATTCAAACATACCTATCAAGAAATACATTGAAAATTTGCAATCCATATATGATGAAACTATGAATTTTTTCAGGTGTGTTCTTAAGGGGCTGGTAGAAAATATCTATCCAAGAAGCATAGGCTGAGTCGAGGGCTGAGTTGTCCCCAAATGTATCTCACAAAATTTCAAGTCAATTCTGATAAGGAATCCAAGAAAAAAATCTAACAACTTTCATTCTTCTCAAGGTGAATGGTCCTAGGACTCCTTGCTGATTGTTCAATAGAATGATCTTGTCTGCTTGTTTTAGTTCAATTCATCTTGCAATTAATGATAAGTCAGCTGGATATTAATTGTAGAAAATTCCATAATTAATTTTCTGGAAGAAATATGCTAATAAAATTATTGGTATCTCACATTTAGGTCACTCACTGACACAAATTGGGAAATCCTGGTTCAAAACATAGAACTCCTGTGATATTCTGGCCATATTATACTGAAAATCAAGTGATTTTAGTTATAGAAGCCTCATATTTATCACTTATATAAACTTACCTGGTTTTGATCATTGGAACATTGGATCATCTTCATTACAAAGGTTAAGCAGGTTTCCACTTGAATTTTGATTCTAGTCCAACAAGCATTCATATATTTATATCCTTTATTCATCATTACTTCTGGTGTATTATGGAATAGTGAATGGGTACAGTAAAATTGTACGAATTCAATCATTTTGACCATTTATTGACCATCCATCAAGGGTTCCTGTAAAGGAAGCTATGAAAAGAACACAAAAAAATCCCATTTTGGTATAACTGGTCTTTTAGGGAAATGGAAGCAAATTTGAAAGATAGGATATTTCCGAAATGAATGGACCAAAATGGTATTTGTTCGATTTATGATTTATGTCATTGTATATAAATAAATCCTTAAGAAAATAAAGTGATTGGTAATTAAAATTAATCATTTGTATTCCGCTCACCTGCACGCCAGTGTTCGGCCAATTACCCAATAAAATTTGCACTTTTTCAAGATTCAATATTCAGCAAAACTACAAAATTAATGAATTTTAGATCTTTCGACGAATACAAATATACGTAAATAGTGAGGTTATGTTATAAACATCCATGCATCCATCCATCAGCAGAATGATGCATCAGCAGTTAGCACACGTGGTGACGTCAGAGACAAACGACGAGCGGGATGATAAATTCAGCGGATTGAGCCATCCTCTTGAAAATAAGTCAAACATCCTTGCTACTACACGACCTGACCAACAGACAATTAAATCAAGACCCGCGCTTCGGAAGAATAAAGTACAGGCGCCCAATTCACCAAATATAAGATATAAGAACGGAATTAAATCAATATCAATAAAAGTTGCATAATAATCATCAGATAATTAAACAAAAAAGTCTCTCCTTCGATACCCTATAAAAAAGTAAACCAATCACAATAAGACAAACTCAATTTTGCTTCCCATTAGGGTAGGGAACCACCACGCAAAGTCAGGCTAGGAAACACACATTAGACAAAAAGGTTTAAAAGTCGGAAGACTGAAACCATGTAAGGGGTTTTATAAAACATATGAAGATTGCCAAATGCATAAGGTTGAAGTCCACTCGTTAGTGAGTGGGGGTGGATGGACATGGGGATGAGGAGCTATATCATATAACGTAAGCTAGTTATATGGCGGCACTTGATCCTGGGCATTCAACCTTTCGGGGGGCGTGGTGGTGGTAGGTTGGTTTAGTTCATTGTACCAGTATATCACCTGAGGAAGCTACTGTGTTTGCAAAACATGTTTTGTTTAAGAATTTTGTGAAAATCTTATCGTTCGTGTAGTGTTTACATTTATAATATTATTTGCTCGACTGGTTGTTCATCACATGTAAATCATGATTCATCGTTGAAAGGAATTGGACAGGTTTTATCCCTCAGTGGTCTTCTTCCTACCATGAAACTTATTGAAATAGATCTGGTCGAGTATTTTTTTACTACCTCTTTCTCATGCAATATTTATATCGTCTTATTCTGATGAATGACAGTAACGTGATGGCTGTTTACGTACTAAGTATATTTACGAACGACTGATAGTCAGGTGTATGTCCCAAGGTTTGTACTGAATACATACTTTGAATGTATAATACAGTATGTCGTTATCTTTGGGGTGCCAAAGGTCGAAAGAGCAATAAACTGATATAGTACATAAATACACTCATCAACACTATACTGCTTCATATGAAAAATTCAAATCAACTTTCATGTTTTCGAAGTGAGTATTCTTGATTGATTGAAGTTACTGAAGTGTGCCGATCAAACTTTCGACATATCTTTCAGTATGAAAAACATTTCGAATTGTTTTGAACTCGGCGATTCCCAAGAAATAAGACTGATTGACAAAAAACACCACTATTAACTATCCGATTTTGAAAAAAAAACAAATGAAATTACTTATCATTTACTATAAGTACTATGAGAATGTTCTGATCCTAATTTTTTTCTACAAGCGTGCGTGATTCACCCTATACCCGCACGCAATTTAGTTTGGGAAATGTCATTTTGCCGCAACAGTGCAGGAACATTTTTTCCCACACTATAGTGCGGGAAAAACATGGATATGATAATATGGCAAAATAAAAGTGGTTGGTGATGAAATATGAAAATTCAAGTTTGTCTGTTGCAGTATTAAGTATGTATTTTCAGAATCATTCATCAAGTTGCACTATTTATTGTGAAAATTGAGAAATATTGAAATTGATTTTTATAAAAATCCCCCTATAGATTTGGATTGATCAGATGGGAAACGATTATTGTTGCCATGCCAATCAAACCTCAAATAATTTAGTAATGGGCTTATATCACAAAACAAATTTTATTTCATAATTCGATAGAACTCGCCCAAACTAGCTCACCACTGCAAACCGTTTCTTGCTGTGAGCTCCCTACGTTTTATAAAAAATTATTGGAATGCCCGATTTTTCGGACCTCTACGAAGGCGCTGAAGGGCCACCTATACTTTTTTTTTTCGAATCCCGACTTTAAAGTCGGACCCCCGACTTTAAAGTCGGGGGTCCGAGATTAAAGTCGGGGGTCCGACTTTAGAGTCGGGGGTCCGAGATTAAAGTCGGGGGTCCGACTTTAAAGTCGGGGGTCCGAGATTAAAGTCGGGGGTCCGAGATTAAAGTCGGGGGTCCGACTTTAAAGTCGGGGGTCCGAGATTAAAGTCGGGGGTCCGACTTTAAAGTCGGGGGTCCGAGATTAAAGTCGGGGGTCCGACTTTAAAGTCGGGGGTCCGAGATTAAAGTCGGGGGTCCGACTTTAAAGTCGGGGGTCCGAGATTAAAGTCGGGGGTCCGACTTTAAAGTCGGGGGTCCGAGATTAAAGTCGGGGGTCCGACTTCAAAGTCGGGGGTCCGAGATTAAAGTCGGGGGTCCGAGATTAAGGTCGGGGGTCCGACTTTAAAGTCGGGGGTCCGAGATTAAAGTCGGGGGTCCGACTTTAAAGTCGGGGGTCCGAGATTAAAGTCGGGGGTCCGAGATTAAAGTCGGGGGTCCGAGATTAAAGTCGGGAGTCCGAAACTGAAGTTAGGAGCTAGATTATATTCTTTAAATATGTGGACAGAAATGAATATTTTCCATTGTTACTCATCCAGTTTGATGTCAGCAACATGCTCCTGAATTTTCTACATGTACTCGAGAAACACCCTGTACGTTTATGTACAAACAATAATTTTACATCCATTGGATAATCATCACATAAGGATCAGTCAAAATCCTCCCTTTTGGATGTACGTACACTGAATGTCAAATAATGGATCACACCTGTACGATCATTATCGTACGTATAGGGTGATTGTATATATTCCACTTCATAGCTGAGAATCTCATTTGTTTGTTCAAAGGGTGCGAAAAGATTACAATACAAAACATATATTTTCACAAATGAACTACCCTGAATGTCATTCCGTCCTTGGGTAGAGCTCAGAAAGATGAGTTTAATGATATATGATTACATTTGTAGGCATGAGATCACCCCTTCCGGACTATTTTCATAATCTTCTTCAATAAATAACCAAATTTCTAAGCCTTATGAAAACGTTGAGAATCAAGTTTTCAATGCGCAGTTTTCATTATGAACTAACTGATTATACAGGGTGGTCCACGGTGGATGGCCTATTAGATGTATCTGGAGAACGAAAAAACAGAACATTCTGAAAATTGGGATACTTTGATAATTGAACATTCTCTATCCCACTAGAATATTTTCATCGATACAGTGTTGCCTCTTCTGTAAGAAACAACTAGCAACTTCGCTATTTTGAAGGGAGCACCCTGTATTCTATTGCATTATTAGATTCCTCCTGAAGAGCTGATTTCATCAATCTTGGGATCTAGTAGGAATGATTACAGAGATATATGATGTTCAAAATCGAGATTTTTTGATTTTATTGCCATTTTAGATCCTTCATGAAGAGCTGATTTCATCAATGCATCACACTTGTGGTCTAGCAGGAATTATTACAGAGATATAGGGTGTTCAAAATCTAGAATTCTGAATTTCAGGATTTTTTTGTGTCGAAACTATTCATTATCGATTGAAACGACTAACATGTCCCTATCTTAACTTTTGATTCACTAAATACTGGAATTCAATTGGAACAAATACAGGGTGCTTCAAGATTCCGAATTCTGATCACCCTGTATCTGTTCCAATTAAATGTCAGTAGATAGTGAATCAAAAGTTAAGATAGGGACATGTGAGCCGTTTTGATCGATAATGAATAGTTTCGACACAAAAAAATCCTGAAATTCAAAATTCTAGATTTTGAACACCCTATATCTCTGTAATAATTCCTGCTAGACCACAAGTGTGATGCATTGATGAACTCAGCTCTTCATGAAGGATCTAGAAATGCAATAAAATACAGGGTGCTCCATTCAAAATAGCGAAGTTGCTAGTTGTTTCTGATAGAAGTGGCAACACTGTATTGATGAAAATATCTTAGACGGATAGAAAATGTTCAATTATCGAAGAATCCCAATTTTCAGAATGTTCTGTCTTTTCGATCTCCAGATACTTCTAATAGGCCATCCACTGTGGATCACCCTGTATATGTTATATTGATATTTTGTCAATATTGAGGATATTCGAATTAAACAAAAGTGATGACGTATTTTGCAAACCGATCATCTTCTCGGAATTTTCGAATGTATTCAATTTAATTCTTGGATAGAGCTAAGAAAGACGAATTCAATGATATATGATATCATAGAATGGGTCTGAGAACACCCGTTTCGGACTTATCCATGAAGTCCGAGATTAAAGTCGGACCCCCGACTTTAATCTCGGACCCCCGACTTTAATCTCGGACCCCCGACTTTAAAGTCGGACCCCCGATTTTTTTTCGAATCCCGACTTTAAAGTCGGACCCCCGACTTTAATCTCGGACCCCCGACTTTAAAGTCGGACCCCCGACTTTAATCTCGGACCCCCGACTTTAAAGTCGGGGGTCCGACTTTAAAGTCGGGATTCGAAAAAAAATAGTATAGGTGGCCCTTCAGCGCCTTCGTAGACCTCTGAAAACGAGGCGATGATGTGACGTCAAAACCCTAATACTGATACAAGACTATTCCAGACAGAGATGAATGATACATGATTTCTGACAGAGTGAATAAGCGCGAGATCACAGTTGAGAGAATTAATGTATCAGTTGCCTCAGTCTCCGTCGGGCGTTTGGTATTTTCTTTTAACTATGGCGAGAAGAGGTTTCTACGTCATAAGAGGGTCCGTTTTCAGAAGGTACTATTATTTATGTCGAAAAATAAAACATTCCAGTTAATTTTTCGATCGAATTATGTCGTCAATCATTATTTATGTATAAAAGGATCATTTTAAACATGGTTTGAGTTAAAAGTTCTACTAAAGGTGTACACGCCCATTGTCGAAGTGACAGACACCGCGTCATTTTCGATTCAGTGGAATTGCCACTATGTGATCAACATTTCCAGCTACAGAGATGCGATACAGATGTGTTATTGCCAACGAAGTCTCAAGAGAGGTATGAGAAGCTATACACCCGTTTCATTGAGTGGTTCAACAATTCGCGATAGAAAATAGAGTAATCACTGTACGTAGACCTCCACGTAGACGTTAACGTACGAAAAATAACGTTTACGTATTGTCGTTAAATTGAGTTGAAGTCGCCACTTTGGTCGTCACTGTCATCATAACGTAATAATACATTTTGTTTTCGGTTTGTATTGGTCATTTTTGGTTGTGTGTTTAGATTCGAACATTTATTCCTGTCAAAATTAGAGGACTCCTTGATGCAGAACTCGTTGGTGATCTCGAATTTGATAATTTTGACTTATCGGCATATTTCGAGTATAGTTTGGTTAACGTACGTTGATATTTAAGGTATACGTGAAGGAACGTGAGATAACGTACACCCGTAAGCCCACTAACAACGCAAACGTGAAGAATTGGAAAATGCGCATGCGTAGCTGTCAATTTCTACGTTTACGTTAACGTTCATGACAACACTTCAACTCTCTAATAACATAACCTGATGGCAGCAACTTGAACACTACTGAGCGGTTTGTTTTGATGATATGACCAATAAGCACAAACAAAAAACAAATGTGAACCAATGAAGATAAAGTAAACATACCGCTTTGACAGCTTTAAAGAACTCCGATAGGTGGCGTACGCTTATGTTCTATCGCGAATAAAGAAATTAAAATACCGAATAAAGAAGGAGTATTTTTGGCTCTCTTCCTAGAAGTGTCTGAAACCTAGAGACCAAACACCTTATGGGGTACCAATAGTACTAATCATTCACAATTTGATTACTTGTAATGGATTATAATATTTTCATTTTATATTTTATTATAATTTTTTTTTTCATGGAAGACAATAATTGTACAATTATCATTGTTTCGATTAATTATGTTATATGTATGTTTTGTCGTATATAACCATCCCTATTATAAACAATATTGTTTCTTGGGGTAATAAAGACAATCAATCAAATGAACGTCACTGTTTTCGAAATATTTCGAAAACGCATGAAATAATTTTAGGTTGTGCTGGGAAAAAATTGAATGTTGAAACTACATGTTTTATATTTTTTTACACACCTCCTAATTTACAATTTCAACTGGAAATTAGCCCTAATTTTTAATTTACAGTCACAACTGCAAAGGTTACATATACGTGAATAAAAAAATGTTTCAAGATGGCAGTGCAGAGCCGTCGTATGAAAGTGATTGAGATATTAATATTTGTATTAATTCTGCTAGAAAGCTTTTGGCTTCTGCATGTGTCTGTTCGAAAAATGTATACATTGTGCTAATGATGGTTGTAGCAATTTTTTTTGGTAGACAATTACCTACCGCTTAGTATGTAACATTCAAATCTTGCTATCCAATTGATGAATAATGATATTCATTTTAATATAGTTCCCATTGTCTAAATGTTACTTCCCGAGTTATTTTCGTTCACCTATACGGCCTTTTACTTGATTGATAATTATTATTTCCATAATTCATAATTCCAAAGTAAATATTATGAATTAGTGATTATTATTGTCTAGGTAGGCATATCAATATTTCATTATTGAACCTGCATAAATGTACATTGTTGCATTGCAAATTCTTTATTTTCGAAATAATATTTTTGTTTTCGTATAAAAGGTGATCAACGAGGTGATCAAGTTTGAATGACTAATACTATTGGAATCGATAAAACTCGATGGAATACTATTATTCATGTCTATGAACATATAGTTCGTTATTGAGATGAAGGGCATTGAAGTTCACATTTTTTACTGACGAATATCTCAAACACTTCATTATTGTCAACAGTGAATTGATAGCATGATCATAACATAACCTCAATTTGAGAATATTCCTATGGGTTGCGTGCAAGAACTGTCAGATGACCGACGCTGGAGGCAAAACATTGAAACACAACGTCACTTTTCTTATTTGTTTACAAGTGATGGAAATAGTTTTTCACAATTATTTTGGCATACGAATCGTATTTTTCCGCTATTCATCAATTCGCTCATGCCATCACATTGTGCTGTTGTAAAATGCACAAAAACTGCAGCGGAAGATGAAGGAATCCGGATGGTACATTATGATTTAAAAGTAAGTACCTACTATAGTCACTCACATATAGTTTTCATTTTTGAAATTTGGTAATTAATCTGATTTCTCATCGGAATTCCTTCTGCGATGGAAGCTAATAGAAATACACCTGAAATTTCTAAAATAATGCAAGAAGGGATTCATGCAATCAATCGGGAGGACTGGTCTGACATGCTGACAATCGTGTGTGTTGTAGACATTTTCAATCTATTAGCAGTATTAGCTTGTATTGCATGAGTGGCAGAAGGCAGAAGGAATTTTAATAAGGAATGAGAACATTTCATAATGATAACTATGTGAGATTACTATTTACCTGAAAAATCATATTCCTTAGTCCCTTGCTGCATTTTTTGTGAAATAAAAAAGTGAGGTTGTGTTTCAATAATTTACAGAAGAATGAAGTTGTGTTTCAATATTTTGCCTCCAGGGTCGGTCATCGTGCACGCGACCTATACATTCATCAACACAATCAACACCAACATTATAGTATATTATGTAACAAAGTGTTATAAACGTCATTTTAGTAGACGATTGTCTAGAAAAGATTATAAACGCGTTTAATACCATACTTCTTTTGCGAGCATTTTGTTTTTTTATTCATTGATTTATCTCTGAAATTTTTCGAATTACAGCTTTTTTTGCTGAATCCTTGCAGATTACCAACTTTCTGAATTTATCGAGAAACAATTTTCTAATGAAATAAACTGATATACCAATAATTTCAAAACATTTTTATTAAACACAAAATTATAAATTGGGATGACTGCTTAATACCGTTTATTGACTCCTCTAGCAACTCTAAGAACTTCTAATCCACGAGGCATACTGAAAATTAAGTTGCTTATCGTTTCCATTGGTATACGATCTACGATCCCATTCTTCCACTATCCTGCATCAATATAAAATTATTGCCCACTAACTCTTCATAAGGTAAGATATACTGCTCAAAAATGTCAATGTGAATTTGGGCATTCATCGACTGCCTCACCGGAAAAACATGGAGGGGTGTCTTTCCATTCATTGAAATCTCTCACACCATAACGGACCCACCATTAAAACTTTCGCATTCTGTAATAAAATTTTGATTAAACCGTTCACCAGTTCTTCTCCACACTCTTTTTCTTCCATCCACCATGTTGAGGCAAAACCTTGACTCATCCTTAAACAAGACATTCGACCATTCAGGAATATTCCACTGTCCATAATTTTCAACAAAATTTCTTCTAGCAGCACGATGTTTGGGCAATAATTTGGGACCTTTTGGTGGTCTACTAGCTTTTAAATTATCTTCTTTTAGACTTCTACATACCGTCTATTACTGCAACATCACGAATTTGGCGAAGATCTTGCTGAACATTTACCGCAGTATTTGATCGATTCCGTAAAATCAGCAATCTCAAGAAGCGATCATCTCTTGGAGAAGTTTTTCGGGGGCGACCAGAACCGACCCTCCGAGCGGTGCTGTTTGTTCGTACTTTCGGATTGCTCTACGAGCAGTTGCTTCATGAACTCCCACTGCACGAGCGGCGTAACGTTTACTACGCCCATCGTTTACTAACGCAACTGATCTTGCTACTTGTTCAGGATTTATTTGAGGCATTTTATGTAATTTTAGTCAATAAAACAAGACACTTAATTAATGACACAACGACAAATGGTCAAATATGGAGGCATACAACAAATTAGTTGCTATGGCAATGGCATTTGTTGTTTTAAAGACAATGTGATTCTACCAGAGTATAACCCAATCAATTTTGAGAACTCTGATCCTTCAATAAATTTAATTTGAGGGATAAGCTTAAGGTATCAGCAAAAGAGCTGTAATTCGGAAAATTTTAGAGATAAATCGATGAATAAAAAAACAAAATGTTCGCAAAAGAAGCCTCTTTCGTATAGGGTGCAAGCACTTTGTATACCATTACTCAATTAACACACAGGGTGAGTCAAAAATTAAGAATAAATCATGGTTCGAGTTATTCCACCACCATCAAGGAGGCCTTGAGAAAATGTTCACCTCTTAATTTTTTTTTAAAGACAAATGCATTACCTACCAACGAATAAAAAAAAATGAAAATCGGCCTACTATTTTTTTTAAGAAGATAGGTCAAATACGAGGTCAAATATCAAGTGCGTCACTTGTTTTGGAACTGAGTGTAATTCGAAGGGAATGGGAATTGAGAACATAATACAGTACAGTACAGTCCATTACATGAATTTCTATTGAAATGGCTTGTTTACTGACCTCTGTGAATTGTGAAGATTCTATCTTACGTAGTAGATATGAAAGCTCTTCGATTCGCTGAGGTGTCAAAGTTTTCGATTTTGCTCACCACATGAATATTGTGTTTAACGTTTATTGTCATGCTGAGCAAAGAATGACTTGGAAATATGCAAGTAGGAGCAAACATTCTCTTCGATTTCACTTTCGATACAGGGTGGTTCAAGATTCAGAATTCTGATCAATAGTGATTCACACGAGACCAACGAGACGAGACTTTCATGAAGTCTCGTCTCGTCTCGCCGATGAAAAATGAAGTCTTGTCTCGAGTCTCGTCTCGCAGCATGGAGTCTCGTCTCATCTCGCGTCTCGTATGAGAGTCTCGCAAATGTATGGCAATTTCGTTATATGCATAATCTTGTTCCAGTCTACGGGATATTTACCTTTACCTACTTCTTAGGTATAATGTAGAGGTAGAAAAGGAAATTACAACAAAAATAACATTATTTATTGAAAAGTGAGTACCTAATAGGTACATACTTACATCATACATCTAAACAAGAGAAAAAACATAGCATTATATATTCGAGAGTTATAAAAATAAAATAAAAAGTAACACGTATATTCTAAACAAATAAACAGAACAAAAACTTCAATCCAACATTATTTTTCTTATCGAAGAAATAGTTATCTAAGAAAAAACCTTCATCAGTCAGATCAGCCTTCACCATCACAAATGTTTTTGTTTCTCACCCAGTCGTTAAGACATAAAGTTATTCTTTATCTTAAACTATTTAGCACATAATGACTTATAAATAGATTTTCAGGTAGTCATTCACTTTGCGATCTGTCGTTATTGCAGAATTGCCTTTATATTCCGCCGCCGTGAGAATAGTCCGTTTTCGTTTCACGCATTACGTCGTTTCACAACAATCATGGATTGTGTTTTTGAAGTATTTATGAATGAAATGTTTTGTCTATCTGTTCTAAATATTCTGAATTCTTTCTAAATATGTTGTATTATGAATGAAATTCTCAAGTCTGCAGTCGGCACGCAGAAATATTCACCTGCAAGACTCTCGCACAAGACACGAGAAGTCTTGCACGAGACTCGAGACGAGACCAATAAAAGTCTTGTCTCGTCTTGTCCGAGTCTCGTCTCGAGTCTTGTCTCGAAAACGAGACAAGACCATGCGAGACTTTCGAAAACGTGACTCTCGCGGGCATCACTACTGATCACCCTGTATCTGTTCCAATTAAATGTCAGTAGATTGTAAATCAAAAGTTGAGATAGGGACATGAAAGCCGTTTTGACCGATAATGCATAGTTTCGACACAAAAAAATCCTAACGTTGAAAAATCTAGATTTTGAACACCTTATATATCTCTGTAATCACTCCCGCTAGATACCAAGTGTGATGTATTGTTGAAAGCAGCTCTTCAGGGAGAATCAAAAAATGCAATGAAATACAGGGTGTTCCATTTGAAAATCTAAAGTTGATGCCCGTTGCGCTTCAAAAGGGTTTCAACTTTGGAATATAATAATTGCAGGACAATGTGTCCCCCTCCAAATGAAAATCGACCTGTTTGAGCAAATTTCAAGTTTTTTAACGACATCGGAGATTTGGAGGGTGACAAGTTTTAGCTGGGACACACAATTTATACTTCGATACCTATACAGGGTGTTTCACAGATAAAGGGAAATATTCCAATGTTACAAAGGGGTCACGAAGGTGGTTCTGAAAATAGCATATTTGATAGGTCTTAGAGTCTTCATAACGGAGATACAGGGCGATTTATCGGTTTCGAATAATTATTCATTCGTCTATAAGTATTGAACTACCCAGTATATTTTTCTAAAATTTTGTATGGTGCTTAAACTTGGGACATTGAATTCATTCACCTATCGGGCGAAGTGAAAATCCAGGTTCGGCTTCAGGAAAAATTCACATTTATTCGAAATATCAAAATAACACACTGTATGTAATAATTGACAGAGTTCATCAAAGGAATCGTGAAGAGGAGGAAAAACTGAACTGGATTTGATGCTTTTTGTTTTCCCGCCACCAATTCTCATCGTAACAATCATAAGCAGAAAGCTAAAAGTATGTCAATTTGAAGAGTATTAAAATTATGAAACCACTTTCAATTATGATTATTTGATATATTCTTGTTAAATGATCGTTCGAAAGAACTTAGTAAGTCTCACTGTCTTTATAACGTCAATGAACGAGTGATAATTATTCGAAACCGATACTTCACCCTGTATCTCCGTTATAAAGACTGTGTAAGTTCTTTCGGGCGATTTTTTGACTAAAATATCGAATAATGAACACTGGTTTCACAATTTCAATACTCTTCAAATTGACAAACTTTCAACTTTCTGTTTAAGATTGTTACGATGAGAATTGGTGGCGGGAAAACAAAAAGCATCAAACCCAATTCAGTTTTTCCCCCTCTACACAATTCTTTTGATGTACTGTGTCAATTATCGAATACAGTGTGTTACTTTAATATTTCGAATAAATGTAAATTTCTCCTGAAGCCAAACCTGGATTTTCACTCCGCTCGATAGGTGAATGGATTTAACGTCCCAAGTATAAGCTCCTTACCAAATTTGAGAAAAATATACTGGGTAGGTCAATACATATAGACGAATGAATAATTATGAAGACTCTAAGACCTATCAAATATGGTATTTTTAGAACCACCTTGGTGACCCCTATCTACCATTGAGATATTTCCCTTTACGTGTGAAACACCCTGTGTACTATTACGATTTCCATCAGATATTTTTCGATGATTATTCTCGAGATTATTCTTAATTACCAGAAACCAACAGAAATCAACTTCTCTGTAGACAAATATACAAGCAATTCGAAATTATTCCTCGTATTATTATTTCAACGAAAATGTTTACAAAGTTAACAACAAATCAGACAAATACATTTTTCAAGTTCAAATGTCCTCATTGTTCGAATATTAAAGGAGAATGGAAGGTTCAACAGGTACTTGAATTCTAAATGAGACTGAATTTCACAACAAAATGCCCAATGCTGCACATTTTACTTGTGCGGCTCATTGAAAGTTAAAATATGGAAGGAATCCGAGGACAATTTCAATAAATTATAGAAGCTTATCTTTGAATTTTCTTGCGGTTCTTCGAAATTCCAAGAATAAGCCTGATAATCTACTTATTTTTGTGAAACTATCTGGATCTTCCACAAATTCATCAGGTTTCCTTCGATTTCATGCGGAACCGTGTTATTTTCTCGATCACCTTGAAATTTTCTGATCTATATGGAACATTTTGGATTTCTTTGAGATTTTTCCTCGGATTTTTCGAATCTCCTTTGAATCGTTTGGGATGCTTCGAGTTCTAAAGATTTTTTCGAATTGATATTCACGGATTTCTCCATTGAAATTACTTTAAATCTTCTTGAAAATTAGAAGGTTACTTTAGAATTGTAAAGTTTTCTCCAAAATTCTCATTATTTGCTTGCTATCAAATTTTCGTGAAATCATTAGCAGCATCTTATAATATCTCAAAATATCTAGAAATATACCGGTATCACTTGATTTTCTGTGGGTTCCTTTTGAATTTTTCAAATCCCCTTGGATTTTCGGACTTTCTCAAAATTCTTCTAACTTCCCAGGAATTTTACAAATTTCCTTTGATCTTGGCTCGGATTTTGATTTATCTCAGAGATTTCCTTGGAATCCATCGGTCCTCCTTGAAATTTTTATGATATGGTATTGCAAGACATTGCGCAGTATTGTGTGGTTTTGCGCTCGGTTTTGCGTAGTATTTTTAATAATTATATATACAGGGTGTCCCATAAGTCATGGATCGAAAGAAGTGGGGTAGTAGGGAGGGGGGATCATTTGCAATCAAACTAACCGTATATGTTTTTGGGTATATGATAAATTGACATTCATCATACAGGGCGTGGATAGAAATTCTGAATTGAGACTCTATCACGAAGCTGCGATTAGAGGTCGATAAAAATCACAAGTTTCCATCGTTCAAGTTTGAACCCCCTGATTGGGTATGGAAGTGTTGAAAAGGAATATTCTCAGTGGAATTATGGACATACAAAAATGGATATATATATTAATATGAAGCAATACATTGAGAATTCTGTTGTTACAATGGATCGGTGGGTTATGAAATATCAGATATGCATAGAAACTCTTTATGATAAGTGTTTATTAATCAGAATCGGTGACAGTACTTGAAAAATTATTATGACATTAACTATCAAAAATATATCAACATCGACATTAGATTACTAGACATATTGTAATCAATACAGTATGTTCTAACACCCTCACTTAATCTCATGTCAAAAATAAATCAAAATCACGAAATTTTTCTCAGTCCCATTTGTTCAGTACAGTATGAATGCTTGGGCCTGAACAACGATTTAGTCAAGACATCTGCTGGCATTTTTCCTGTTGGTAAATAGAGTACGTTGATATCCTTATTATCTGCCAATTCCCTCACATAATGATATTTGATCGACACATGTTTCGTGCGATTGTGGAAAATAGGATTATAAACCAGCTTGTTTGCCCCTTGATTGTCATTGTATATTACAACTGACTTACATTCCTGATATAACTCGTTGAACAATCCTTTTATATACACAGCTTCTTTAGCAGCTTCACATAAAGCCATATATTCAGCTTCAGTTGTACTAAGTGCAACGCTCCGTTGTTTCTTGGATTGCCAACTAATAGCGGCTCCAGCATAATTCAGTACGAAACCTGTATACGAACGTCGGTCTTCAATGCAACTGCCCCAGTCAGCATCAACATAACATTGAATTGGTTTTCCTGTTTTTTGAAAACATAAACAATAATCTGACGTACCTTTGAGGTATCTCAAAACCCTTTTGGCTGAAATCCAATGGTTTTTATCATGGCATGTATTAAACTGGCTCAAAAAACTTGTAGAAAAGGTAATATCTGGACGAGTGCAGACAGATAAATACATCAATGCCCCGATAAGTTCTTGATAGGGATAATGTTCATTGTTTTCCTTATTCTTTACCAATTTCAAATTAGGTTCAAGTGGAGTACTCACTGGTTTCGAGTCTTCCATTCCGAATCTCTTCAAAATGTTCACAATATAACGAGATTGATCGAGACGAATTTCATTATTCTTCCTGTCTCTTGTGACCTTCATCCCTAAACACTCTTTGATCTCACCCAGATCCTTCATCTTGAAACTTTTACCTATTTCTTCTTTCAACTTGTTACTCCTTTCTTTGTCATTCGAGAAAATGTAGAAGTCATCAACATGAAGTGCAATAATTATCAATTTTCCATCTTCATTTTTAGTATAAGCACAAGAATCATATCCGCATCTCTTGAAACCAATGTTTACCAAAAAAGTATGAATTTTGGTATTCCAAGAGCGAGCAGATTGCTTTAGACCATATATAGCTCTTTTAAGTTTGCATACCTTGTTATCCATTCCCTGCTCGATAAAACCTGTAGGTTGCTCCATATATATAGTCTCCTGCAAACTTCCATTCAAAAATGCAGTAGTGATATCAATATGATCCACTTCTAAGTTTAGTTCTACAGCTAGTCCGAATAATAACCTTATGGTGGCCAGTCTCACAACAGGTGCGAACGTTTCCATATAATCTTCCCCAAAAATCTGAGAAAATCCCTTCGCTACAAGCCTAGCTTTGTAGCGTTGTACTTCGCCATCTGCTCCTATCTTCAGCTTGAAAATCCACTTGCATTTGACCACATTTTTTCCTTGAGGACGGTCAACAAGCTCCCAGGTATCATTTTCGGCTAATGCATGCAACTCTTCCTCCATTGCACGTTCCCATAACTTCTTGTCAGATCTTGAACGAGCATCTGCAATATCGACTGGATCATTAAAATTTTCCAATGATAAAAAAGAGTATTCCATATCATCATATCTCTTAAGTCTTCGTTCCCTTTGTGGATAACGTCTTCCTTGTAGCATACTTCCTGATTGCTGGTCATTTTTCTCTGACACTGAATCGATATTTGTCATCTGACTTTGATTTGTCGAAATATCAATGTCATCAGAACATTCTGTATTATCTGATTCAACATAACTATCAATAACAGAAGTGTCAATCTGCTGTGGAGTTTCCTCTCTCACTGTTTTATTTTGAATTGAAACATCATCTAGATCTAGAGCATCTGTATGCTGTATATATTCTTCGGAATCTTGTTCCTCATCTCTAATTCCACTAAAAGAGCTATTTTTGCTAGTTCCTTGTAAATTAGTCGGAATGTTTTCCATAGATTCTATGAAAACCACATCTCGTGCCTTTAAAATCTTGTGTGGATTTTTCACATCAACCAGTCTATAGCCTTTTGAGGTTTCACAATACCCTACCATTATATACTGACATGATTTTGGGTCAAATTTCTGCCTTTTTTGCTTGGGGATGTGCACTTGAGCTTTGCTACCAAAGATCTTCAAATGGGATAAGTCGATTTTTTCTTTCATCCAAATTTCTTCGGGCACCGCCCCTTTCACAGCAGCAGTAGGTGATCTATTTTTCAAGTAGATGGCAGTATTCATGGCCTCAGCCCAATATTTCTTTCCCAGATTTGCATCGAAAAGCATGCATCTAGTCTTCTCCACCAGAGTTCTGTTTGTTCTTTCCGCCACTCCATTTTGTTGTGGAGAATACGGAATAGTTGTTTGATGCACTATGCCATGGATTTTCAGGAAATTTTCAAAATTGTAGTTCACATATTCTGAACCATTATCACTTCTGAGACATTTTATTTTTCTCCCCGTTTGGTTTTCTACTAAGACTTTGAAGTCTTGAAATCTGGACAAGACTTCACTTTTTGTTTTTAACATGTAACCATATACTTTCCTACTAAAGTCATCAACAAAAATTAGGCAATACTTAGATCCACCCCATGAACATTCTTCCATAGGTCCGACTATATCTGTATGAACCAGTTCCAATAAGTTAATTGCCCGTTTTGCACTCCTAGTTGGAAATTTCTTGACAGTCTGCTTTCCTTCAAGACACTGTATGCATGGCTCGCAATTTTCTTCATTAAAATTCAATCCAGTAACCAAACCATTTTTCAACATCCTCATGCCTCTTCTGTTTAGATGGCCTAAACGTTTATGCCAGAGCATGTGATTGGAAGAAATTGTAGAAAAAACCCTCACTGGTTCCTTGTCACATTTATCAGCAATATATAATCCATTCTTTAAGCTTCCAGTAAATTCTACCTCTCCTTCTATTTGACAAGTAGATTCCTTGTAGATTTTACAGCTGAGCCTATCAAACACAACTACAAGCCCTTTTTCAGTCATTTTGTTTACTGATAGAAGATTTGCAGAAAGACTTGGTACATGCATCACGTCTGTTACAGTTTTTGTGACAACATTTCCATTTTGATTAAGATCTATTGTCACAGCTCCTGTTCCTGTTGCCCTAATCTTCTCACCATTAGCTACTGAGATATTATTCAACTCTATGGTATTAAAATTTTTCATCCAATCTTTTTTCATAGACATATGAGATGTAGCACCTGAGTCTATTATCCAGTCAGAAGTCGAAGTTGTGCAGTACAGTGCAGTTGTCAGTAGTGTCTGATCATTGCTTTTCTTTTGGTTTTGGAGACCATAAGATTTAGTACTATTTTCTTGACTCCGTTTCGGACAATCTGGCTTCTTGTGCCCTTGTTCCCCACAAGAATAACATTTGATTTTCTTCTTGGGTATCTTCCTATATGTCTTCTTTGAGTGTAACGCTGCCTCACCTTTATCTGTTTGTTCATGAGATTTCTTTCTTGCATCTTCTTCTATAAGCTTAGCTTTCACTTCATCTGATGAGAGTTTTGTATTATTGTACGTTAGGGCCATAACTAAAGGCTCATACTCTTGATTAAGTCCATTGAGCATTACGAAACTAACAAAATCATCATCTATGGTTATACCAATATCTGCTAGTTTGAAAACTGTAGACATAATATCACTGATATATTCCTCCATTGAAGTGAACTCATCGCATTTTAATCTGAACAAATGCCGTTGTAAATCAAATCTTCTGTTCATATCCTTGGATTCAAAAGCTTTTTGCAAATTAGTCCATGCTTCCTTGGATGTCGTGGACTTACAAACGTGCACATAACAGGTAGGTTTCACACTCAAACCAATTTTAGCTAATGCTTTATTGTCCCTTTCTCTATTCACCGAATTCTGAGGATCAAAACCATTGATCACAATGTCCCACAAACCTTCCAACATCAAGCTCATCTTCATGGCAAATTTCCAAGATGAATAGTTAGCCTGCCCCTCTAGTTTATCTATATTTGGTACAGATGTAGAGACTGACTGTATTGTTGTGAAAGTTGGAGTTACGCTGGTGCTTCCGATAGTAGTTACTGACATGATGCAGATTTGTTGCTCATATAAGTTTCAGAAACTCTTCATTAATCATACCACTTCTACTACGTCTTCTGGGCCCATAACCTGTTGTTACAATGGATCGGTGGGTTATGAAATATCAGATATGCATAGAAACTCTTTATGATAAGTGTTTATTAATCAGAATCGGTGACAGTACTTGAAAAATTATTATGACATTAACTATCAAAAATATATCAACATCGACATTAGATTACTAGACATATTGTAATCAATACAGTATGTTCTAACAAATTCGTATTCTCTATATGATGAGAATATCTACTCTTTTTCAGTTTATTCAATAGCAAACAACTACTTTCCAGGTTATATGTCACGACGAACATTGAATTATATCTATTGAACACACACGATAAGAGTCTGAAAATAAAATATAAAAAAAAACTTCTGAAATTGAGAATTTGCATTCTCCTTCAGACAAAAATATGTATATGCACACATCATTCCGAATATTCAACAGAAAACAACTACTTTCCTGGCTATTTGCCACGTCGAACATTGAATTATATGTGATGAACATTCAAAAGGAGAACATGAAAAATAAAAAATAAAATCCTCCGAAATTGAGAATTGACATTCTTTTTCAAATCGGATGAATAATATGGTGTATAATGATATAGAAATATAACTCACCAATATATTCAGCATTGAAATGAAAATTGGAATGTATAGGAGAAGTATACTGGCATAAACTCTGATCTTGATGAGCTTGAAAACTTCCAAAAATAATCATTCATATCAGTGATATGGGAAATATTATCTCTCACACACAGGTTATATGACTTTATTGATGAGGATTCAGAAATCCGAAATGGTTTCATTGCAATAAAGTCATATAACCTGTGTGTGAGGGATAATATTTCCCATATCACTGATATGAATGATTATTTTTGTAAGTTTTCAAGCTCATCAAGATCCGAGTTTATGCCAGTATACTTCTCCTATACATTCCAATTTTCATTTCAATGCTGAATATATTGGTAAGTTATATTTCTATATCATTATACACCATATTATTTATCCGATTTGAAAAAGAATGTCAATTCTCAATTTCGGAGGATTTTATTTTTTATTTTTCATGTTCTCCTTTTGAATGTTCATCAGATATAATTCAATGTTCGACGTGGCAAATAGCCAGGAAAGTAGTTGTTTTCTGTTGAATATTCGGAATGATGTGTGCATATACATATTTTTGTCTGAAGGAGAATGCAAATTCTCAATTCCAGAAGTTTTTTTATATTTTATTTTCAAACTCTTATCGTGTGTGTTCAATAGAAATAATTCAATGTTTGTCGTGGCATATAGCCAGGAAAGTAGTTGTTTTCTATTGAATAAACTGAAAAAGAGTAGATATTCTCATCATATAGAGAATACGAATTCTCAATGTATTGCTTCATATTAATTTATATATATCCATTTTTGTATGTCCATAATTCCACTGAGAATATTCCTTTTTAACGGTATATGTGGTTATGAAATTGTTGAATTTATGTTGATAAAGAAGAAGAGAGTAGGTAATATCGAGGGTAATATACGAACATACAATTCAAATGTTATTTTTATCTCTTGGAGCGCACAAAAGGAAATTCCTATTAAATTCGTGGAACATCGCGCGTACCTCGGGAGGAAAGAAAGAGGAGGTGTATTGGATTTTTTTTAAATTTTTGAAGGCTATAAGTTCTTGGGAATACTTCCATTGGCAAATAATTCCAAAGCTTCGCCGTTGTATAGACGAACGAGATCTGGTAGAGTGTTGTTCGTCAATTTTCCAGGTTGACGACGAAAGGATGTGCTGACTGGGCCTATCGAGGTCGTCTGACTGGTATTGCTAGTGATGGAAGTATATCAGAGATTCCTGAGGAACATTTCCCGTGGAAGTATCTTTAGAACAGTGAAAGGTCGAAGGTGTTCTAATGGGGTGAAAGAGTTGGTGAGTGTGGCATAGCTCACCAGGCGAATCGCTCTTCTCTGGATGGAATCTGAGAGCATCAGCGTATGTTTGGGTGCTGAACCCCATACATGAGAACAGTATTCTTGAACTGGCCGTATCTGTGCTTTGTAAATCATGACAAGCTGTTGAGGAGTAAAGTAGATTTTCGCAACGGAAAAATGGAAAAAATAACAAATGTCAACAAACATTCCAAATACCCATAAATAAGAATGTTTTGCGTAGTATTGCGGGGTATTGCGTTGTATTGAAGAATATTGCGTTGTATTGCGGGGTATTCGAGCGTAGTATTGTGAGATATTGAATGATAAAGCGGGGTTATGCACATCCGAGGGGTAAATCTCCAGGAAAAATGTGTACACCAGACTTCCAATGACCAGAGACTTCCAAAGACTTCCAAAGACTTCCAAAGACTTCCAAAGAGTTCCAAAGACTCCCAAAGACTTTCAAAGACTCCCAAGGACTCCCAAATACATCCAAAGACTTCCAAAGATATCCAAAGACATCCAAAGACATCCAAAGACATCCAAAGACATCTAAAAACATCCAAAGACTTCCAAAGACATCCAAAGAATTCCAAAGACTTCCAACGGAGTGTACACCAGACTTCCAAGGAGATTTACCCCTCGTGCACATCCTTTCGTTGTCAACCTCGAAAGATGTCGAACAGCACTTTATCAAGACTCCTTCATCCATAGAACGGCTAGGCTCTGGAATTCATTGCCTGTGGAACGCACGATGTTCTATGAACATTATAGGGATTCCCTTTCGGGCGCTCCAAGCGATAAAAAAAAATCTTCATATTTTCTTGAAATTTTTCGAATACCTTCTAAATTTTACGTATCATCTTGTAGTCTTTCGAATCCCCTTGACAGTGTTGGATTTCCTCGCGATTTTTCTGAGTTTCCGCGATATTGGCTCGTATATCCCGTTACCTGGATTCTCTTGAAATTCCTCGATTTTTTTATAGCATCCCTAGATTTTCTTGGAAATGGTTGGATTTTCTTGAATTTCTTCAGAATAACTCGAAATTCTTTCAAAATGGATGAGGTCTCCATTTTTCTTCTGTTATGTGAACGCCTAATTAGCATTGAACTAGGAATATCCGAGGGAATATCCTTTAGTGTGCTCCAAGAGATAAAAAAAAACTAATTACCAAACTATCGCGTATTAACCGATGGATGGTCATGAATTATTATGATATTATAACAATTACTTATACCAATATTACCATTATCTCTTAACTACCTCATTGAAATTATTTTATCATATTTATCTATCCTTAAAATATTGATAATAGTTTCACGTAATTATCCGTAATTTAAGTATCTATACGAGTATATACAAGGTGTCCGGAAATTATGCGCAAAAAATCAAGGGGGTGATTCTGCATGAGAAAATATGAAATTTATCTCATATATACTTGTGTCCGGAAATGCATAGTTTTCAAGATACAGTGTGTTAAACTTTTTAGAAAAAATCGTTTTTTTATGAATATCTCGAATATTCTTTCACCAATTCTCTTGAAATTTGATTATGATATTCTTCGTCATGGGGAGCTGATTTAGCCATTTTAAAATCAGAATTGTGAAATCCAGTGGCGTCCCGGGGGCACCCTACCGAATATTTTTATCAATAAAATGTGCGCCCCTGATTTTTTTAAATTCTCTATCTCCATATCCTGATGATTAACAAAAAATACATCATGAACCATCTCTTGAATTATTTTGCAATTTTGCTGCGTTTCCGTGGAAAAAAAATAAATACCAATTCATTGTATAAATTTGTGCAAAACATTGCTTCACAAACAGGGGTGAAATTGAATGTGTTATTCATGTCCATAGACGTAGAATAAAAATTGAGATTCATTTTCTTCAAATATTTTATGATACATGTTCGACACACTTCGTATTATCGAAAACTACGCCTTCCTGGGCCGGGAATACATAGTTCTCAATATACAGAGTGTAGAGTGTGTCAAACATGTATCAAGGAATATTTGAAGAAAATGAATCTTCATACTTATTCTCTATCTATGGCCATTGATGCCGCATTTATTTTTACCTCAGTTTTTTAAGGAATTTTTTGGCACAAATTTATGCAATAAATTGGTAATTATTTTTTTCCATGGAAATGAGGCAAATTATCAAAATAATTCAGGAGTCCAAAATGTTGTATTTTTAGTTGGTCAATAGGTTATGAAGATACAGAATTCAAAAAAATCAGTGGCGCACATTTTATTGACAATAATATTCGATAGGTTGCCCCCCGGGACGCCACTGGATTTTATAATTTCAATTGAATTATGGCTATATCAGCCCCCCATGACAAAGAATGTCATTGCCGAATTTCAAGGAAATTGGTAGAAGGATATTTGAGATATTCATAAAAAACCGATCTTGTTTAAAAGTTTTAACACACTGTATGTTGAAAACTATGCATTTCCGGACCCACGTACATATGAAAAAGATTTCTTATTCCATCATGTAGAATCACCCTCTTGATTTTTTGCGCATAATTTCCGGACACCCTGTTTAAATCATACAGAATAAGACCAAAGTACGACGAAAAACTTCGTTATCCGAGGGGTGAACCCTCGGGTGAACCACTGGTTGAAAAATGTACAGGTATTGCCAAATTGGCGATACTTTCAGGAAATATTGAATATATTTCCAGTATTTCTCATCATTGCGCAATAAAATCAGCATTGCTTGTATTTCCTGTTTATTGCCTATACTCCCTACAAATAATATTACTTGTATTTTCTATCTATTGCTTATATTGTTCTAAAATTGTTCTAAAATTGTTTTATCCGTCATTCGGTTGCCCCCTTACGAGCAACCCTCAGAAGTCTTCAAGAGTCTTGTGCGAGTAAGGAATGACGGGGACCTTACCATTTAACGTGTGATCCCCCAAACACTTTCTTGGGCCATCAGAAAAATGTCTGCAGTCGCTGGGAATCGAACCCACGACCGGCAAGCAAATGCGGATCAGAATATACCTGGCCCACTTATATTTCCTGAATAATTCTTGTTGGTTATATATACAAAAATAAATGACACTAGGTATATCATTATTATTAACATCGAATTATTATTAACAGCATCCCGAAATTTAATTATCGTTTATAGATTACCATTAAGAATACCCTAGGGAATATCCTATTTTAATACATATTCAAAATCATTTTCTCGGTCATTTCTTGAAAGTATATTCTCTCTATATGTTCAATATAAGTATTTCCCACATGCATGACAGTGATATATGAAAGTAATGCATATTGGAAAATTTGATGTCACAAAAATGAATCTATTCAAATATGCAATAATTCACGTGATTATTTTGAGAAAATTCACTTTTCCACTTACCCTGTATAATAATGATGACGGTTTACTCGATGGTTCTCACTATATTAGACTCCACTTCATTACGCACTTATAACTTGTTTAAGAATAGTAATGAACAGAATATAGCTAAAAACAATGGAGAAAGAATGTCTATATATATATATTGCTGGTATTTCTTGAAAACTTCCTGAATTATTTCATATAGCCTGTATTCCCCTTTATATTGCCTGTATTCCCAAAATATTTCTTGTATTTCCTATGTATTGCTGGTATTTCCTAAAAATTGTCTGTCTTTTGTCTTTTGTCCTTCATAAGCCTGTAGGTATATTCCGAGCTGTATTCCCTTCATATTGCGTGTATTCCGAGGTGTATTCCCAGAATATTGCCTGAATATTTCTCGTATTTCCTGATGAATGCCAGTATTTCCAGAAAGGAATTCCTAGATTTTCTTCGAGGTTCCCTTCATATTGCAGGTATTTTCAAGGTGTTCTTTGTATTGTCAATTTATTTTTTGTATTTCCAGAATATTGCGTGTATTGCCAGAATATTTCTCGTATTTCCTGATAATTGCCAGTATTTCCTCGAGAAAAGTATATCTCTCGGTATATCTATCAACGTATATGTCCTAAAATGCGCCCTGTCGAAGTAAAACCGCGAATAAAACCGGCTAAAACCTAACGGATCCTGATACTATCACGGCCGAAAAATCTATACCAATCAGTACACATATCACTGCTCGACATTACAGTATGTAACTTGTGTTTTAGCACGACCATGTTTTCAATATAGCCGGAGCCGAGGCCAGAGCTTACTCTCAGAAGCTGTAATTCATCAAGAAGTATTTCATATCAGTGAATCTCCTAGGAAATCTGGTCATTGGTAGTGATTGGTAGTCACTGGGAATCTTTGGTAGTGTCTGGAAGTAGCCGTAGGCCATTGAAAGTTACTGGTCGTTCTAGGTAGTAACGACAAGTCTTTGGTAGTCTCTGGAAAGCACTGAAAGTCATTGAAAGTCACTGGGCGTTCTCGGTAGTCACTGAAAGTCTTTGGAAGTCGTTGAAAGTCTTTGGTAGTCACTGCAAGTCTTTGGTAGTCTCTGGAAGTCACTGTAAGTCATTGAAAATTGATAGTCGTACTTGGTAGTCACAGGAAGTCTTTGGGAGTCACTGGAAATCACTGTGATGAGTCATTGAAAGTTACTGGTCGTTCCTGGTAGTCACAGAAAGTCTTTGGAAGTCTTTGGTATTCACTGCAAGTCTTTGGTAGTCTCTGGAAGTCATTGGAAGTTACTGGTCGTTCTTGGTGGTCACAGAAAGTCTTTGGAAGTCGCTGAAAGTCTTTGGTAGTTTCTAAAGTTACTGGTCGATCTTGGTAGTCACAGGAAGTCTTTGGAAGTAGCTGAAAGTCATCGGTAGTCATAGAAAGTCTTTAGTAGTCTCTCGAAGTCATTGAAAGTTTGGGTCATTCTTGGTAGTCACAGGAAGTCTTCGAAAGTTACTGAGAGTATTATATAGTTTCTGGAGGAACTCACTCTGTGAGCCTTTGAAAGTGACTGGTCCTTCTTGGTAGTCACAAAAAGTCGAGTCGAAAGTATTTGGAAGTCGCTGTGAGCCTTTGGTCGGCGCTAAAGGTCTTTGGTAGTCTTTGGAAGTCACTGTAAGCCTATATGTATGTATGTCAAGACCACAGGGCAAGAAGGGGGAGTGTCAGAATATAGTGGAAATTGACTTGAATACAGATTCCATTGTGATTTTGATAGGTTGTTTTCACACTGTCAAAAGGTCAGGCAAACAAAATATAAAAAAAACAAGAGATACGGCCACCTTTTTTCATCTCTTAGAGCGTACCAAAGGAAATCCCTATAATGTTCGGGGAATATATAGAGAGGATAGGGAGAGGAGGTAGGTATTGGGATTTTTTTCAACTCTTGGAGATTATAAGTTCTTGAGAATACTCTGTTAGGCAAAAAATTCCGAAGCTTTGCCGTTCTATGTATAAACGAGTTTTGGTAAAGAGTTGTTCGACATATTTCGAGGTTGACGACAAAAAGGTGTGTTGACTGGGCTTGTCGAGTACGTCTGAGTCTCTGAGTGATGGGAATAAAATAATGAGTTTGCTACATGCAAAACGTGGATGATTAACGTTGAGGTAGCAGAACCACTCCATGAATACGTTTTCTATTTGGCTCTCTGATATGAACATTTTTAAACGCAGTGACATTTTGGGGCATAAATCATCTGATTTGTCCTCAGTACACATATATTGAAGTAATAGGTACTCATATTTTTATTTTCCTGAAACAAGTAGAAAATCCGAAAATATAAAACTGCATTTAGCATGCGATGTTTTTTTTTTCGAAAATATTAATTAAATGTCCGTCATCTGGTATGCTTGTTCACTAAACATGAAAAACTTGCCATAAAAATCATATTTCCTGTATAAAAAGTACATCGAAGTACATCATGAGTATATAAAGTGTCCAATGACAAAATAAGGAGAGCAAGTACCTGTAAATGCATCCAACACAAGGGGAAAAAGAAGTCGAAATTCGAGTCGAAATTTCGAACTTTTTTGGAAATATCTCGATAAATAGTGGTTTGTTCACATCATCATTGTCAAATTCGTGTTTTTCAGACAAAAATACGTATGTACCAGAAAAAATTTTCGAAAAAAAAAACCCATCGCATGCTAAATGCAGTTTTACCTTTTTTTTTGTCAGAGAAGTTTTCATTAATAAATTCAAGTTTCTCATACCAAAATACCTATGTATGTAGGTGAAACTAACTAACAATTTCCTAAAAAAACATTGTGAAATATACCACAAGATACGTGCAAACGCAAACTAAAATGACGCAACATTGTATTCATAAGTAGTAGTAACCTTTCCATTGACCATCAGTTTATTTCCCAAGAACGTATACCCAAGGTGCACAGTTATGCACATCACACATCAACAATAAACACGTGGAGAACTGACCTGATAAATCCAAACGAAAATAGTCCAGGAAATGCCCAATAAAGAAACCCGACAGAAATTATGAACTCGAACATCGTCTCTAAAGTCCAGGCCACAAAAACACCACTAAAAACCACCATAATATATGTTATCGTTTCGCAATTGTTCACGCAAAACACAGGACACAGGCAACTACGAACAATGCCTGACCGACAGCGCAGTCAAACACAACTGAGCGATTGCTATGCTATGCTATTCCAGTATTTGCTATGCAGTGTGCATATTATATGCTTGCCAAAGAAACGCCAAAGTTTTCGATAGCGACATTAAACGATTCGCTTTTGTCAGTCAACGACTCACGGCCGGATCGCATAGCTTACTCGACTGTCGACACCCCAAAACTAACGTGACTTCATTCTCATTCTCATTGCACCGGTCTGGCAGTGATTGTTCTTCATTCATTTGTTGTCGTGCGCACCAACTTGCTTGGGGCCATAATCACCTGGCCATTCATGGAAAGAGCGGAAAAAAAGAGGTGCATTTTCATTTGTTTCGTTGGAAATGTTCGGAGCCAGCCGAGGAGCCAGCTGATGAAACTGAAAAGATCATTCGAATGAACCTCTGAGTAAAGTTTCGGTGCATCAGCAGGGGATAGTCCTACACGATTCACTGTTGCGTTCCAATCAACAGTGGTGTTTCTAAGGTGGAGTGTGGAGTTAGTAACAATGCCTGCACTGAACACACCTTGATATCGATTTCGATGTATGCTTTGGTATCGATATTTATCGATATTTATCGATATTTATCGATATATCGATATATATCGATAGATATCGAATAACGATATATCGATAAATATCGACATAACGATATGTATCGATAGTTCGATATGTAGCAATATGTACGACATGTCCATTGCATCTAACTGAACATTTAAGTTCAATGAGTACATATACTGCTACTATAATAATTATAAAAAAAATTAATAGATAAGATTATTTGGAGGATTTGAATATTAAGAAAAAATTTTGCATAATAATCACTGTTTGTATACGGTAATTCAAGTACACCTAACCTTTGAACATATTTGATTATATCTAATATATAATGGTCTGTTCAGTAGACTCAAGTATTTAATACTTAATGATTAATTACCATTTCAATGCGAACAGAGTGTTTTTTCTACCAAGGCAGTTTTTGTCATTAATTTATCAATAACGACTTGTCATATTATGCTGTCATGGTCATGGCTACTAGATTTCAATTAGTATTGAAAAGAAGTGAAAATAGTGAAATTTGTTTGCTGAAGTAGAAATCCAATAAAGTCAGTTTTTTCTGTGACGGGCAAAAAGTCTGACATTTTATCACTGTTGGCAGGTTAGAAAATGTCTTTTCACGGGAAAGATGTCAATACTTCTTCACCGGATATATAGGTGCACTGTTGATGGCTTTTATTGTGCCAGTTCCGAAAAATAACGCCGTCTCAACCATTGCCAAGCATCCGGATGGCACAGCAGTGGTTGTGAATCCAAGCGCCACTGTGTCCCAAGGGTTCACGAGGTCAAAGAGGCCAGCAACAACAACAAGAACAACGTTTTGGTCATGATGGAGGTGGAAAAGGCCTTTGACACCGTCTGGTACGAAGGTTTAATGTCTAAATTGTATAAGGCTAGAATGCCGATTTTTATCATTAAAATTATCGATGCATATATCACCAACAGGAAAATCCGGGAAGGTCAACGAAAGTATATCGGGAGATTTTTCACTCGAAGCAGGTGTTCCGCAAGAGTCCTGCCCCTCACCTCTGTTGTACACCCTATACACGCATAATTTCCCCTTGTAAGAGCGAACGAGTACAGCATTGTACGCCGATGATACTCACTCGTTCGACTCGAATGTCGCCAGGGCACTGTTCCAGATCCATCTGGACCGGGAAATCATACCGTACTTTGACGAGTCAAAGATCCGCATCAACAGTGCGAAGACAGAAGTCATCAACTTCCACAAGAAGGTCAACAACTCCACGTTGAGCAGACCTTTGACCGTTACGGGGATTGAGGTGGCAGACATGATCACCGTGAAAAACCTGGGAGTCAAGTTGGACACCCGTATGAGTCTCAGGCCAAACACCAACTATGTGATCCAAAAAACGCAGTCTGCGATCAAAAAGATGTACCCCTTGTTATCCAGGACCTCCCCTCTCTCGTTGGAGAACAAGCTCCTGGTGTACAAGCAGATCAGCAGGCCTGTGATAACGTATCCCTGTTCGGTGTACTGCAGCATCTCACCTACTCATATGAATAGGTTATACAGGTGCTGCAGAACAAAGTACTCCGTATTTATCACCAACGGTAATAGATACTCTCGAGTGGCAGATCTCCACGAGGGATGTGGTGATTTGCCTAGAATCAGTGAGTACATCCTGAAAGTATCGAATAAACTCTACAAATACCACATCGCTGGAAGTGACGTTACCCGGAATCGAACTCCCCATCTCCACTGTAGCAAGCGGCAAACTACCCGCCTGTCATCTGACATCCTGTTTATGCGACTAGTTTTAGTTAAAAATGTTGAGGTAGGTCGCATTCGCCGAATAACATTGTTTATCAAAACTTTCGAGCAGTAGACGAGAAGTTTTGGAACAATGTCATGAGCGAAATTGAAGCAGCAAGCTGGAGTATGTCAATCGACAAAAATTTCTAGGAACAGTAGTATAACGAATTGTTTTCGTATGAGTATTCCATGATTGAGACAATAAACGAGCGGCTTGCGAGAGTTGCGCACGATGCATCCATTATTCGAGCTTCCAACATGATTGACGTTTTAAACTTCCAAAATTTTATCGCTGAAAAACGATGAAGGTTGGTCACGAGTGGGTCATTTCGGCTTCTGTATTGGTAGAGCAAGTCCTATAAAATTTAGTTAACAAAAAAAGATTGCTGTAATACAGAAGAAACCGTGAAAATTGCCGATTCTGATTGATTCTAGAGACCAAGAGTGGAATAGTCACTTATAATCCTTCTAAGGAATCAATTCTCGCCGGAAATTTTTCGAGTAGGTACAGTGATGCCCAATAAATAGGTAACGACTCTTGAGCGAATCGAAATATTTTTGTCTAAGCACATGTACTATTCATTGCCTAGAAACGAACTGTCTCCCTCATTAGCATTTTATGATCTGCTTCGCACTGTGAAGGTATTATATAGGGTATACCCAGCGGTATATACCCAGAGGTGTAATAATTATTATTCGAACGTGAAAAATAACAATGACATAGTTCTTCTATGGCAACAACAATGAAATAAATAGGAATTGATCTAGACTGCTTCACAATGATTCAGTTCCGATGAGAACGATATAATATAATTATAACTAGAATCCAATCTTGGAGTAAAGGGATTTACTATTTCGTCCTTCAAACCAGAAATGATAGTACTAAGAATGTGTAAATTTCAACAATCTTCAAACTTCAATTCATTAATTGGTCATACAAACCATCGAAACTTCAATTCGATAATATTTCATATGAAAATATAGAATGACGGACCTGATGGTATGAACGAATAAGTCAATAATATGGATATACGAACGTTATACGAAATATTCCGACAATCGATCTAAAGTATTTGAAAGAATATAGGTATGTATGAATATACCAACATTCTCAGAACAAACATTATAAAACAATGCCATGATTTATTGAATATAATATATGTATATATAATAATATATGACAACAAACTAACTAAACTGAAATAAATTTGAAACTATACAGCGTGTAATTTAGTTTATGGCTGAAAATAACGGATATGGTTCCTCAGCTCAATTTAAGAAAAAGAAAAAAAGTTGATATGAACATATGCCCTAAACCTCTCAACATCCGAGCTATAGGGTGTTGGAATTTTCAAGAAAGATTAACTTCAATATACTGAACAAGAACTAGTTCCAGGGCATATGTTTATATCAACTTTTCTTCACAAAATGAGGTAAGGAATCATATCCTATATTTTTAACTATCAATTAATTTACACCCTGCATAACCAGGAGAAAACGATCAATGAAATTGTGATAAAATTATGAATATATAGTACTGAATTATATAATATAGGTATATTCAGGTAGTCCATTTATTTTCAAAATTATGCTGAGTTGAAAAAATCTCTGAAAATTTTGGGTAAATCCGAGGATTAATCTGGCATAGCGCAGTTCCAAATACGGGAGGTAAATAGAATTCCCTTATTTCTAATAGAGCACCACGTTTTTCTACATTTTTGATTCTATATATTACTCTGATATGAACCATAAAATATATCAGGTGATTTATTATACCAATTTCAACTTTTTCGGAGTAATTACGACTTTCGAGAATATTTTCAAAAATGATTTTCTCTATACCTAACTGAAACACTGAAAATCATGATTTCTCACTAGAGAGAACTGGTTCACATAATGCACTTTGGAGTGGAAATATGAATTCCTTAAACAGGGATATCTACAGTGTGATTATTATCACCATGTAAAATAGATTTTTTCTGTGACAGGAAAAAAGTTTGGCATTTCATCTCTGTTGGCAGGTTATAAAATGTCACTTTTCATGAATTACTTTTTTCCCGTAGGAAAAAAGTGAGTACTTTTTTCCCGGATATATATCACATATATATACTCTGTTAGTGGCTTTTGTTGTGCTATAGTTCCGAAAAATGAGTCAATAATACCGTCTTCGAGAAAGAACTGCAAGTCCTTTTATTCCATTCGACTTCGCGGTTTCGTATATTACTAAACAACTACTGAATTCGCAATTTTTCAAAATCAAATCACAGAATTGAACTGACAGTAGTGACATCAGATATTTGATTACTACGAAAGAATGATAAAGATGTCTATAAAACGCAGGTGTCCCTACTGTTAAAAACTTGAAATTTCACGTCGATAATTTTCAGATTTCGAAATAATGTAATATCTTCTCAATATTGATTCGTCCTTCTTTCTGTCACAAAAAAAAATAGTGTATTATACAAGGGAAAAATATTAGATTTCAGCTCACGGACACAACCTGGAGCTGAAATCTACTACTTTTTTCCCTTGTATAATAAATAACTATTAAAAATCAAAATTATATTTTATACTGTTGAATCTATCAGCACAAAGAAATATCGATCAGCTATAAAGAAGAATTATCGAAAACACAGTCAAAAATACACATCAAACATTTTGGTATTATGTTGTGTTATGTTCGGTGACCGCGTGCTATATATACCGTGTGTTCACTTGAAGAATTTACCACCGCCTGTAAAATCCGTATTATTTTATCGATTCCAAAAAACTTTTTATGTTGTGTTGGTATTTGAAATATCCATCCAACAAAAAAGTTATGGTATTCTTAAATTTTTATCGTCGCCAACTACGACCAATTTCATTGACCCATATTTCAAAAATTACTATTTAGGCTTTTTTTCACTGAAACTAATGATGGATTCGGTACGGAGATCACTCAAAATAAACCAGTACCGATTTTCATCATCATAAAACATATAAGTATAGGGTGTCTGAAAATACGGATTACTATTTTTTTGTATACTTGATCAGAAAATATAGTACCTAGGTACTGTGGTATTTTTGAGAAGAACTGATGTCGAATTAATATTGAGGACTTCAAACATATTGGTCTTGATTATTATCATTCAAATATACATAAATGTGAAGATAAAAAACGTTTTATGATGATGAAAATCAGTACAGGTATGTTCCGAGTGATCTTGAATGAGAATCCGTCATTACTTTCTAGGAAAAGAACTATCATGATAAAAAATATTGCCTACTTATTCTTTTTTCTTAGACACATTGGATATTCGAATTATAAAAATCGTTACAGATATGTTTGAAGTAGGTCCTCAATAATAATTTGTCATTACCCAATTATGCCATAGTATACCTAATCTTCTGATCGAGTATTAAAAAATAATAATAAATCGTTCTTTGGAACACCCTATGTTTTTTGATGATGAAAATTGGTATAGGTATGTTTTGAAATACCCTGATGCAAAATCCATCGGTATTCTTAGTGAAAAAATCCCTCATTGTATTTTTTGAAGTATGGTTGAATAAAATTGTTCACAGTTAGCCATGGAAACAGTTCAAGAATAAAATCATTTTTCTTGTTGGATGAGAATTCCAAATACCTATCCAATAAAAACAATGTTTCAAGAATCGATCATATAATAACGATTTTACAGGGGTGGTACGCTATTACAGTGGACACACTGTATCTGATCAATTGATCGGAATGAATCTCTATCTGGCAATGAAATTTCAATCAAAATGTTCAAATGTCACTGTTGAAAATAATACATTTCTAAAAATATTAATGCTGAACGCTTCAAAATATGAATTAAAGCATGTTATCACGGTTTATATCATAGAATAATAAAAATGAATCGAAATTATGAAGAAATTTGTGATGGTCCATTATAAATAAGGAAGTTCTACTCACTCCCGGTTCAATCGAGTGCTACGCCACTGTCGAATACTGTCAGTATTTAGTATAGGAACCATTTGCATATATAACTTTTCTCAATTGATTTGGCATAGATTGAATCACATTTGCTGTCAAATCGTCAGGAAGTTCGTCCCAAACTCTCCTTATATTAGACCAACCATCATTCAATTTGGTTAAAATACTCGATTTTTGGTAATTACTCAAATGATGAGATATTTCCAACAACAATAGCAAAGTTTGAAATTATAAAAATATCACGAATTCACAAATATCTCATCAGAACGAAATAGGCTAATGAATGATATGAAAATCGAATCATAATTCTTAAATCCTGTCCTTCAAAGGGTGAATTATGTGTAAACCAATGAAATTTGAATAAACCACAAATCTCTATGAATTAGAGTCGAGCCTTTAAAGGCATTGGTCTACAAGTTTATGTTAATTTACAGGAAGTATCAAGCGACAGACCGACAAGTATTATTTCTTCACTCTATAGGTAGACAAGTTACGTTGTAGATTGATGATTATTAATTGTTTTGTGATATTAGTATACATATTTCTTTGGAGGAAAACTGAGAACTAAGAATATTGAATACCTACGTCTCTGAATTTTCAGATCTTATAAATCACTAAATCACGAATTCAAGTATTATGTCTATAATACTAGATCTCGGAAACTACGAATATCAAATATAGATGAAGAGTTATAGTATTTAAACAAACACTATTTATATATAGAACGAATATAGGTTCGAACGTTTCAAGAGATGAAAAAATATGTTTCGTTACTAATTTTCATTTTTACCAGTTCTACGACAGCATACTACTCACGTTTGATATCTTAATATTAACATTGATTGAAATAAATATAAGTATAAACACATACTTCTCGAAAAACGTTTCTAATGAGATTTCCTGATTTTTGCTAGAATTTACAAACCTAATTACAGTGTGTGAGGTTGAAAACCGCAAAACCATCGAATTTTTCGGAGCGATGACCACTCAGAAAATAAAATATGTATGGTAGGTTTAGAGACGAATGAAAATGGCTATATTTGTCAGTGCTATACTATTCCAAATGTTTCCTCACTGAACTGGTATTGAAATAGTCGAAATATCAATTTACAATTATTGTTCATAATTCCGAAACTATAAACTTTTGTTATATAAAAAAAATCTAACAAACTTAGAATCGTAGAATCTGAGAATGCAATAATATTCAAGGTATCCCATTAAAAAAAGAAGAATTTATTTGTCGCTGCGCGTTTTTGAGACACTCGAAATAAATGAAAATTAGAATTCCTGGAAGTAGATAATCGCGTTTCAAGTTAATAGGGTGTATACCGTTTTCTCTTCGCAAAACCATCAAATTCAGAGAAAAATGTATATTAAGAACGATCAAGAAATATGATTTCGAGGAAAAATAATTGAAGGATACACTAAAGACAAACTCTAATTTGAAAAAGAAATTATACCGATACCGCTTTATATTCAACAAGTTCTTTATCTATTTCATATCAACTAGAATCGAACAATGAATATCGATGATGATGCTGGTCAGTTTTTTTTTTAGTCAGCTTTATTAGATGAAGTAGAAAATATTACTCTGGCGATGTGAATATTAGCCCGAAATCTTAGAAATATTCAGAGATACACCTGACAATCCCGTACCACAAACCACAATAAGAAATAAGTTATTGAAACAGCGGGCGGCTTTAATAGATATTAGTCCGGGTGCATACACCGAATTTTTAAAGGGATTTTCACAAGAGTCGTTACTTATATATTGGGCATCACTGTACATGCATTTTTTGAGAATTATCACTAATTACGAGTAGCGAAGCGACGAGGGATAATTTTCTTTGAAAATTCATGTACGAGACAAATTTCTTGCAATTACTTCATGCACGTGGAGGAATTTGGTAAGAAAATTTTATACCGGAATTATATTTGAAAAGAAAACATCAAGGGAATATGTACCTTCCTGTACCCTAGTCAAATAAAATTCATAGTATCAGATACATTATTGCATGAAAATAAATGATTTCATATGATTTTCTCACTGGGTGTTCGGAAAATAAAAAAGAATGTCAAAATTATTCCAATTTTGTCTTATTATATAGATAGCTGTCATGCACGAGAAAATTTCCACTTATTAATTTCACGGCTACGTGATCATGTGGATGAAAAATTTCCAAAAAATTTTCTGGTTGTCGAAATGAAGCATCTGATTGGTTGAAGATGACTGGTATGAAATTTTCACTTGTAATACCACTAGAGGTCAAATTATATCCGGAAATTTTTCGAGCTCATGGATAATTTGAAAATTATTCCGAGTTGAAGACGAGGAATAATTTTCAAAATATTCATGTGCGAGAAAAAATTCCCGGGAAAGTTATTTGACATCGTGTGGTATTCGGTAAGAAAATTTCACACCAGATTGTGTTTGGAAATTAAATAATTTCAGAAATTATTTGTTCATTTGATTTGCATACAGGTCAATAAATAAATTTAGTTTGGGTCGCAGTTTCGGCACCAATAATAGATTCCTGATTTCTACCTATAATATTTGCATGAAAATGCTAGTTTGAAATGTAATATATTTTATTCTTTCATTTTATATCAACTTTGGAATACTACAAGTGATAAGAAATTATAATGTTGACAATTGAATTTTCATAGGTATAGGTACAGGGTGATTCACCATTAATGTCCCCCCCTCTAGCTCACTTATTTTTGAAACGATTTAAAATTTTGAAAAATAATCTGAAATAATTTTTCATAACTTTTTTTTCCGTTGCATCAGAAAATACAGGGTGCTCGGAACAAACGATTTACAGAATACTACCTGATTTTTTCAAACGGAACACCCTGTATTTCATTGTATTTTTAGATTCTTCCTGAAGAACTGATTTCATCAATGTATCACACTTGGGGTCTAGCGGGAATGTTTACAGAGATATAGGGTGTTCAGAATCTAGATTTTTCAAACTTTCAACTCAAAAGTTGTGGTACGGACATGAGAGCCGTTTTGACCGATAATGTATAGTTTCGTCACAAAAAATCCTAAAGTTGAAAAATCTCGATTTTGAACATCTTATATCTCTGTAATCATTTTCGCTTGACCCCGAGTGTGATGCATCGATCAAATCAGCTCTTCAGGGAGAATCTAAAAATACAATAGAAAATAGGGTGTTTCATTTAAAAAAATCAAATATTACCTTGTAGATCGTTTGTTCCGAGCACCCTGTATCTTCCGATGTAGCAGAAAAAAACTTTATCCAAAATCATTTGAGATGATATTTCAAATTTTGAAATTGGTTCAAAAATAACTGAGCTAGAGGGGGGGACATTTATGGAGAATCACCATGTACATAGTAACTAGTAGTAGTAGAGAAAGGGGAGGCGGTCGTCTAGCAAGTAGGCCCCAGTGAGCCTTTTTTGCCGATCCCTGCTTCACACCTCATGTGCACATAATATCTACTATTCCTTCTACTAATTCTCCTTTTCGAACCTCCGTGGATTTCTGATGAAGGTCAGTTTGTCCGTCCACCTTATGAATTTGATCTTTCTGTTGAAACGTTTCAGTACCAGAGATTTCGAATTTTAGCCCATGTAGTGTGGTATGACATTCTATAATCTTTGAGTATTCACACTATGCAGTAGGGGCATCAATGGATTCTTAGCCTATCAATTCTTGATTTCTACCCAATGGGCTTATATCACAAAAAAATTGTATTTCATAATTCGATAGAACTCACCCAAACTAGCTCACCACCGCAAACCGTTTCTTGCTGTGAGCTCCCTACGTTTTATAAAAAATTTTCGAAATCCCCGATTTTTCGGACCTCTGAAAACGAGGCGATGATGTGACGTCAAAACCCCAATACTGAAACAAGATCGTTCCAGACAGAGATGAATGATACATGATTTCAGACAGAGTGAATTAGCGCAAGATCACAGTTGAAAGAATTAATAAATCAGTTGCCTCAGTCTCCGTCGGGCGTTTGGTATTTTCTTTTAACTATGGCGAGATGAGGTTTCTACGTCATAAGAGGGTCGGTTATCAGAAGGTACTATTATTTATGTCCAGAAATAAAACATTCCAGTTAATTTTTCGATCGAGTTATGTCGTCAATCATTATTAATTTATGTATAAAAGGATCATTATAAACATGGTTTGAGTTAAAAGTTATACCATAGGGTGTACAGGCCCATTGAAGTGGCACAAAATCACTATTTTAGGACGTCAAAATATCATTCGGTCATCAAAACGTCATAAAAAATTTGCGATTTCATACGCTGGTGGGTACCCACGAGCAGGGTTGGCAAATATCATGATATTTATATATATATCAAAATATCATAATATCGGATATATATCCGATATATATCCGATATATATCAGAAATTTCGATTTTGTTCCTAGGCTGATATGCCAAAAAAAAACACAATATAAAATACCTTTATTTTGGTAAAAACAAAAATCAAACTTCAGTTTAATTCTCGGTTTAATTCGAAATAACAAAACACGAAACAAAAAATAATATTTTTCCGAAGATATGTAATATATGGTGATATAAAAAACTTGTCGTTTGATAAATTTTTAAGGATTGCAAAACCGAGAAAGAGGAATATAATCATCATTATCAATATTATCATCTTCACTCAAGGCAACTAATTCATCATTCGACGAGATCCAGTCCAAGCTTTTGGCTTTTTTATCTGTATTTGGGTTCAAACATTTAAAAATAAATACTAGCTTACTGGCTTTTTCGTTGCCTAGACGATTTCTCAATTTAGATTGAACTATTCCAAAACTCGAAAAAATTCTTTCTAAACCAGCTGTTGCCGCTACTGCACTGAATAACTGCTCACATAGTTGTAAGAAGAGTTCTTTTTTTGGCCATTCGGAGTCAGGAATTGCAACCGATTTCCACCAAATCATTGTATGCGTGAGGCCTGTTCGTTTGTATTGCTAAACTTGCTAAAGTTGATTCTTTTTCCATAGTTGTCTCTGTTCATGGCATGATGTAAACAAAGTAAGTCATAGAAAAAAATCGAGTTCAGCAGGTAGAGCAAGGACAAACGAACACGCCTGATGTACCATGTACCTAACAAGCAGTAAACAAAAACCGGGGATTCCCCGAGTTGTAAGTTATAACCACGAAACGCATTGTTGTCACGTATTCATTTTTAACGCAAAATATCAAGGACTTTTTGCTCCGGTATTTATTTTGTTAAAAAGAAGTGAATGATATATATCATGATATATATCACTTGATATATATCGGCCAACCCTGCCCACGAGAAAAAAATGTCCACTAAAATACATACGATGCTATGGTAATTTGTCATAAAAACCTAATTCAACTGTAGAAAAATCACTGGTGTGGAATCTTCATGAAAATATTTCCGTAACCACCACACGTATTTGACCAACGTTTAGAAAATACTCTGTAGAGTTTTGAAAGGAGATCCCTGTGCTGTTATCACTGAGTCCTGAGTCAGCCATCAATGTCATCTGATACACTTTTTCGATCACATTCTTGTCACCTTTCAAACATACACGTAGGTATACGTGTAACGCGATACCAATAACGATATGCAAAGCGATTATGAATTTATGTGAATGATTTATTAATACACATATAACTCGTAACAAAAAACAAACATATTTTGTCTATGCTGCGCATTTTCATTTACTTACACCGTTCCGGTCGACAAAATAGATGGATATCCTGAGAATATCAAAATACAGAGCCCCCCAATTGAAGTGGTTCACTGGACAATTTGGTATTCAGATTTCAAAAGCTCATTTTATTGGCTTCAGAATTATTGAATTCGAAAAACGATATGAATTGGAGAATACATATTTTACAAGGCGTTCAAAAATGTTTCTTCTGTTTTTTTATTTCTATTGATCGTTTACACTGTAATGCTGATATATTTTTTTTGTAAAATGTCCAGAAATAAGATATAAAATTCGCTTACATAGCGATTATAAATATTCCCCAAAAATTCTTTTTGAAAATAAAAAAAACGGACGCCAAGCAATTTGAACAGTGTTCATTTAAAAAAAATACCGAGAAAGAAACCTCCGCAAAATATTGTTGAATGATATATTTATCTCTCAATATAAATAATATGATATGTTTGTACATTATTTGTTTCATTGATTGAAAAATCCAGGCACATATTTGCGTGACGCGAAGTTAAGGATGGGGGCCATGCCCGGCCGCGATTTTCCTAAATATACTGCACGCTAGCACAAACCACGCCCACCATAATACGTCATATCTCATACTGTGCTCCAACGCAAGAACTGAAGCTTTCTCGTTGTCAATCTCTTGTACGCAGTAAATTCATACACCCAAATGGTCTACTGGTTAGCGCTGTCGACTCTCAGTCTGAAGGTTCATGGTTCGAATCGCTGTGAACTCGAACTTTTTTTTGCAACTTTTTTTTTTCACTAATGTTTTTTTACTTCATTCTGGTTTTCCTTTTTCATAAAATATTTGATGTCAAATAGGTTAGTGCGTTTAGGATAAACAGTCTCATTTTATTCAATTTTGTTGAAGAACTCAACTTTTGAAATATATTATTAATCAATGTGTTTCTACACTCCATTCGGTTTTCCTTCCTCAAAAATATTGCAATCAGGGATAGGTTAGTTCGTTGAGGATAAATAGTCTCTGAGTTTTGCCTAAGTAAAGTACTTTGAAGATGAGATATAACGTGGTATGTGCTACTTTTTCAATCGATTTATTTATATGAATCAGCTACGTTGTGCTGTCAAAGATTAGATTTTGCAGGATTGTGCTGGGCTCGATTATATTTTGCAATGCCGTAGTAGGGGGCGTGTCTTGTGCTGCAATAGTTTATATTTAGTAAAATCGCTGCCCGGCCGGTACACCCAGTATACAATATTCCTAATCGATAGGAGATTCGATTCTGAACAAAAACTATCTTATTTACTCTTATCCTGAATTCTAAAATGACTAAGCTCTCGAAGATTTGTTTTTCTTAGTTTATGGGAAGGCAAAGTTAAGACAAGTAATACATCTACCATGTATCGAAGATTACAATTGTTTCGGTTGGTTGGTTGGATAAAGCTTCTTCATATTTTAATGACGCTAAGGACAAAACACAACATCAGAATGACACCAGTGAAGTCAAAACCAGGGAATGTTTTGAATCGAAGTTACATAGAACACTGAACATAGTTGTAGTTAAACAATAAGGAGTTGAATAATTTAAGACTATCGAATCGAGTTTTGTTCATTGAGGCAGTTGAAGTTAGAGTTTTTGACAGCTTTATCAATTTCCAGGGTTTCAAGGAGGTTAAGTTTCTTTCCTTCGTCACAGATATGTAAAATCTCTATGGTAGAATTGTTGTTAGATAATGTCTGTTCCCTAACAGTTACTCACCCCGCTATGCTCGGTTAAAAATAGTTTTTTTCTCTATGACGGGAAGAAAGTTTGGCATTTCATTTCTGTTGACAGGTTATTAAATGTCAATAATAACGTATCCGAGAAAGAACTGCAAGTCCTTTTATCTTCCATTCGACTTCGCAGTTACGTAAATTACTAAACAACCACAAAATTCGTAATTTTTTGAAATCAAATCACAGAATTAGACTGACAGAAGTGACATCAGATATTTGATTACTTCAAAAGAATGATAAAGATGCCTACAACGCAGGTGTCCCTCCTGTAAGAAACTTCAAATTTCACGTCGATAATTTTCAGATTTCAAAATAATGTAATATCTTCTCAATATTGATTCGTCCTTTCTTCTGTCACAGGAAAAAATAGTGTATTATACACGGGAAAAATATTAGATTTTAGCTCACGTTTTTTTGTCTCCAACGCAACCTGAAGGAATCTACTACTTTTTTTCCTCATATAATAAATAACTATTTTTTCACGTTATTTAAGTAATCTTCTTCCGCCAATAATGGTAGGTACATTTAGATTTTTTTCTACTCACATAACTAAGATGGCATTTATCGTACGGATATGTACCACGCTAAATGATAGATTAATCACGGATTGTCGATATGTGATTTATTCAAAATATTAAACACGTTACCATGGCAACACGATTTCTTAAACACATCACCATGGCAACGCAGTTCAACAAACACAGCTTCAGTAATTTGAGACATGTCTGGCCTGTCAATTGTATTAACTGTCAACTGTAATTTTCATATTTGGTATCAGAATTATTCAAACAATATCGTTTGTATCAGAATTCTTCATTAAAAATATATGCGAAATGTAGACGAAAGTGAAATCGAAGAGAATGTTCTGGTACTTGCATATCTCCAAGAAGTGTAAAAATGAAGCATCCATCTTTGAGAACAATTTATTTATTCTGCGATAAGCATGACAATGAAATTGAAACAAAGGTTAGTAAGCAATGGACTGGACACATCTACAACCAATATCACTTATACGTGTCTCGCTGGTTGCATGCAGTTGCATGTATTATGTTGTCAATTCCTATTCCATTCGAATTATTTTGTAGGTTAGCAGGAATAGCAGGTATTTTAATGTTATTTTCGGAGTTCGTAGAAAAAGCATAGTATGTAACGCGTTTATAAACTCTTCTAGACACTCGTTTATTAAACACTCGTTCCGCTCTGCTCCGCTCGTGCTTAAAATACTCGTTACTAAAAGGACGTTTATAACACTTGTTACATAATATACTATTATGTGGTGGAGTTGTGACTGTAGGTTCTTTCACCCCTTCTGATTTATATCACCTCCACTGTAAGTTATGGATCACATACGTTGAAAATGAATGTATATACAATGATTTACAGTATTAAAATATGATAATTCAGTATTATAATTATCCTTACAGTATATAGACCAAGTGAGCGTGCGGGAATATTGCCACACTGTTCGATTTCACTTTCGCATTGCTATGATGATATGAGATACTTTCTGAGCAACAACATGGTTCAAAGTTCAACTTTTCCCCACATGTTGCACACTTTACTTTTTCTACAACAGTATTTATTCAAAGGATTCGAATAATGTAACTTATTGGTATTCATTTTATAATGTGGCACTATGTCACATTGAATATTGTGACCAAAGAGTAGACGCCTCTCCTAGTTCCTCAAAGTATTTCAAAAAAGTACACTTTCCGAAAAAGATTTTATTTCTGTATTTTTTTAGATTCGATAAATTTTTCGTACCAATATGCCAATTCATACTTTTTTCTTGAAATTTCCAGAAACAAATCCAACTTTCGCAGCTTTTTCCATTATCTCTGTCTCTGGCGGTGTATTTATCAAAATCGTCAAATCTCGGTATACCGGGTGTCAACGAATCTATTAGACAAGTCATAACTTCTAGGCCATAAGGTGTATCAAAATGAGATTTGGTATCGGTAAAAGGTATGTGAAGAGGAGAGTTTTCACATATTTTTCACTTCCCGGTCACTTCCGGTTTCACCGGAAATGGCTTCGGTTCAACATTTATAAATGGAACATCTTGTATATTGTAACATTTTTGGGTTTCTGAGACAATTCTAGATCAGAATGTGACATTTTTGAAAGTTTTAATGCCTACTTAATTTTTTCGGAGTCACTTCTGAAATTGCATCTAGGAGGCCATGATCCGAAGTAAACTAATCTAAGGACCTCAGGTGATATCGGAAAATTACAATCGCGAAGTTTCAGTGACAAGTATGATAGATATGAATAAGACAAGTTGGCACAATTACATTTTCGTGTCTAACTATTATTTTTCAAATAGCGACCATTTTTTGACAAGCACTTTCCGAAAAAGGGATATTTTGACGAATCTAACGATACTAATTTATTTGCGATTGGATTGCAAATAAGAACATAAATTGAATATTAAATATGTGTCTTGAACAAGGAGGAATGCACTTTGAAAATTTACTATAGTGAAAATTTTAAGAAATTAGGAAACTGAAAAGAATTTTAGTGCATCGCTGAAGTCATTGTTAATTTTGTTAAATTTGTTGATCCAATCGCAAATAAATTAGTATCGTTCAAAATATCCTTTTTTCGGAAAGTGCTTGTCAAAAAATGGTTGCCATTTGAAAAATAATAGTTAGACACGAAAATGTAATTTTGCCAACTTGTCTTATTCATATCTATCATACTTGTCACCTGTCACTGAAACTTCGCGATTGTAATTTTCTGATATCACCTGAGGTCCTTAGATTAGTTTACTTCCGATCATAGCCACCAAGATGTAATTTCAAAAGTGACTCCGAAAAACTTAAGTAGGCATAAAAACTTCCGAAAATGTCACATTCTGATCTAGAATTGTCTCAGAAATCCAAAAATGTTACAATATACAGGGTGTTACATTTAAAAATTTAGAACCGGAGCCATTTCCGGTGAAACCGGAAGTGACCGGGAAGTGAAAAATATGTGAAAACTCTCCTCTTCACATACCATTTACCTATACCAAATCCCATTTCGATATACCTGATGGTCTAGAAGTTATGACTTGTTTAATAGATTCGTTGACACCCGGTATATGGTTTTGAAACTAAATAAGCTATGCGCTACTTTTCATAGCAGTAGTAGAAAATAGTATATTGTGTATCTAGTGCGTGAAGTATACTTTTTTACGCGAGTGTGGAAGTTTGTGGAACGAGCCGCAGGCGAGTTTCACAATCCGCACGAGTGTAAAAAAGTCTTCACGGACGTGGTGCACACTATACTTTTTCTACGACCTTTTACTTAGAGATTGAATTAAAGGAAAATTTGACTAATTTTCTTTATTACAATAATAATTATTATGAACAGTTATATTGCAATTTTGTGAATTGTCAAAATGTACATTTACTTTGTCTTTCTCTACAAAATTAGTGCTACCTAGACCAGCGACCGGTGTGTGAATTTGTATTAACTCTTATGGCACCGGTGCGTGGAATAAATCCCATAAGAAAAGCATGGCAACACCGATTCGTGAAATGAAGCTTTACACATTTTTATCGATGTGTGAAGTTAGTAATTCACATACGGGAGTAGAAAAACTATTTTTTTTTTCTTCCTTTTTTTTCGTATCTTGCTGTTTTTCAGAAAAACCATGAAAGTTACTCAATTGCATGTGTCTGGGACAAAAAAATTTATAAATTTTAATTAGCAAACCATGAAAAACTTGAGTGTTACCTGTTATTTTCGCTCGTACGGGTCCACAGTCAAGGCCACCCAGGTCCAAAGTGACGATGTCCTACAAAAAAAGAAGTATTTGAAACTTGATGTTCCATGTGCAAAACTTGACTGCAAATGGGTGTGAGAAATATCATTGGAATACAGTGTCTTTCAAATGTCTGGGAACGGTTTATACTGGATGATTTTTGATGATACCCAATTCAATGTTGGTATTGGCAATGTTCTCAAATCAACAGTTTCTCAGATATTGAGGGTAACTCAATTTTTTCAAGTGGGACAAGCTATTTATTTTGATTGCAATCAATTCAGCGTCCTCTCATTACTTATGTCTCCAAATATACACTCAGTTCCAAAAAAAGTGACTTGATATTTGATTTATCTTCTTAAAAAAAATAGTGAGCCGATTTCTTTTTTATTTGTTGGCAGGTAATGCATTTGTCTTAAAAAAAATAAAGAAGTGACATTTTTTTCTTCCTCATTCTTGGATAATGAGGTGTTGCATCATCTTGTTGAAACCATATTTCTTGTATGAGTATTAATATTCGCACAATTCAACGAAAATACAAAGTTGTCATATACACTCAGTTCCAAAAAAAGTGACGCACTTGATATCTGAACTATCTCTTTTGCGAACATTTTGTTGTTTTATTCATTGATTTATCTCTGAAATTTTCCGAATTACAGATTTTTTTGCTGAATCCTTGCAGATTACCAACTTTCTGAATTTATCGAGAAACAATTTTCTAATGAAATAAACTGATACCAATAATTTCAAAAAACATTTTTATTAGACACAAAATTATAAATTGGGATGACTGCTTAATACCGTGTATTGCCTCCTCTAGCAACTCTAAGAACTTCTAATCTACGAGGCATACTGGAAATTAACTTGCTATCGTTTCCATTGGTATACGATCCCATTCTTCCACTAATGCATCTGCCATTTCTGCGAGACTTTCCGGAGACCTCTCGCGAGAACGTACCCTTCTCCCTAATTCATCCCACAAATGTTCTATAGGATTTAATCGGGGCTTCTCGCAGGCCATTGTAATGTGGCAATACCAGTAGTTTCTAAGAAGTTTCGCACTATTCGCGATAGAAAAAAACACGTCGCTCCTCCTGACGGCAGCAACTTGAACACTTCTTAGCGGTTTGTTTTGATGGTATGACCAATAAGAACAAACACAAAACAAATGTGAACCAATGAAAACAAAATTAACATGCCGCTTTGACACCTTTCAAGAACCCCGATAGGTGGCGTACGCTATTGCGAATTGCTGCGGTGTGTGGTCTGGCATTATCCTGCATCAATATAAAATTATTGCCTTCTAACTCTGCATAACGTGAGACATACTGCTCTTAATGTCAATGTAAATTTGGGCATTCATCGACTGTCTCACCAGAAAAACATGAAGCGGTGTCTTTCCATTCATTGAAATTCCCCCCCCCCCCACACCATAAGGCATTTCGCATTCTTTTATCAAATTTTGATTAAACCGTTCACCAGGTCTTCTCCACACTATTTTTCTTCCATCCACCATGTTAAGGCAAAACCATGACTCATCCGTAAACAAGACATTCGACCAACCAGGAAAATTCCACTGTCCATTTTCAACAAAATTTCTTCTAGCAGCACGATGTTCGGGCAATAATTTGGGACCTTTTGCAGGTCTCCTAGCTTTCAAATAAACTTCTTTTAGACGTCTACATACCGTCTGCTTACTTACTGCAACATCAGAATTTGGCGAAGATCTTGCTGAACATTTACCGCAGTATTTGATCGATTCCGTAAAATCTCAAGAAGCGATCATCTTGGAGAAGTTTTTCGGGGGCGACCAGAACCGACCCTTCGAGCGGTGCTTCCTGTTTGTTCGTACTTGCGGATTGCTCTACGAGCAGTTGCTTCATGAACTCCCACTGCTTTGCGGCGTAACGTTTACTACGCACATCGTTTACTAATGCAACTAATCTTGCTACTTGTTCAGGATTTATTTGAGGCATTTTATGTAATTTCAGTCAATAAAACAAGACACTTAATTGATGATACAACGATTAGTTGCTATGGCAACGGCATTTGTTTTTTTAAAGACAATGTGATCCTACCAGAGTACAACCCAATCAATTTTGAGTACTCTGATCCTTTAATATAATTTGTGGGATAAGCGTAAGGTATCAGCAAAAAAGCTGTAATTCGGAAAATTTTAGAGATAAATCAATGAATAAAAAACAAAATGCTCACAAAAGAAGCCTCTTTTGTATAGAGTCTAAGCACTTTGTATACCATTACTCAATTAACACAGAGGGTGAGTCAAAAACTAAGAATAAATCATGGTCCGAGTTAATCCACCACCATCAAGGAGGCTTTGAAAAAATGTTCACCTCTTAATTTTTTTTAAGACAAATGCATTTCCTACCAACAAATAAAGAGAAATAAAAATCGGCCTACTATTTGTTGTTGTTTTTTTTTAAGAAGATAGGTCAAATATCAAGTGCGTACCTTTTTTTGGAACTGAGTGTATATGACAACTTGGTATTTCCGTTGAATTGTTCGAATATTAATACTCATACAAGAAATATTGTTTCAACAAGATGATGCAACACCTCATTATCCAAGAATGAGGAAGCATAGAATGGCCTGGCCGCTCCTCCAATTTGACTCCTTTAGATTTTTTTGCGAGCTTTTTTGAGACCTTTGAAAAATCGGGTTTTTGTGGCACAACCAGCAAATTTGAAGGTCTTACAGTATGAAATATGTCAGGAAACTCTCTCAATCACGTCTCAAATGCTAACTAATACACCTTAAGGAAATTGATATGGTTGACATTTGAGCACTTGTTCAGATAGTTTTCAGTCTCAGTTATTTCATTTGATTCAATACTACAATAAAAAAGAAGTTGATTATCGAAGAGTTTATCCAAAGAAAAACACCCTGTATGACATTTCATGGTATTTTCTCGAGCCGCTTTGACAATATTGGACCGTTCGTAGACAATCCAACGAAAATGCCATGATGTCATATTTCAAGAACCGCATCAATTTAATATCTGATATTTGGAGACATAAGTGATGAGGGGGCGTTGAATTGATTGCAATGAAAATAAATAGCGTGTTCCGATTGAGAAAATGGAATTTCCCTCAATATCTCGAAAACTGTTGATTTGGCAACATTGCCATTACCACCATTGAATTGGGCATCAACAAACAAAAACCGTCCTGGTATAAAATATAATGATTTTTTTTCGAGCCGTTTCTGAAATATAAGGCCCTTCCCAGACTTTTGAAAGACACACGTATACAAGGTGTATCGAAATAACACAAAAAAAAGTGGTGATACTATGATGAAAATTAAGGTGGGTATTTGGTATTGATTTTTTTGAGGAACGTCTTTCCGGAAAAGTTGTTCCTTTCTGAAAAACTAGTTATTTATTACACAAGGGAGAAAAGTAATAGAATTTAGCTCCAGGCTGTCTCCCGACGCGTAGCGTTATTTGTAAATTTTTTTGAAATATCAGGTGTCAATTATATTTTTCGCGGAAATAATGAAAAACTCATTTCTCCAATGCAGGTGTTCATGATATGCAATACAGTGGCTTCATTTTTTCCTCGAAAACGAAGCCGGATATGAAGAAAATACTAGAGGACAAAAAGTTGTATTTTGAGTCGTTCAATCTGAAAGAAATAAAAATTCGGAAAAAGTCAGTGGAGTACTTTTTTTTACAATACAATATTGTTGGCTGTGGTGCCACTGAGACGCCACTGGCCTCTATAATTCCAATCTAAATAAGCGCCTCATTAGTTCAAATAAAAGTACCAAAGGACCCCGCACTTTTAGTACGTAAAATGGTTCTCGGTGAAATTTTCTGAATTTTCAGTATGTTGTAGAATTCTATGAACTGATTGAACCTGCAGAATCGTAAAGTTCTTTGATGAACAGATTCTGAGATACAGGGCGTTGAAGTTACAAATCGGAATTTTTCATTTAATTATTTTCTCGAAATTCAAAGATGCCAAGTACAATTTTCTTCGCTCATATCATTAACGAACTTCCATATCACTCAACATAATTCAGATGATGTAATTGTTTACAGAGTGAAACACATAAACATTTCAGTGATGTCTGAAAATTCGATGTAATAATGGAATATCGAAAAAATAATTTAGGCATGCAATATACTATTCTCATTCCATCATGAATCACAATTCATAAATTTCATACAGGGTGATTTGAAAAATTGGTGACATCTAAGACCGATTTATTCATACACATCCTGTATATTCGAGTGAATTGTTAACCTCCCAAGATAGCTGATACCGTATAAACATGATTTCGTTGAGATATATAGGGTGATCATGAAGATTTTCGATGATGAAAATGACAAAAAATCGTGTTTTTTGAAATCACCCTGTTATTCACGATTAACTCGGTGAAATTCCCTAATGATTTTTTAATATATTCATCATTCGCTCCTCAACGCTGTCTTGAAAATTCAGTTTCCTATCATGACGGGTGTCATAGTTATTCAGGAACTTACCATTTGCATGAAGAGTTGAAGAGACTTGTTCACTTACATTCGCATAGTGGCCGATATTTTTCACAAATAGTGAAACGTGAGGATGTGGAGACGAAAATAAGTTTAGTATTCATATACAGGGTGAACATTAGAAATTCAATAACAATAGCAGATATATGAATTTAATAATATTAATATAATGTACAGATAGTTAGGCGAATTTCGTTGGTATACAAGCTCTGCCAAAATGAAAAACGAACAATACCTAGGAGATGGGAGAATGATTCGGTCTTTCACGCTTCCATTTCTAATAGGGAGAGTTGAATCCTGGAATCGACAGATTTTTTCACATTTGTTTTCCACTCAGAATCAGGCGTTTCCATCATTTTCATATTACCAACGAAATTCGCCTAACTATCTGTACATTATATTAATATTATTAAATTCATATATCTGCTATTATTATTGGATTTCTAATGTTCACCCTGTATATGAATACTTAACTTATTTTCGTCTCCACATCCTCACGTTTCACTATTTGTGAAAAATATCGGCCACTATGCGAATGTAAGTGAACAAGTCTCTTCAACTCTTCATGCAAATGGTAAGTTCCTGAATTAATAACTATGACACCCGTCATGATAGGAAACTGAATTTCCAAGACAGCGTTGAGGAGCGAATGATGAATATATTAAAAAATAATTAGGGAATTTCACCGAGTTAATCATGAATAACAGGGTGATTTCGAAAAACACGATTTTTTGTCATTTTCATCATCGAAAATCTTCATGATCACCCTATATATCTCAACGAAATCATGTTTATACGGTATCAGCTATCTTGGGAGGTTAACAATTCACTCGAATATACAGGATGTGTATGAATAAATCGGTCTTAGATGTCACCAATTTTTCAAACCACCCTGTATGAAATGTATGAATTGTGATTCATGATGGAATGAGAATAGTATATTGCATGCCTAAATTTTTTTTTCGATATTTCATTAGTACATCGGATTTTCAGACATCACTGAAATGTTTATATGTTTCACTCTGTAAACAATTACATCATCTGAACCATCTGAATTATGTTGAGTAATATGGAGGTTCGTTAATGATATGAGCGAAGAAAATTGTACTTGGCATCTTTGAATTTCGAGAAAATAATTAAATGAAAAATTCCGATTTGTAACTTCAACGCCCTGTATCTCAGAATCTGTTCATCAAAGAACTTTACGATTCTGCAGGTTCAATCAGTTCATCGAATTCTAAAACATACTGAAAATTCAGAAAATTTTACCGAGAACCATTTTACGTACTAAAAGTGCGGGGTCCAATTTCAACCAAATCGGTTCCAGGATATTCATAATATTTTGTATTCTTCCTAACCTAACCTAACGAATCACCACCTGCAGTTAGGGGAACCGTAGTTAGGTAAGGGATTAATATCTATCAAAGTATACAGCGCATTCCTGTATATTTGAAGAGATATTGCAACACTGTATTGTATAAAATCTATGTCAAATGTATTCTGACATGGGGGGGGGGGGACAAAAAAGATTAGAAGGGGTTCACATTAATAAAACTGGCCCTGTACATACATATGAGATTTAGCCGTGTGGCCCCAGACTACCGAGTCATACAGTAAAATTGGCCTGATAATGATGTAAATATTCAATAGGAGTATCGATATTTTCACAAACACCCTGTACAAAAAGACAAGTTTTCTTTTGGTCTTCGCCAAGTAAATTACTCATAATGGATAGGTATCGAACAATTGAGAAAACCGGATTGAAGCAATCACAAAAATAATATATCCCTTCGCTCGAAAATTACCTGTTTGAGGTAAGGTAATGAGTCCTCTTTCTGGAAAATTACAGACCAATCGGCATCCTGTAACGCCATGCACGACAAAATGATGAAAAATTATAGGAAAGTTGAACAGCATGACAAGTATGAGCAAAGACAACTAATTACACATACAATCCAGCCACATATTAAAAACAAGTTCAATTTTTTTTTTTCAACAGAAAGGATATCAATAAGCCTGCGTTAGCGTTCTGCAAAAATAACCTAGTAAATAGCCCTGATGGCAGCCAGTGTTGCCAACGCCACCAAAACTCAAGTCTGTATTTTCTCTAGAAAGGCGGAACGCAGTGGGCCCGATATTGTAATGTCTGGGACCACCATCTCCACCCAGCCCACCATATCTATGCTCGGTATTTCCATCAGCAACACTCTTTCATGGGATAATCATGTCATATCAATCGCAAAAGCTGCTTCACAAAAACTCGGATTCTTGTTTCGTGTGAAAAGCTACTTTACACCTCAACAGCTCCTCATGATCTACAAAGCGCAGATACGGCCTGTTCTAGAATACTGTTCTCACAAATGGGGTTCAGCACCAAAACATACGCTGATGCTCTTAGATTCCATCCAGAGAAGAGCCATTCGCCTGGTGGGTGACGCCACACTCACTCACTCTTTGACATCATTGGAAAACCGTAGAAAGGTCGGCGACCTCTCACTTTTCTATCGATACTTCCACGGGAAATGTTCTTCGGAAATCTCTGCTAACATCCCTTCACTAGCAATACCAGTCAGACGAACTTGACAAGCCCAGTCAGCACATCCTTTCGTTGTCAACCTCGAAAGATGTCGAACAGCACTTTATCAAAACTCCTTCATCCATAGAACGGCTAGGCTCTGGAATTCATTGCCTGAGGAAGTATTCCCAACAACATATAATCTCCAGAAGTTCAAAAAAAATTCCAATACCTACCTCCTGTCCCTATCCTCCCTAGGAACGCACGATGTTCTTTGAACATTATAGGGATTTCCTTTCGTGCGCTCCAAGCGATAAAAAAAACTATTTTGATAGAAATTCCCTAGCAATGCGGTCGAGAGATTCCCGTTTTTTCAGAATGTTTTCCACATGTTTGTTTTCGTTGTACCTAAATGAAAAAAAAAGACTACTCCGGTCCATATTTATAATATTTTCCAGTTTTTCCACATTGAATTTGAAAAAAAGCTTTTTCTGGTACACTGCTGCCCAAATAAATCGTATACTTCTCATACATTTCAATTTCCATTTCAATACTTGTTGTGTTAGGTAATTATTTATTTAAATCATTCTGTATAGAATTGGGTTTTATGAAGTGAGCCTAGAACTTCAGATGTTGTCGTCAAGATAATAGATAGATGTCAGATATTCTGGAGAAGCTTCAAAATAAAACTGGAATTTACTTCAGAGTCTTATTGCTATTCAAACCAATTACTAAACATGGTAGTGACATAAAAAATTTGAATTCAGCATTATTAGCATATGAAAGTACTCCTCTAGATAATGGTTTCACACCAGCAGAATTGTTGATGTCAAGAAAAATAAAGAACTGTTTACCAATTTTGCCTAGCAAACTTCATGAATTCATTGATACTCGACCCAGTATTTTGATTGAGGAAAAAAGAAAAGAGCAACAAGCCAGTTATTATAATAAAAGGCATAGAGTGCATGATTTGGACGAATTAAAAGAGACTGATTCTGTCTGGATAACTGATTTAAAAAAGTATGGAAGAATTCTGAAAAAATCTGATACTTCGAGAACATATTTTGTGGAAACACGAACTGGAATATTCCTCAGAATCGATGGTTCTTAGTGAGAGCACCATATTGTAACTCAAACTCCACAAATGGCATTCAAACACCATTAAATAATGATTCTTTCAATGTGATTGGAGATTCTGGAATCGTTTCAGATTCAGGGGAAAGGGAAAATGACAATAGGTGGGACTGAAAACAGTGGTGAAATGTTAACTGAGAGTAGGAAATCAGATGTTCTTATTCATGAGAGTGAAGGTGTGGATGTGAATGTATCAACAGAACCTAATAATACAGATGAGTGTAAGAACACGAACGTATCCCCTCCATCGTGTGCAGGTGCTAATGTTAGAGCAAAAAGGAATACACAGAAACCAAAATGGATGACTGATTTTCTCACCTAGTTTATCCTTTTTCAGCTTTTGTTTATAAAAAGGGAGATGTTGTGTTAGGTAATTATTTATTTAAATCATTCTGTATAGAATTGGGTTTTATGAAGTGAGCCTAGAACTTCAGATGTTGTCGTCAAGATAATAGATAGATGTCAGATATTCTGGAGAAGCTTCAAAATAAAACTGGAATTTACTTCAGAGTCTTATTGCTATTCAAACCAATTACTAAATAATACTGAACATATTTTAATTTCAGAGGATTTTAATTTTTCATGCTCTCTTTTTGGATGTTCAACAGAATGTTCGACGTGGCAAATACCCAGGAAAGTAGTTGTTTCCTGTTGAATATTCAGAATGATATTATGTTCATATCTTTATATGAAGGAGAATGCAAATTCTCTACTTCAGAAGATTTTGTTTTCAAATTCTTATCGTGTGTGTTCAATAGATTTGATTCAATGTTCGTCGTGGCAAATAGCCGAAAGTAGTTGTTTTCTGTTGAATGAACCGAGAAAGAATTGATATTTTCATTACATAGAGAATGCGAATTCTCAATGTATTTCTTTATATATACAGGCTGATTCACGGTGGATGGCATGTTAGACGTTTATGGAGAACGGGACATAGGATCATCCTGAAATTTTGGTTACTCACGTAGTTGCTCTTGGTCTATCGATCTAAAATATTTTCAGCTCTGCAGCGTTGCCGCTTCTATCGAAAAGTAGCAACAACTTTGTTGTTTTAAATGGAACACCCTGTATTTTATTGCATTTCCAGATTCTCTCTCAAGAGCTGATTTCATCGATGTACACTTGGGGTCTAGCGGAAATGATTACAGAGATTTAGGGTGTGAAAAATCGACATTTTTCAACTCAACGAATTTTTTTTGTCGAAACTATTCATTATTGGTCAAAACGGCTCACATGTCCCTATCTCAACTTTTGATCAACTATCTACTGACATTTAATTGAAACAAATACAGGGTCGTGCAGAATTCAGAATCTTTATCACCCGGTATATGTCCCAATCAAATATCAGTAGATAGTTAATCGAAAGTTGAGATAGGGACATGTGAGCCGTTTTGACCAATAATAAATAGTTTCGACAAAAAAAATTCCTAAAGTTGAAAAATGACGATTTTTCACACCCTATATCTCTGTAATCATTTCCGCTAGACCTCAAGTGTGATACATCGATGTAATCAACTCCTCAGAGAGAATCTGAAAATGCAATAAAATACAGGGTGTTCCATTTGAAATAACAAAGTTGTTGCTACTTTTCGATAGAAGCGGCAACGCCGCAGAGCTGAAAATATTTTAGATCGATAGACCAAGAGCAACTACGTGAGTTACCAAAATTTCAGAATGATCCTATTTCCCGTTCTCCATAAACGTATAACGTGCCATCCACCGTGAATCAGCCTGTATATATATATTCATTTTTTATGTCCATAATTATATCTGAGAACACTCCTTTTCAAATCGTAACGACTCTATCTTTTCGGCACAATATCGATCTACCCAAGGGTATACCTCATTAGCATTTTATGACCTGATTCAAGGTTTTTGGGTGCATTCAATTAGCGAGATTTTGATTAGAATTATGGTATTGCTTTTGTTTATCATGCATTTTTCATTAAACTGTTACGTTATTCGGGTGCAGAAGGGAACACGACACTATTTATTTTCGAACTGATTTATTTGAACCAAAGAAACACTAATTTATATCGATCTTATAACTACTATTTATGTAAAACGAATTATATCACGCGGTATATAACTGTCTCTCTGACACTCGCTGCTCGACTGACTGACGGCAGTTGTCTGGCCGTTTATATATGAGATCCCTTGGCAGGCTTTGGTTCGAGAACGTTCTCGAATGATCTTACGTCTCCTTCTTTTTGTTCTATGTAGAAGCTTCTTAGAACAGTACCTCTCTCTCTAATTGTTCCATCGATTGTTTCCAGAACATTCCAGAATCTTCTGTCACGTTATTTGTTACCGCGGCATATATTGAGTGTTCGGAAATATGCTGGTGCATGTAGGAATCATTGGGGGGTTGGAGAACAATCTGGAATGCGTGTTACAGGATGATCGTTGTACTCCTGCCTTCCTGCTGATGTTTCTAGAGCCCCTCTAACGGGAATATCGTACAATACTGTAAAGGAACCATCAGCAGCAAGCACTTTTAATTATCGGTTCGGCATCGATTCAACCAAATTTCCTATGAACTTAAGGGAGTTCATCCCAAACTGTCCTTATATTGTCTGACAGTTCCTCTCTATTTGCAGCGCCGTAGCTATTATTACATTTTCAATAGATTTCATTCAAATTTGGTATCTGTTGGTTATCGGGGTCGGAGATTATGAATCTTTCCTCAAAATGAGTAAATTCAAGATGGCGGACCCAATATGGCGGACCCAATATGGCGGACGAATTTTGTAATTATGATCCGACTCCCTTCGAAATTGTTATGTGGGTGTTTTTGGGGTCGGAGATTATGATTCTTTTGTCAAAATTTGGAAAGGGCGGGATTTGGAAATTCAAGAAATTGGAACCAATATACCAGACGAGTTTTGTAATTATATACCGATTCTATAAGAAATTTGTAAGTGGTCGTTTTCGGGATCAAAAATAATGATTCCTCCGTCAAAATTAGGGAATTCAAGATGGTAGATCGATCCAATATTGCGGACGAGTTTTGTAATTATGTTCTTATTCTTGGAGTCGGATATTATGATTCTTTCGTCAAATAATTGGGAAATTCAAGTGAACTAAAAAGAAGCAAATGGTAGTTTGAAAAACTAAAGAAACGCGCTTTTATAGATAGCGAAACTAAGAAGAAGTAGAAAATAAAATAATAATAGTGTCTTGATGAATATTGAACGGAAAATATATATTATAGAAGTAATGTATATAGCAAAACAACGTTCGCGCGAGGTTTGCTAGTAAGATATGAGATGGTACAGACAGAGATAAGTTAACTTATCTCTGGTACAGACTAGCAGCAGGTAGCCAAGTACGAAAATTCCCATATTATGAGTTTATTTGGTTTTTCTCCCCTTTTTCCTGTCTATATTTTTTCTAAAAAAAATTCCATAATATAGGAAAATTCCCACAGGTTGGCATCACTGATGGCAGCCGTATCACAATCAGTATCAAGAACTGTAGAACCTCGTGTAGAACTAATGAAAACCATCGACAAAAAAGAAAGAAGAATATTAGATTATCAGACAGTCTGCGAACGTAACCTACCAATTGAAGATGACAATGGTGGAGATTGAGTTGATAGCTTCATAAAGACCATGCGGGATTGTATTGAATTCATATAGTTGAATAGACACATTCATAAGTAAATGTACAGGGTGGAGCAATAGTTCGTTCGATTGCTCGGGTCCTATATGAAGAAATAGGAAACAAAAACGTATGTGAACTAGACAGCAGGGTCCATCACAAGAAATTATTGCTAATGTTTGTGCAAAGTCAGTTGAATAGATCATCAAACGAATGTCGGGCCGCGCTGCCGCACTCTTTGAACTTTCAAAGCGACCGACGGCTGGCGGTGATGTATTTTTCCAACTGACTTTGCATAGACTTATACCACAGGGCGCACCAAGCGAAATCTAGAAAGCCGAATGTAATATTTTTCAATAGCATTTCATGTATATGTATGTATAAGCAAAATTTCTTCCAACGACCACCTATGAAAACAGCACAAAACACATTGATTTGTTATTGAGAAAGTGACTCGTTTCACTATGACAACTAACAGTTAGAAAGTTCGAAAGCAAAACTCACATGGGAGGAAATATTCGAAAATCGCACAGTAACAGGGTCTATAGATTATGATGTACCAATGGATGATTATGATGCTGAATTATGGTAAGTTGAGTTATGGTCAAGTTAATGGAAAGTTTAACATGATTTATTGTAATATAAATATTTGTGGTCGTAGGAAAAATAGTGTACAAAACTCGTTGGAAAGTGCATTTCCTGCGCTCGTTTCGTTTCCGCATTCGGCGCTCTGCGGCTCGTGCTAAACGTCCACTCGCGCGAAATATGTCACTGTCCACACTAGTTATGTAATATACTATTACGGCATTTCAGTGACCTCAAACCACCCTTCGAATATTATTCAATCAATCACTCCAAAGTTAAAATTTTTTTGTCGAATCAATGTAATTTGCAGATGAATATACTAGGAAAATCTCTGACGTCATATTCATCAATATTTAGAGGGAATATACCCACTTAAAAGATGAATTTGTAATATTTCTGATCCATTCTGATTCCTATAGAAATCCCTAACCATTTTCGAATAATTGAACTTTGAAAATGTTCAGTTGCTTATTTACACTGATTCACATTCCGATGTGTCATGTGAGTTCACTTTCCGACTATTAATTAAATTTCAATCCATGGAAGCAAACAAAAATAATAATGCGAATTTTCTACAAAAACTGCAAAACCGAGAAGAAAAAAATTTGAACGAATTGGACGAACTCCACATGTCGCCCTTTGTGATTCACATACACTATACACCTTTGAAAGGAGTTTTCTGTTGCTCTGAGATACTGATGAAATAATCATGAAACAACACGACATGACGACACGGATTGGAGTAACATTTTTTTATTTTTCGTTGTGAATACGATATAAATTCATCATGCTTTCAGTGTTACCATGGTAAGAGAGAGAAACAGGAGCAGTTTGGAATTTCTGTACATGTGGATTTGTGGATTTTGAGAAAGGTTTCCTTAGATTCGTCTTTTTTAGTTGATGAAAAAGCTATAAACTTCGTTCTTTCTATATTGAGCTCAATAGATTATTACTTAGCCAGATGTAAATTAATTTCATACCGATTTCTGCATCTTCTCAGAATATTTCAAAGTTGATAAAATTTGTAAATCAACTTCCGGAGTCTTTTCACTGTGTATGATTGTTCCAACGTACATTTTGGTCATTCATTATACCTAAATACTTAATTGATTCAGTTTTATTTATTTGTGAACAGGAGCAGTTTGGAATTTCTGTAAATTTTTTTTATATTGAGCTCAATAGATTATTACTTAGCCAGATGTAAATTAGTTTCATACCGATTTCCTACAGCCGTATCATCTGCGTAAGATATTAGTTCACCTTTGAAATTGCTTATTTTGAAAATATTATTTACGTAAAGCAGGAATAAAATACGACCCAAAATAGAACCCATAAATGCCATAACTGTTCCCTGAGAGACGTCTTCGTCAGGGATGTTGAAACCAGTCAGAATTAACGCTGAATGACCCCAAGACCTAATCCTAATACGGAAGCAGCTGTTCATGAAATAATCAATGACAATCCAGAGATAAGTACCAGATCTGTGCAGCGACAAACTCCAAAAAACTCTGTAAATCGGATCTGCAGAGAACAATTAATTCACCATTTCAGCTTGTGGTTTGTGCAAGAGTTATTACCACTTGACCACGGACATTACTTGGCATTAGCAATAGATTCCACACTTATATTTTATTTACTGATGAGTCTTGATTTACACGTCGTGGCATGGCGAACCTGCACAATAAGCATGTATATGCTGATGAAAACCCACATGCCATTAAAGCTAGACATTCATTTAAAATCAATGTTTGGATCGGATTTATCGAAACATTTTTGGTTGGGCCGATCCGATTGCCAGATCGCCTTGATGGTGCTAGTTACCTTCACTTTCTTCAATAAATTTTGCCACATAAATAAATTTCGTATGTCACAGAAGTTATTAGAACAGTTTCCACCAACTACCAAATGAGACTAACAGGCCATCCAAATGATCAAATAGAAAACCTGTACAGGGACGGACCAATTCACAGAAGATTGAACAAAAACTGACCCGAAGACATTCTCCAACACAACTAATAGTGATTAGTGTTCTATAAGTGAAAATGCCAAAGGGCATCTCACTTCCAAGCTCAAACTTTCAACTATTTTACTAAATACTCTGTGTTGATGTAGATTGTAAAAAGGCAGTGAATTAAAAAAAAATTGGGTCCAATCAACTTATTTTGACCAACTCTACAAGTGGTAGCTCTGTGTCCCAGCAATTTCAATCAGGAACAGCCCTGCCCAACTAAATATGAATGTGACTTCAACGAGATGTGGCTGCAACGAGAATAACGAGATTCGAGATTCTTCCAGTTGAACAATGGGATATATCTATTTTCAACTGATTGTTCTATTTATTGAGAGTATTTGATCATTATCATTTAAAATTATCACAAACAGGATTTTTTTTCAATAATGGAAATAATCACCACTCAAAACGCTAGCTCTCGATGACGTGATATACTCATAAGCACCAGTAATGTCATATTTATAGTCAAATTGCTCAACAACCGATGAAAGTTCATCCACATAGGAATTTGATATGATTAGATTAGGTTGGAACAATGCAATTTCTTTCGTAAGGGGAAGCAGATTAATCATGCCCAATATTGAAACAATACCGTTTTCGTCCTAGAGGTTTTACTTATAAGTAAGTCAGAAACTAAAGAAACAGTATCATTCCATTCTGAACTCTAAGCCAGCTGATTTTAAAACGTAAGTTCATAATTTTAATATATCATTGCATCAATCATTTTTATCCTTTTCAATGTCAACCTTTTTGGATATAAAAGTGGCGATTTGTGCATAGAAGAACCTCTATAGGGGGAAAGTTGTGGGATAGTTTTGATTTCTTTCATCAAACATGTTTTTTTGGGGTGCTAAATGCGAATCTGTGATTTGCTAACAAATTTTCATGACGCAACATTGAAAAATATCATAAAATAGGTGAAAAATATGTTGTTAGTTTTGTGCTCATACCTCGAAAGCTGTCAACTATTTGAAAAAACCCATCCAGTCAAAATGCAAGTATATGAATTTTCCTATACAAACTCCATCATTTACCCAGCGAGCACAAACATCCCTGAGATGTTGTGGGATGTTTTGAAAATGTTGGCATGAAGATGTTATTTTGAGACGTAATATGCACTGACCAAAGAGGTCTTTGAAGGATATTGAAGTATTGTTTTTGTTCTTGTGTGGCATTTCTTTGTTTGCCTACTGAGAGGTATCCCTGAGATGTTTTGGGATATTTTAGAAATGTAGGCATGAGGATGTTTTTTTGAGGCGTAATATGCACTTCCCAAAGAGGTCTTAGAAGGATATTGAAAGTATTGTTTTTGTTCTTTTGTGCCCTTTCTTTGTTTGCCCCACCACAACGTCTCATGCTTACGCCACAATACGATGAATTCTGATTTATTTTCGATTTTGTTCTTCTTGTTCGCAATTGGCATTCGCGTTTGCAGCGATTCACGCTTACATCACGCTGCTAACGAACAGAAAGGAATTTGGTGAAGTTTATTGTGTTAGAAGACTTATTTAGTTTGTAATAATGACCATCAGATGCAAGATGTGTTGTTAGGTGCCTCAGTGTAATCAATATATAAAAGTACGAATTCATCAATACACAGCTTCTCCGCAGTTGCGAAATCATGCATTGTGGAGAACATTTCAAAAATTGGGAAACCTATTTCCAATTATATGTCTGTGTGTAGTAAGCACTACTCAGAAACCGATTAAGAAGGTAATTTCAAATCAAGAAAATAATTTTATGTTCAATCTATTTTTAATGCATTTTTTCATTCAAGGGAAATGGAATCCTAATGCAAAAGTTCATTTTGACAAAAGGCTTCAGAAAAGTACCTCGAAAATGGTTTTTTACAGCGATTTAATGTGCGCAAGACGCTTTGAAAATGTTCTGTTGTGTCCATGAAAAGGCTTCAAAAAGAACTAGGGAGAAGGTAGTTTTGTGACATATCAAGGACATCTCGATAATTGCCGCCTGCGGCAGACATTGGCTGTTCTATAATAGTTCTATTCATGTGTGAACAGAACATCGCAGTGGAGGTTCAATGTCTCGAAATCTCGTACTTTTAACATCTCTGAGATGTTTTTGTGCTCGCTGGGTACATCAATCTTTCGTAACTCTCTTGAAATAAAACATATTCATAGTTTTAATACTGGCAGGAAGAGCATTATATAATCTGAGATCATGAGAATTTTTATGTGATTTTCTGAGTTTGTAACGTTGAGGTCTAATAAGATCACTGTTGCGTGTATTGTGATTATATAAGCTGGATTGCTTAGGAAGCAGGGGAGCTTTTTTGTGAATCTACTATACTTGTATAAATATACATTGAGGGTACTGACAATATTTTGTGATTTATGAATGAATTACGACACGAATCTCTGTAACCAATTCCAACAAGAGTTCTCAGAGCCTTTTTTTGTAATATGAAAATACATTGGGCATCACTAGAATTTCCCCATAGTAGGATCCCAAAAGAAATATGCGATTGAATTAGTGAGCAAAAAACTATTTCCAAGGTAGTGAAATTAGTTAAAGGTTTTAGTTGTCGAAGTAAAAATAGAGCACTCGATAATTCACTTTTCAAACCTAAAATGTGGCTGGACCAATTTAACCTATAATCCAAGGTGAAACCCAATAACCCAATAACAGTTTGGAACTCAGGTAATGACTGAGCCGTAGATATCACCATGTTTTGTGATTTATCGTCATTCATCATAAGTTTATTAACACTAAGCCAATAGTTGGCTTTTCCTTGTATTTCGACAGATTGATCAGCAAGAGATGAAAGATTTTTTGAGGAGTAAATGAGGGATGTATCGTCAGCAAATAATACACTGTGTGTGACATGATTTCATATAGTTGAAGAGATCATTAATATAAATCACAAACAACAGCGGACCCAATACCGATCCCTGAGGCACACCCAAGTTAATTGGTTTCAGCTCAGAAAATTCATTGTCATAAAAACTGCCTGGAAATGATTATTTAAGTATGTTTTTATTAGTTCTAAAGTAATTCTTCTAACACCATAATATGAAAGTTTTTGGAGTCATATGTTGTGGGAAACACAGTCAAAAGCCTTATATAGGTCCAATAGTGTAACTCCTACAAACTTTTTATTCTTAAGGCCCTCAACCATGCTTCCGACAACACTCATAGCAGCATCGGTGGTTGAGCAATTCTCGCGAAAACGATAGAACAGTCTTATAAAGCATTCATTGATGAAACAGAAAAAACTCTGAAAAAGAATCCTCGTGCTTTCTGGAACTACGTCAACTCAAAGAAAAATTTGTCCCAAATCCGGGAAAAATGTACTATAACGACCAAAGATTATCCAGTCCTGATCAAATTGTGAATGCATTTGCAACAACTTCAGAAGCGTATACGTCCCCGACAATACTTCGAAGGAAACAAGCTTGATATCTGAAGAACTTGGTAACCCTAGTCACTTGCATCTGAGAAGAATAACGGGGGATCAAATCGTCGCAGCATCCAAAAAACTCAAGAATAAACTGACCATGGGTCCTGATGGTATACCAGTAAAACTAGTGAAATGTTATATACAGCTCTTCGCTCGACTTCTCAGCATCATTTATAATCTTATGATTAATAATGGCCATTTTCCGAATATTTGGAAATTAGCTAGAGTGTGTCCGATTTTCAAATCAGGAAAAAATACAGATATTGTAAATTACAGACCCATAGCCCTTATATCAGTGTTTTCGAAGTTGATAGAAATAATAACATCAGATTTGATCTACAGTCATGTTAGCTCGTAGATTTCCGAATTTCAACACCGTTTTGTGAATTGTCGCAGCACTGTATCAACTATTTGTATATTCACACAGTATGTTTCCGAAATACACGGACTTCAGTAAAGCTTTCGATCGAGTACCGCACAGGCGATTGCTGAAAAAACTATCTGCTTTCGGTATTTCGAGTGGTCTCCAATCTCTTTTGGAATCATATCTTGTAGATAGGAAATTATTCGTGGAATATGAGGAGACCGGATCATTTTCGTTCGTTGCAACATCTGGAGTACCCCAGGGTTCCACTCTAGGCCATTATTATTTTTGCTATACATCAATGATATTATGTTATCGACTCCAGGAAACTCTTATATGCCGATGATATAAAAATTTTTAGAGAAATTGGGGTCTACTCCGACTGTATACTTCTACAAAATGATATTGATAAGTTACAGAATTGGTGTTAGAAAGATGAACTTTTTCTGAATGTAGATTAATGTAAAATCATGTCGTTCTCTAGAAAACTATATCCAGTGATTTTCAACTAAAACCTGGAACATGTTTCATTGAAAAGAGTAACTGAATCAAAAGACCTGGGTATCCTTTTTGATCAAGAACTAACATTTTCATTGCACATTGAAGAGATGGTATCGCGTGCTACAAAAGCTTTAGGATTCGTGATGCGTAATTGTAAAGAATTCTCTTCGTGTGGAGCTATAATATGTTCTGTGTATTATTCATTAGTGAGGAGCAAACTTGGATACTGTAGTTCGATTTGAAATCCATGTCAAGCAAAATATATTTATTGTATTGAATCTGTACAGAAGAAATTTTTGAAATTCTCATTCAGGCAAAAATATGGTCTGATAGGAGTCTGTTGAGAATTGAGAGGAGTTTCGAGAAATTTGAATTGAAAAACAACAAGATACTTGGTGCCACCTTTTACCTGTTGCCGGTCTCGTTGGCGTCTGATGTCCTATGGCCTGAGGTTTCTCCTGGATCTCTTCTGGCACAAGTTCAAGGAGCACTCAATGTATTGTTTTTCGATTGACAGGGCGATATTTCGAATTTAGTTCACTTCCGAGGGTTTTGTATGGAGTTTTTAAATCTGGATAGCGCGAACGCGTGTTGAGCTGAGAGCTTTTTCTGACTGACTTCGTTCGGGTCGAATCGGCATGGTACCGAGGCTTTACCAAGTGAATTAGGGGGGAATTTTGAACTGTACATAATTACATTTAGTGACATGGGTTTGAAATAGGATATGATCTATCATTTGATTTTAACTTAACTAAACTACGAACTAAAGTTGATCGACGTGCACGGAACAGAGTCACAGGTATGAGGCACTATTGAATAAATTCAATTTTATTTCACTCGAAAAACATCGCAAAATTCTAATTCTAATTTTCATCTACAAGATTATTCATAATCATATCGACTCATCCACGTTGCTCTCTTCAGTGAATTTCAATGTTCCTCGCACAACATCCAGGTCACAAATCACGTTTCCTATCGATGTTCCCAATTCTTTCCATCATTTTTATTGTCCATTTACGTCTATGTGCAGGAGCTATAATAACTTGCAAAATATTGATATATTTTTTCTATCGCTTTCTCAGTTCTAAAGATCGATTAATAATGATATTTCCAACTGAAATAGGTATTACAAGAACGAATTGTTATTTCATCTTCTCTCTGCTTCATTTATATATAAATATATATATATCGACTAGTAAATAGTGAGGTTTTGCAGCAAGTAAAAGAGAACTCTTTGAAGATTATCCAAGCTTTCGGAATTTAATTGATTCCATCATCAGGGCATACTACAATAATTATTGTCAGTAATAATATAAAAAGTCAAAATTAATTTGTACTTACATCTACGTGAGGATGATTACTATGATGTTAACAATAATTTTCAAAAATGAAATGTGATACATCATCCAGGAACGAAGTTGTTTGTAAAGTTATATAAAACAATTAAAATACACAGTAGTAAAGTTACAATCACACATGTTAAAAACTTGAACTTGAACTTGAGCTAGCTAGTCATGGACACCATGTGGCCGGATATGAAAAAATTAATGAATGAATGACAATTTAAATTAGGTTAGAATGTTGACAGTATTGACAAGACAAGTACTATCAGTAGTACCAACTATTGTACCAACTGTAAAAATTGTGGTAATTTTGAAATTGATGAAATGGAAGTTATAGTTCAGAATTATCAATGGAATTAACCCTGAAGGGGTTGATGTCTAATGTCAATAAATAGGAATAAATTTCACTTAGATAATTGATGTCAGTTTTTTTATTCATGTTGTTGGCCTCTTGATAGATGCAAGCCATTTCTAAAAAGGACCTTTTGGTCAGATTGTTCTCAGATGCTAGAGCACATCCTTCTCGGTGTAATCTACTATCACTTTTGTGTGAGGTAATTCTTGCCTTAAGGGCTCTTGATGTCTGACCAACATACGTTTTATCACAATTTTTGCACGGAATACTATATACCACATTCATTCGAGATGTCAATGGAATTTTATCTTTCACTTTTGTGTATATGGACTTAATAGTGAGAACTGTTTTATTGGCTATTTTGATGTTGGGTATATTAACAAAAATTCTAGCCAGTTTGGGTGTGATATATTTTATGTAAGGCAATGATGTGTATAATATTTGTTGTGGGGGAGTAACAGGCAATTGGATGTCAGTGGGAGTATGTTGAATTACCGGGGTGTCAGCTCCCAGTGTGGCAGAGTTATTGAATAATATATTTTTTCTGCAACCGACACAAAAGTCGTCCATTTTGATACCAGAATCAGCTCTTAAATTGACGTTTTTATTACTGACACAAAAATGGATATGTTGCTAGGCAACATATTTAGTTCCTAGGAGCTAAAGTTGAATTTTAGTTCCTAGGAGCTAAAGTTGAACTTTAGCTCTTAGGAACTAAAAAGAATCTACTGGACGTCATCCAGAATAAACAACATTGTGACGGTTGGTTATTTGGGTTGAGACGCATACCTGATTTGTTTCCGATTTCAGCAGATTTGGCATTTCATACCCATGCTGGAGATATAAATACACCTTATTATAGTTTAGTATTGGAATTATGAACATCTCAGTTAAGTATTTTTGTTTTGATCAGGGAAGCCTTCAAGATTCAAATACTTGCTTGATCTGTATTTCATTCGTTATTCTCGGGATGGATAACATGTTTTTGAATAATCACAGCAAGCAATAGTTTTTTTGTCTCAAACAACGATATTGTTTAGCTTCATTTGATTATCAAGTCAAACACAGTGTTGTATGGAGAGGAATAAATAATCACTACTATCATTGTTGATATGCTCACTAACCTAACATTTTCCACGTCTTGTTCCTATAGCTGGCACTGGCGCGGTATTTGCCATTAGAGCACCTGGTCCATACAAAAATATGTCACTCTGTGGTTGTATTTATATTGAAACCACAATTCGAACATCCTAGAAAACCTAACCTGCTGTTAATTCAGGTAGAATATTCTCACCACATGGATAATTTGTCAATATTTGTTGCATTGCATACATATGGCACGGCATTGGTGGTTACTTCACATGTTTATTTGAATTAATTGTTTCGGTTGCAGAAAAAATAGCATGTTTCATTCGGATCAAAAGTGACTTTGTTAGACTCGCGAATTTTGCTTTCGCTCGGCTTCGCTAAACGCTCCGCCTCGCAAATGCAAAATTCGCTTGTCAAACAAAGTGTCACTTTTGATTCTAATAAAACAATCTACTATTTTATTAAGCTCGGAGGGTATGAATTATCTATGAATAGTTGTAAGAGAATATTGAGGTTTTTATTGTGAAACGAGGTGTCTGAGATTTTTAATACTCTATTTTTCATCTGTTTGATCAAGTTCACTTTCATTGACTTTTTGTGATAGGATAGATAATTTATATATCTCCCTGAGTTGCATGGTTTCCTGTACCAATCAATCAAGATACTGTTGTCTGCAGTTCTGATGAACCTTGTGTCCAGAAAGGGTACGGATTGCTGGTTGTCTTCAATTTCTATTGTGAACTGAATGTAGGGATCAAAACTATTGAAAGTATCAAGAATCTCACTTGTACACTCTTTCGGTAACGCTACAATTATGTCATCGACATATTTTTTGATAAAGAATGGTGTAAATGATAAAACTGGAATAACTGTATCCAATATCTCATCCATCACATAAGCTGCTAGTATAGGAGAAATGGATGTTCCCATGGGAGTGCCAAAGGTTTGTTTAAAAAACATGTTATTAAAAGAAAAATATGTGTTATCAAAAAGGAATGTTATTAATTTGGAAAAATATTCTTCACTGATGTTACAATGTGCACTGATACTCTCCCATTGCTTGTGTATTGCTCGCAAGCAGGCTTCGAGATAAACATTACTAAAAAGAGAAACTACATCCAAACTGGCTATCACATAGTTATGTGGAAGTACCATTTTATTAAATTTTTCTGAAACCTTACTACTGATAGTACTTGTCTTGTCAATACTGTCAACATTCTAACCTAATTTCAATTGTCATTCATTCATTAATTTTTTCATATCCGGCCACATGGTGTCCATGACTAGCTAGCTCAAGTTCAAGTTCAAGTTTTTAACATGTGTGATTGTAACTTTACTACTGTGTATTTTAATTGTTTTATATAACTTTACAAACAACTTCGTTCCTGGATGATGTATCACATTTCATTTTTGAAAATTATTGTTAACATCATAGTAATCATCCTCACGTAGATGTAAGTACAAATTAATTTTGACTTTTTATATTATTACTGACAATAATTATTGTAGTATGCCCTGATGATGGAATCAATTAAATTCCGAAAGCTTGGATAATCTTCAAAGAGTTCTCTTTTACTTGCTGCAAAACCTCACTATTTACTAGTCGATACCTAACTAGTCAGCAACGACTACCCTTCTACTAAATATATATATATATATATATTATTATTAACTATATTATGTAGTATAAATGTGTACAAGAATATTATTACATACACCTGTAATTGGGTCTTAAGACCTGTTGGATGTATTTACAAATAAATAAAATAAATAGTGTTACGATGAGAATTGTTGGCAGTAGAACAAATCCCATTCAGTTTTTTTTTCATCTTCACGATTCTTTTGAAGAAATTTGTTGATTATTAAATACAGTGTGTTTTTTTATATTTCGAATAAATGTGAATTTTTCCTGAAGCCTTACCTTTTTTTTTCTAGATTGGAGCGCACGAAAGGGAATCCCTATAATGTTCAAAGAACATCGTGCGTTCCTAGGGAGGATAGGGACAGGAGGTAGGTATTGGATTTTTTTTTGAATTTTTGGAGATTATATGTTGTTGGATTTCCATTCCACCCGATAGGTCAATAAATTCAACATCCCAAGTATAAGCTCCATACCAAATTTGAAGAGATTATACTGGGTAGTTTAACGAATGAAAAAATTATTCCAAATCGATGAATCACCATGTATGTTCGTTATAAAGACTGTAAGACTCATCAAAAATAGGTATTTAAGAACCACCTTGGCAACCCCTATCCACCATTGAAATATTTCCCTCTACGTGTGAAACACCTTTATTTCATTTCACTCAATATTTGAAGTACTATAATATTTTGTTTCTCATCAGATTGATGATTCAGTTATCACCGCTTCAAACCGCTGTTTGAACCGACTATCTTCCTCAATAGCTTACCTATCAATCAGCCCCACCCTGTTAAAAACATCAGGGTGGTCCAGACACGCTCCGGGAAATCTGTCGTTGTGAAGTTGGTACTAGTCTTTTTGCCAAGGACGGTGGTTTTCACAATCAAACTGCAGATTCCACTCGAGGTTACACCAACCCCCCAAATTAGTTCTTGGTGAGTAATATATTTTGTTTTTGATAATTTCTCAATGTGAAACATGAATGTGAAGAGTAGATACTGCTTCTGCTAGTGATGATATTTTTGAGAAATATAGGAGGGCTCAGAAACTTTTACCTACCTATGAACCAAAATGATGCTTCATGTACCTTTTTATTTCAATTTGTAATACCTATGTCTGATATCTAGAAAAAGTTCTTCGTCATTCTTTTTTGTTTTTCTACATTTTCGAGAATGAGAATTCATTAATTCAGAAAATTATACTATGACCAAGAAAGAAAAACCCAAAGTTCAATGATGAATAGATGCAGTCAATACTGCTTCAATAAGGATTGATTTGAGACATGTTTGGGCCATTCAAATGGCCATTATCAATCGAAGGAGTACACCAAAGTGCATCTACAAAACATCCTCAAAAATGTCTCAAATCAAACCTTGTGGACACGACTTCGAGTTTTTATTTCTTGATCATTCCACTTTTCCAGAAATATTCTCGTTTTTAATTTTAGTAAAAATATTGCAGATTTCGTGGAAGCTGGTGGTAATCTTCATTTCATCGATCTGGTGATTCAAAATTTCAACTTTGGGCAACACTGTGGAAGCGTATTTTTACCAAGGAGGGTGGTTGCCACAATCAAACTGCAGATTTCACTGGAGGACCTAACAAACATCCCAATCAGTTATTAGTGAGTGAAATATTAATTTATGTTTGATATTTCCCAATGCGAAACATGAATGTGAATAGTACTGCTTCTGCTAGTGATGATATTGTAGAAAAATATAGGAGTTTAAGAAAGAAGAAAAATGTATCAACAAGTGCAAGATTACTGTGGATCAGGCGGATAAGGAAACATATAAGAGTATTTAATAGGTCAATCAGGGACACTGATTCGACACTGGGGACTTTGAGAAAATTACAAACTAATGTGGGGCATCTGAAATGTTTTGAAAGTTCAATCAGAAAGAAGAATTATAGTCGGTCAGGACTTGGCAGTCGTAATAATAGAGTAATATGGAGAAATGTTCAATCTGTTTTCGCTAGCAGAGTCAAGACGGGTGTCATTATCAATTTATATCATAAGGAGTTGAAGCAGTTTTTGCAGGACGCGTTACACATTTTCAAAATTCGAATCAAAAAAAGTCTGAGAAAATTTCCCATGTTGAAAGTCAACACCACCTTCTCCGGCGAATTTATCAAAAAATCAGGCGACACAGAAATAATTGAATTCAAATACTTCAATACAAAAAATGCTCCCATGGATGGAGGAACAGATTTGGATTGTTGGTTCATAGAAAATGTAATCGATAGCATACTAAATAAACTTTCGGAATTCCAGGAGAAGGGTAGTGGCTGGGCCTTAAGCGAAATTGTTTCTTTAGAGGTGAACATCAATAAATCTGAGATTGGAAATGGATCATCGTATATAAGGCTCCCAGAGCAAATTTTGAAAAAGCAGGCCTGCATCAATGTGAAAAACAAAGATGAGGCATGCTTTTTTTGGGGTATCGTGAGCGCTTTGTATCCTGCTAACCACCATGTAGACAGGCCTAGCTCGTATCCTCCTTACAGTCAAGTTTTGAATACTTCAAGCTTGAAAACACCCATCACGCTTGATAAAATTCCAAAATTTGAGAACCTTAATGATATTTCGGTGAACGTTTACGCCTTGGAGTTGATTCATGTGGAAAAGACAGAGTATTTTGAAGTAGTACCCATAAAACTAACGAAACATAAGCAGTTCAGACATGTCAATCTACTTCTCATTCAAAATAAATATTTCCCTAAGCCCAACGATCATGATGCATTGCCTGAAGATGATGACAACGAGGAAATAAGGTATCATTATTGCTGGATTAAAGACATGTCCAGACTATTATCTTCACAACTCAATAAAGATCATAAAAAAAAACATTTCTGTGATAGATGTCTGAATTATTTCTCAAGTGAATTGAAATTGGCAGAGCATAGTGTTTTATGCGAAAATGTTAACGAATGCAAAATTTCTTTCCCCAAATACGATTCGGTTGTTTTCAAAAATCATATTCATAAGCAGAAGGCCGAATTCATCATCTACGGTGATTTTGAATCGGTTTTGGAGCACTGTGATGACAAAATTTCTCAAAAAATATCAAAATATCAAAAACATACAGCCTTCAGCGCAGGGTACTATTTCAAATGCTCATATGATGATCGCTTGTCCTACTACAAGAGTCATCGAGGTCCTGATTGCATGGATTGGTTTGCCACAGAGATGGAAAATGTCGCTAAATTTGTTAGGTCTAAAATTAAGAACATTGTTCCTCTCACTGAGTTTCCGGATAAGGTTGGTGAAACACACTGTCATATCTGTGAAAAAGCGTTTTCGAACACTGATATCATCGTTAAGGACCACCACCATTTAACTGGTGACTTCAGGGGGTGGGCGCACAAAGTTTGTAATTTGGGGTACCGTAAACTCTTCGTAGTGCCCATTGTGTTTCACAATTTTTCCGGCTATGATTCTCATTTCCTTTTGAGAGAGATTGCCAAGCGTGGAAAGGTAAGCGTACTTCCAATTAATATGGGAAAATATATTTCTTTCACTCAACGCAATGAAGAAACCGGTATCGAGTTCAGATTTATAGACTCTCTGAGATTTTTGGGTGCCAGTTTGGATGAATTGGCATCAAATTTGACGAAGGGTAATTTCCCAAATTTGAGAAAAGAATTCCGTCAATTGGATGATTCCAAATTTGACCTACTAACAAAGAAAGGCGTTTTCCCATATGACCACGTCAATAGTCCGAGCAAATTAGACGAAACTGAGCTTCCACGTATCGAAAGTTTCTATAATAAATTGAATGATGAAAACATTGACGAGTTGAAGTATGCTCATGCTCAAAACGTGTGGCATCAGTTTGGATGTAAAAATTTAGGAGAATATTCTGATCTATACATGAAAACTGATATCCTTCTTCTGGCAGATGTTTTCGAGAAATTTAGAGAAGCTGCTTTGAAAACTTATAACTTGGATCCGGCTTGGTATTATACTCTTCCAGGTTATACGTGGGATTGTATGCTGAAGTACACGAAATGTACATTACAAATTTTGAAAGATGTTGACATGCTAATGTTTGTCGAAAAGGCGATAAGAGGTGGTATTTCGGTTTGTTGTAACCGCTACTCTGAAGCCAACCATAAGTACACTACAACATATGATCCTACGAAACCATCGAAGCATCTTCTCTATTTGGATGTTAACAATCTATATGGATGGGCAATGTCAAAGCCCCTCCCTTATGGAGGGTTTGAATGGACAGATGACAACATTGACGTCACATTGATTCCTGACGATGCGCCAGAAGGATATATTTTGCAAGTAGATTTGGAATATCCGGAAAACTTGCATGATCTACATAAAGACTTTCCGTTCTGTCCCGAACACCGCAAACCACCTGGTTCCAAGTTGGCGAAACTGATGAACACGTTACACCATAAAAAAGAATATATCATCCACTATGTCAACTTGAAACAAGCCCTGGCTCATGGCTTGAAGCTCACTAAAATTCATAGGGTAGCGAAATTCAAACAATCTACATGGTTGAAGCCCTACATCGATCTAAATACTGGTTTGAGGGCTGCAGCCACCACCACATTCGAAAAAAACCTTTATAAGCTAATGAATAATGCCGTATTCGGGAAGACAATGGAAAATGTCCGGAAACATCGCATAGTCAAATTATGTAGATCGTGGAATGGACGCTATGGGGCTAAAAATCTGATCGCTAGTTTGAAATTTCATAACCGGACTATTTTGGCTGACGATCTGATTGCTATCGAATTGACTAAATCCGAAATAGTCTTTAACAAACCTCTATATATAGGAATGGCTATTTTAGATATATCCAAAACGTGTATGTATGATTTTCATTACGATTTCATGCTTCCGAAAATGGGAGTAGAGAAATGTAAATTGATGTATACAGACACCGATAGTTTTATATACGAACTATGTTGTGATGACGTATATATGGAAGTCATCAAAGACAACTTATCTAAATTTGACACTTCTGACTATCCTCCTGATAATCCCTATGGAATTCCACAAAAGAATAAGAAAGTTTTGGGAATGATGAAAGATGAGGCGAATTCAAAAATAATCACACATTTTGTAGGCTTGTGTTCGAAAATGTACGCTTACAAAGTACAGGGGGGTGAAGTTACAAAAAAATCTAAAGGAGTAAAATTCAATGTTGTAAGAAACAAAATTTCATTCGAAGATTACGTGGCTTGTCTAAAGGAAAGCAAGGAGCAGACAGTTACTCAGCGAACAATTCGTTCCTTCAACCATCAAGTATTTAGTATTGAACAATCAAAAATTGCGCTAAGTCCTTATGACACCAAGAGGTACCTTCTTCCAAATTGTTATGACACCCTACCTTTCGGACATTTTTCCATAGCTGAAAGAATGTGATTATTTCTCTATATGTTCAAATTCATATATTTCTCAACAATATCTCTATCATTCATGTTTCCAAATATGAGGAAGTTCAACTGAAATATAATATTTTAACTCCACCACCGCCTTTATATTTAATGATTTTTTTATTTTAATTGTATACGTTTATATATATATATATATATACAGGGTGTCCCTAGACCAGTGGGACAGTTAAATATTTTCTGAACCAATAGGCATTTTCAGATATCGCATTATGAGTGCTAACTTCAGGAATGACTATATTTTATACGAGGGGCACAAGAAAGGCTCACAAAATCGAACATCAATTTTTTCAAATGGAACACCCTGTATTCCATTGCATTTTCATATTCTCCTTGAAGAGATGAGTTCAACGACCTAGCACACTTGGGGTCTAGCAAGAATGATTTCCGAGATATAGGGTGTGGAAAATCGCGATTTTTCATTTTTGGGAATTTTTTGTGTCGAAACTATTCATTATTGGTCAAAACGGCTTACATGTCCATATTTTAACTTTTGATTTACTATTTACTAGTATTTAATTGAAACAAATACAGGGTGGTGTCGAATTAACAGTTTCAGTCAGAATTCTACACCACCCTGTATTTGTTTCAATTGAATACGAGTAAATAGTAAATCAAAAGTTAAGATATGGACATGTGAGCCGTTTTGACCAATAATGAATAGTTTCGACACAAAAAATTCCCAAAAATGGAAAATCGCGATTTTCCACACCCTATATCTCGGAAATCATTCCCGCTAGACCCCAAGTGTGCTAGGTCAGTGAATCCAGCTCTTTAAGGAGAATATGAAAATGCAATGAAATACAGGGTGTTCCATTTGAAAAAAATGATGTTCGATCATGTGAACCTTTCTTGCGCACCTCGTATAAAATATAGTCATTCCTGAAGTTAGCACTCATAATGCGATATAATGTGAAATTATAATATTCTGAAAATTTCTATTGGTTCAGGGGATATTCAACTGTCCCACTGGTCTAGGGACACCCTGTATATATATATATTCAATTACTGTTTTAACCTTTGATATTTTTTAAAATTATGTTTCAATATAAAATCATTGGAAATTTTATTGTTTCATTGCCCACATTTTCAAACATAATGAATAAACCAGCGTCGAAATCTAGGCTTTTCACGCTTCAGATGCATCTATATGTGGCAATGGATACCCAATCTATTGATCAGCAGAAATGTTGTTTCACCATACACCAATAGACGAGTAGACGATTTATTTCATTTCTTGAATAAAATCATCACTCAAATACCTTTCAATTTCATATTTTTTGAGAATTTTTCGGGCAATTTTTAGGTGCTAAAATCATCAATATTGCCACGGCAATTTTCAAAAGACTAGAAATTCACCGCCAGTGAAAACTGACGCCACAGCACAGTTGTCGCATGTGTTGAAATACGATTGGGAACTTCAGAAATATTAGTTGTTCAATCATTCATAAAGTAGGTTAATCGAGGAGGTGGTACATTCATTATTCCAGATTTTTTGGGATTTTCCCTCCTCGATTCTATAAATTAAAAATATGAATATTATTTCAATATACGTGTAGTAGGGACAAATCCGAGGACAAATCCGATGATTTTTACCAAAATGTCACTGCGTTTAAAGAATTTTCCTATCAGAGAGCCTGAAAGAAAAATTCCCTAGCTTGTCAGTGACAATTTGTATTGAAAAAGGTTTGAAGAAGAGAAATAAAGGTATATAGAAAATCATCAAACAAGTTTGAATTGAAAATTTTCATCCTGTATTTATATAAGAGGAGAATTTTCGGAAACATCTCGAGTTAATAGTCTAATATAAATAATGGATATCGAGAAGGCCGTTTCTGAATATACTGAATCGAATGGGCCATGGATTTAATCACCATTTTTTATTTTTTTTACTGAAATGAGATTTTGTTCTATTTTCTTATCATCCTGTGTATTCCACAAAAGTGCTTTTTTCGTCTTTCATTGTCCTCCACAAAACAAGGGAATAGTTCTTCCCAATAGTCAGCTCAAGTGGACTTCTAGAGAAAAAATTCAAGAAATGCAAGACATTCGAAAAAAAAATCGAATTTTTGTTTCAATGGCAAATTTAGGAGAAATCACGAAAACGTCCCGAGATGAGGTTCCAGTGTATCATACATAATATGACTGACTTTTGATCAGAAAAAAATTTCTCGAGTTCTGGATGCATTGGAAATGTAGACCTCAGTGTAATGGTTCCACTTTACACCCTGTGTAAGTTTTGTTCTGCAAACTTTTTCAGAGTGTTCTAGCTCTCTTTGAAGCCGATGAAACATCACATCTGATATCGAAAACCGCATGAAGATTGGCCATTTTTTTCAAAAAATACAGGACTTCGAAATAGAGTCAAATTATGTGTGGTCCATTTAGTGTGTTGAGAACTGTAGATAGAACATGGTATTCACTACTGAAATCTAAAAATGAAAATGGTAAATTCAAGATTAATCAATGAAACCATCATGTAACTCATTTGTTTTCCAACGTCACCAATTGTCACTGAGAACTGAAAAGTTTCAAGACAAATTCGAATTTGCTATTCAAATAACCATTTTTTATTTTGAAAACGGGAGCAGATTCGTTCCCGAAACGTCCAGAGCTAAGAGGAAATTTGATATTTTTTTATATACCTTTATTCCTATTCTCCAAACCATTTGAAATACAAATTGTCACTGACAAGCTAGTGAATTTTTCTTTTAGGCTCTCTGATAGGAAAATTCTCTAAACGCAATAACATTTTGGGGCAAATCATCTGATTTGTCCTCACTACATGTACATTGAAATACTATTTGTATTTTTATTTCATAGAAACGTAATGAGATAATCTGGAATAATGAATCTCAATTGAGTATTGGTAATATTATTACTAATTAGAAAATAAAAATTCACGCACGATTTGTGGATGTGGTCTTGTCAGTTCTCAGCATGCAGCACAATGTTGCCAAGTATCCAACATTAACATGATATTTTGTTATGGAACATGAGAAATATTTGGATACGCTGGTTGGTCGAAAAAGTCAAGAATGAAATATAATGTCATGAGTTCCTCCTATTATGTTTCATTCAACGACAGGTCTAAAACATCTGTTTGATAACTTGATTATAATTGGTGACTGTCGCGATGATCAATATTTAATTAAATTGTAATTTTAAAGATTTTATCTCAGCAGATTTAACATAATTAAATAAGTACTAGTTCATTCACACAAGTGAATCGCAAGACAAACTTTTATGATCATATAAATTGTGTATAATGAGGTTATAAGTTGATAGTTAAAATTATTAAGAAACATTTTATTTTCTTCTTTTTAGAGCGTTTAAATAAAAGCTTTTTATTAAAATGTTTTTTTTTTACTTTTAATTTATTTCAGCTTATTTTGCGTGAAAATCAACATATTATACATCATTGTATTTAGAAAAATAATCTCTATCATAAGACTAATTGAAAAATTTACAATGCCCTCGGCAATGCCATTTGAAAAAAAAAGTTGACAATCGCTGTCCTTAGATTTGAAGTTGGAAAAAGAAATTGTTATTAGTGTTACCTTGTAATATCTGATGACTCATTTCATTTGCTCCTTCTGTTTTTCAAAATCGGGTATTTAATAGTGGCGCTAAGATGGCTTGGGGCGATTTGTCAATTACTGCTTAATTGTCAGATCGATGTTGCTATTATCTTAATTACAAGATGGATCTGGCAATTGAGCTTGATAGCAACATAGACCTGACAGCGAGCCTGACAGTTAAGCACTAATTGCCAGGTCGATGTTTCAATTAAGCATAATTACTATATTGATGTTGCAACTAAGCCCAAATTACTAGATCGATAAAAAAACAATTAGGCTATCAATTGACAGATAAATCTTGCAAATTTTTTTTATCGCTTGGAGCGCACGAAAGGAAATCCCTATAATGTTCAAAGAACATCATGCAAATGTTAAAACAAAATTCCGTGATGTCCGCGTAATTTTCCAAATATATAAGTACTAGGTAGGACTTGCCCCGCTCTGCTCCTGGTGAAAATTGTGTTTGACTGGTTTTTAACTATTGTTAACTTTTATATATAGAGTATATTATTATTCACTTTGATTATAGATGATAAAAAATTATGTAACTCCAATTCTTCCCCACATCAATTAAAAAATAATTGATATTTCTATAACAAAATATCGCTGTACTTACCTAAACGAATATTTCGACACTCACTTCTTCTCAATAATTTTAATTTCGTTGAAAATTCAAAAATAACAATCAAACACTGGTTTTATATAACATAGGTCGCGTGCACGAAGACCGACCCTGGAGGCAAAATATTGAAACACAACCTCATTCTTCTGTGAATTTTGAAACACAACCTCACTTTTTTATTTGGTTACAGAGGAATCAAAAGGTTGAAATAGTTTTTTACAATATTTCGGCATACGAATCGTGTTTCTTGCGTTATTCATTAATTCAAGCATGCCTTCGCATTGTGCTGTTGTACGATGCACAAAAATTGCAGCAAGAGACTAAGGAATATGATTTTTCAGGTAAATAGTAATCTCACATAGTTAGCATTATGAAATGTTGTCATTCCTTATTAAAATTCCTTCTGCCTTCTGCCACTTCTGCAATACAAGCTAATGCTGCTAATAGATTGAAAATGTCTACAACACACACGATCGTCAGCATGTCAGACCAGTCCTACCGATTGATTGCATGAATCCAATCTTCTTGCATTATTTTAGAAATTTCAGGTATATTTCTATTAGCTGATCCTATTGCAGAAGGAATTCCGATGAGAAATCAGAGAAATAACCAAATTTCAAAAATGAAAACTATGTGAGTGACTATAGTAGGTACTTACTTTTGAATCATAATGTACCATCCGGATTTTTTCATCTTCCGCTGCAGTTTTGTGCATTTTACAACAGCACAATGTGATGGACCTATAGGTCGCGTGCAAGAACTGTCAGATGACCGACCCTGGAGGCAAAACATATTTGTTTACAAGTGATCGAAATAGTTTTCCACAATTATTTTGGCATATGAATCGTATTTTTTCACTATTCATCAATTCGCTAATGCCATCACATTGTGCTGTTGTAAAATGCACAAAAACTGCAGCGGAAGATGAAAAAATCCGGATGGTACATTATGATTCAAAAGTAAGTACCTACTATAGTCACTCACATAGTTTTCATTTTTGAAATTTGGTTATTTCTCTGATTTCTCATCGGAATTCCTTCTGCAATAGGATCAGCTAATAGAAATATACCTAAAATTTCTAGAATAATGCAAGAAGATTGGATTCATGCAATCAATCGGTAGGACTGGTCTGACATGCTGACGATCGTGTGTGTTGTAGACATTTTCAATCTATTAGCAGCATTAGCTTGTATTGCAGAAGTGGCAGAAGGCAGAAGGAATTTTAATAAGGAATGACAACATTTCATAATGCTAACTATGTGAGATTACTATTTACCTGAAAAATCATATTCCCTAGTCTCTTGCTGCATTTTTTGTGCATTGTACAACAGCACAATGCGAAGGCATGCTTGAATTAATGAATAACGCAAGAAACACGATTCGTATGCCAAAATATTGTGAAAAACTATTTCAACCTTTGGATTCCTCTGTGAACAAATGAAAAAGTGAGGTTGTGTTCCAATAATTCACAGAAGATTGAGGTTGTGTTTCAATAATTCACAGAAGAATGAGGTTGTGTTTCAATATTTTGCCTCCAGGGTCGGTCTACACCCTACCTGTGTGAACCGGACGAACCGGTGTGAACTGGCAGACCAGGCCATCGGCCAAAATTTTCGAAGTTACCCGAAGGAGCTGTGTGAAAATGGCAGCCACAGATAGCAGCCAAAATCTCCGAACATTGCCGAAGACCCAGTGGCGGACAAAATGTTTTTTTTTTTCTCTACATGTGTGAAATGGCAACCAAAGATAGCAGCCAAAATCTCCGAACATTGCCGAAGACCCAGTGGCGGACAAAATGTTTTTTTTCCATGCCTCCAAATACAAAACAATATTTTGAGTGAATTTTGAGGGTATTATACAGGGTGATTCAAAAGTAAGCGGCATCCTTTCAGAGGCGTATTCCTTGCATGAAAATAAGGCAAAAAGTTCCTATTGATAAGGATCCGAAAATGCTTCCTAAGGGAGCTACGGCCCTTTGAATAGGACACCTCAAAGACGGTTTTTTCTCTATAACTTTAAAATCCTTCACAACAAATTTTTAAAAATTGGTGTACGGCATAAACATTCGATGGTAAATAGGACTCCGTATTCGAAATAATTTCCAAACGAAATCACAGTAACCTGAATATCCGGAGAAGAAGGGATATTTTTACACTTACCCTCTCCCGCATGTGACGCCCCTGAATGAAATTCTGAAATTTCGAATACGGAGTCCTATTTACCATCGAATGTTTATGCCGTACACCAATTTTAAAAAATTTGTTGTGAAGGATTTTAAAGTTATAGAGAAAAAACCGTCTTTGAGGTGTCCTATTCAAAGGGCCGTAGCTCCCTTAGGAAGCATTTTCGGATCCTTATCAATAGGAACTTTTTGCCTTATTTTCAAGCAAGGAATACGCCTCTGAAAGGATGCCGCTTACTTTTGAATCACCCTGTATAGTTATAAAGAACTGCTGGACAAAATCAACTTACCCAATGGAGTGATTAACGATTTGACCATAGTAACAATCCCTGCAACACCTATCCAGAATAATACCTATATGAATAAATAATCCAACCCAACACACAAAAAATTATTTTGAGGTTGTGAACAAAAAACTGCTGCGATGACATAGGGAAGGAATCATTCAAACAGACCTAAGGAACGATTTGCCTATCGAAAAAAATCCCCGCAACCCCTATCGAAAAAAAATATATCATATATTCAACCCTACAGATAAAAAATTTGTTTTAGTGTGTAAATGAAAAACTGCTGCGATGACATATATGGTAGGAATCATTGAAACAGACCTAAGGATCGATTTGCCTATCTAAAAAATCCCCGTAACCCTTATCGAAAAAAACAATTTATTATATTCAACCCCCTACATGGGAAATTTGTTTAGTGTGTAAATGAGAAACTACTGCGATGACCAAATTTTTTATGTGTAGGGATTGAATATGATATATTTTTTTTCGATAGGGGTTTCGGGGATTTTTTCGATAGGCAAATCGTTCCTTAGGTCTGTTTGAATGATTCCTACCCTATATCATCGCAGCAGATTTTTATTCACACCCTCAAAATAATTTTTGTGTGTGTTGGGTTGGATTTATTCATATAGGTATTATACTGGATAGGTGTTGCAGGGATTGTTTCTATGGTCAAATCGTCAATTACCTCATTGGGTAAGTTAATTTTGTCCAGCAGTTCTTTATAACTATATTATAATACCCTCAAAATTCACTCAAAATATTGTTTTGTATTTGAAGGTATGGAAAAAAAACATTTTGTCCGCCACTGGGTCTTCGGCAATGTTCGGAGATTTTGGCTGCTATCTTTGGCTGCCATTTCACACAGCTACATTTCTTTGTTCTCGTGGCCTTGGCCTGTGCAATGACGGCTAAATGGACTGTCTGACGAGTACTACATGACTGTCCAATCACTCAGTTCAGTGTATTCTCCACCAGAGGGGTTTACTTGCCGTCCATTGCGGAGAAGTCATTTGTTTAGCTTTTATTAGGCAATCCAAACCACGTGACATTTTAGCTGACAAGATGGCGTCTGGTTGGCAAACAAAGATTATACATCACTTGTAATTAAATTGTATTTTGCCCGAATCACCCTATTATTCTGGTAGTTTTATGTGTCAGGTGTTTGAGGGAGTCTCGGAGCTGAATTGAACAGTGCTTCAATATGCTGAGTTCATATTTCCAGAAGTTATTGCAGGAAAACCCAGAGGTTGGTCAGAGGTAAACATGAATATTTATTGTTTTTTTGGCTATTTCTCTCAACTAACCAGTAAATTTTCATTCCTGAAACTATCATACAATCATTATTTGTTTATAGATATCTGATGAAGCTGATGTTGATCAAGGATTTGAAGCCCTTCACATCTGAAACTGCTGACTGATTAGACTACCACATAATTATACTCTCCTACTATTTATAGTGACCCACAGTTTCTACCCTCATGAGCAAATGAGAGCATTCAAAACCCTCGTTGTTCACAAGTATTTTTCAGCAACTTTTGTCCAGGAAGTAGACAGGAAGATGAATGATTTTCATGTCATAGTTGGGAAGGTAACTTTTTACTTTTATACCTAAATAACTTTCATGATAGGAACATTTTGAATTATGAAATTATGTTATTCATATATTTTCAAATATATTTCCTACCTCATATTCATGTATATCTCATACAATTTTTTTATAGGTGAAATATTCACAATCAGATCCTGTGCTAATAAGTAACTGAGGCTTGGGCAAGTAAATAAGGAACAGTTTCATGTACTGATGTGCTTTGTGGCCCATGCCACCACTCTCACCATGATTGTGCCCATCATACCAATAGCAGAAATGGCTCGAGAAATGGCCATAGGTACAGTTGCTCTGACTGGTTTAATACAAAATCCCTACTATATATTCAATGTCCAAGAAACATGTTTTTTGGTAACAACATTCACAAATTGCTTTGAAGTTCCATGCTGAAGTTATAATACCTGGACTTTTGAGTGGATATTAATTTCACCAGAAGTGAACTATTGGTGTAAGTGTTCAAGTGATGCTGATGATGGAACCCCTATGACTAGTTATTGTGACAGTGACAAAGGGTTCTATTTTGAATGTGTAAATATTTTAGGTACACCAGAATCAGCATGGTTTTGTGAATTCTGATTCAACATGTTCTATAAAAAAATATGTACCTATTCATAATAAATATATCATTCAATCATTGTTCATTATTGTTTCAATCAGATCACTGAATAACTATAATGTTCTATGAAGATTTTTTTCATGACTCATGTAGATCTTTTGTAATATAGTGGAATAATACAATGTATTTTTCATTTAATGAATATCACAATTATTTTGATAATCTTACTTTATTTGTCTTACATTTATAAATGATAAAAATAAATCACAACAAACTGTAATTTGTAAAAGTACTCATAATCTTGTGAATTTTCACCTTGTTTTCACCAATTTTCTCTTCTATTTCTTTATCTCCCAGGACACTTTCTTCATTACACTAAAATAAATAAAAAATGATGTAGTAGTAGTATTAGGTAATTAGGTGTTTTCTTGAGAACATACCAGGTCTCTCGGTTCTGATCCTTGATTCATGATTTGAACCTTTTGTCTGCTCTCAGTTTTTGATCCACATCAGTCTTGCATATTTCGAATGGACAAGAGATTGATGACCCATATTTTATTGCAATGGGACCCAAGCTGGATATTCTCATCTTTCAGGCACTACGTTCTCCTACAAGGTAGATGATTCATTTATGTATTAGAAACATGATGTTTCCAAACTATGTAGGTCCATTAAAACTAATGAGTATTGGTTTATTTTATCAAAATGAAAAAAAGATAAGTTTTCCATAGGATGAAACACTAAACTCATCAGTTCTAGAGTAGGTAGGTACATATAAATAATATTAAAATCCTTTTTCTTAGGTACCTGTTATGAAAATAGTGTCTGACACATATCCTCTGGTTTATTATGATTGATTCTGTTGCTGATTCTTTCTCTTGATGGCTGCTATCCACATTTCCCTTATTTTTCTTGATAGATCCTTCATCTGTGGGTAATGCTCAGAGTTTTTCACAGTATTACAGTAGGAATGTGACAAAACAGCAAATGGTCCCGATCTGCACTGCTTCCACAATCCACCACAATTCACGTTACTGGCAATTTTTTCTTTGAAATCATACTGAGTTTTCATTATTCACAATAAATCTAGCCGAAACTCGATGAAATAATACTGTAAGAGGCTTCCAAAACCCACGAAGTTCTCAAGTAAACAAACTTGACTTTGGTTTATTTGCCAACCAGACGCCATTTTGAAATTATTTGACAGGTCGTTGGATTGCCTAATCCAATAACATAGGTTATATTGAATTATTATCAAATGTCAAAACTGTGTCACTGTCAGGTCCCTGATGTGTTCTGTTGAATATCGATAAATTTAAATTCCTTTACTTTTTCGAATTTTCAATCAAGCATTCTTCTTTGTGTTTAGTTATGCTAGTGTGTCTTCATCATGTATTTACAGCCTTCTAGCATATATGAAATGAAATGTATGAATAATCGTATCAAATATGGGGTATGGGGTTCGCTTTTTCGAATCTCATAACCAGTGATAAACTCCACAGCAAGAATGGTCGAATTTTATTTTGGAAGGCATTGGTAAGAATATGATTTTTCATGTACACTTTCCTGATGATTTTCAATTTCAGCCTCGATTCCACCATTATAACACTGGTGTTAATTCTGGTGTCAATGATTTTGGAAGACACTAGAGTGATGATCAATAGCACTACATATGGCGACTTATCAGGATGGGGACATACATTTAGAAAGGATCGCTTACCATAATTTTCAAGGTATGTTTAGTCTGCATTGTTGTTGCATAGCTAGGTAGGGTAGGAGTAGTATTGTTAAACAATGGTTCATGTGAGCCTGATGGTTCAAGCCATCAATGCAATGTATTCAAACTCAAATTACCATATATCTACAGGATGGGCATCCCAAAAAGCAACACCAAGAATGAAAGAGGAATGGAATTTAAGGTATGCTCTTTGAATCCCAGAGAATCATCAGTCTAGGCAGGCCAACATCTGGAGTTTTTTCGAGTGCCACAACTACAATTCGAGGTATTTTGTGTTCCTGCTTCCTGGCAAATATCACAGAATAATGATACTATCAGAGATTTTCAAAAATGTTTTTCACTGCTGTGATGATTTTGTCACAAAAAATTTAAATTAATTATTTGGCCCAAGCTTATGTATTATGTATGCCCATCTATCAATGAGATCCTGTATAGCTTTCTTATTTTCTTGATAGAAGTATGAGATGGTATGTGAAATAAGGTAAAATGTTGCCACTGATACTAGCCCACTAACTATAGCTTCCCCAAGTAGATCTAAAAAGATGAAAAGAGTGCAAACTCAACTTTTGAAATGCATATAATTATTTCTGTCTCCACAAAGTTTTGATAATGGTTGAAAAATATGGATTGATAGATAGATAGATGATATGTATAGAAAGCATTTATTCAAGTAATATAATAATTTTATTCCATAGACAGTCACCATAATAAACAATTTCCTTTTCCATTAAATTAGCTGAGGATGAGCTTATATTTGAACTCAAAACATGCTTCTTCTCTGCTGATTTCTGAACAGATAATAGAAATTGTGGGATACACAATGATATATCATCTTCCTCTTTTATTTCCAGTGTCCAAAGGATCTCCAGGTAACCTAGCTTTATCCTCCAAAGTCAAGATCCCATATCCAAGCCGTTTTATATTCATTGTGTTGCCATCCCCAGAACCTATAAAGAAATGTTGCTATATATAGAACATTTAATGATTTTGAAGCTGGCATAGTTCTATCAATTTTGCAATAAAATTTATCTGTATATCTGATATGAAATATATAAGTATAAAATGATAAATTGATATTTAATTTGCTATTCATGGAGATACTTGATATTGTAGTTAAAATGCCTGATTATTTTGCTGAACCCTCACCTAATTAAACAATTGTTCACAAAGCTCACCTTATGTAGTAAATATTCTGGTTATGCATAGATAGCATCATCAGAATTGGATGTCTCCAGTCATCATTCAATCAAACCTCATGAACAGCTGCTTCAACATTGTGTTGAGAAAATTCAGTATCTTCCTGAAAATACAAATTGAGAAATATTACTCCAGATCACAGATTTTGTGAAACAATATGAAATGTTGCAGTACATTCCACTTTGAGAATACAGCAGTATCTGGTTATTAGGGCTCAGGGCCGATCCTAGGGTGTCGGCCGCCCGCGTGCATAAATCTAATGTGCCGCCCCTCTAGAAGATTTTTCATATTTTTTAACTATAATACCTGATGACTTCATAACTTCAACTACTTGTACAAGGATAAGAAGTAAAACACAGAAAAAAAATGTAGACAAAATCTTCATGCGCCGCAGGCGATTTTTTTCTGAGTTCAAGGTCAAATGCTTTCAGGTAATAACTCCATTTCAGTGCATACCGGGAGCGGCCAAGAAACTCAGACAAAATTTTCCTATGTCAAAAAATGCGCCGCAGGCGAAATTTTTGTTGGGATTCAAATTCATCACATTAGTATATTACAGTTTATTGTAATTGATATAAAATGATCTGGAATCTGAAAATAAGAACAATAAGAAGAGCAAGTGAAAAGTATTTTAAATGGTGTCTGTAGTTTAACCAAGTGGATGTTTTCCAGATTTTTTGGGATTTTCTCTCATAGTCTCTTAGTAAGTAGTAGAAATGCATAAATAAGCTACCGCATAGTGATGGAACAAAACATCCTTAGGCGTCTGAAAAATATGCCCCTTTGTTATTGTTTCAAATAGAAATTTAAAATTTGGGAAGATAAGAATGTGTATAAAAAGTAGACATTAATTGACAATGGACCAACACACTATTTACTATCATTTTATTTATTCAAGATGCAGCATATTCATTCGACTTATGAGTTTCAAATAATTTTGTTTGATAGGACAATATGCGGCCTGCGGCCGCCCCTTGTTTTGGCCGCCCGCGTGCGGGGCACGCGCTGCACACCCGCTAGGATCGGCCCTGTTAGGGCTACCATGGCTCTTATTAGGCAGTTAAAAATTCAATCAATGAAATAATTGAACATGTCCTTACCTATTCACGAATTGACGAAGATGATTTCCACTTGAATGGCATTATTATTTATGCATATAATACCGTTATTTGGCATGAACACTCCTAACCACTTCATTTTGTTGGCCTTTTCACAGTTTTACTTGTTATCTCGAACAAAGCTCTTCAATCTCAAGTGACAATGAGTGACAGGCTGACAGTAAGAAAATTTGTCAACAAATAATGCAGGATCATGAATGCAGGTTATGTTGAATAGCTCATTTGACACAGGAAATAGATGACGCCACTTGCCGTCCCATCAAAATTTCATTACAGGGCGATTTGGCGATTTTCGCTGAATGAACAGTCATGTATAACCCGTCAGACAGTCCATTTAGCCGTCATTGGCCTGTGCCTTGGCATCGTGTGGCATGGGGTCAGCGTCAAATTCAGTGTCATAAAAAAGGCTTCGTCTACACAACCGCCACGACGGTTTGATACTGCTTCATAAACAATCGCTGGTGCTCACCTATTTTTATATAGAAGATCGCCGTCAAACATGATGAAGGAAAATATCGTTCCTGCATGAAAAAGAAGACTACACTTCCTTCAAGCAAACTTACCCTAACTCGGCCTAAATGAACTTTTTTTTTCTACAAAAGTATATTTTTCGAGAAATTACTTCTGAAAAAAAATTAGAGCATGTGGTAGGAAAATATCGTTCCTACATGAATAAGGAGACTGATTTTCACAAACGAACTAACCTTTTTCGGCTTGAATAAACCTTTTCTCTAAAGAGTATACATTTCTCGTAAAATCACTTGGGAAAAAGTAAAAAAAAGGCCTCGCAGGGGTACAACGAGAATATTTTTCAAAAAATCACTTGTAAAAAAAAAAATAGGAGTCGCAGGGGTTGAACCGTTACCAGATATTAGTCAACCGGTTGACTAATCTCTGACCGTTACTGAACCCGAGTCACCGTCGTGGTAGTCAGATATTATGTCACGGCGGTTGGGCGGTTGTTTGGTATCAGTATCCAACATTCCAACAGCCGCGGCGGTTGTGTAGACACTCAGACAGTATCAAAGAAAAAATATTGTTTCTAAATTTGCAGGCTATAATTATTATTTTATTTGCCTTTTGTCAAAGATGTTTTCCAAAAATATCGTATTTCAAATGAGTGGATATACAAAACAGTAGTTCATTTCGAGGTTTATTTTCATCAAACATCCCATTCATTTCTGATAAAAGCACAAAGTAGGAGTATTTGTAAAGCATCAACAGAGGATCTGGGAAATGGAAGATCGGAGCACAATCCTCTCACAAATGAAGATCTGCCGTTTCTGTTTCTCGGAAAACGAATCGGAATTATCTAGTATACATGGAAAGGTCTTTCTAGATGGTGATACAAGATGTATACCATTACCTCTCCAAATCATGGCTTGTGTTGCTATAGAAGTTTTCAATAATGATGGAATGCCTCAGATGATATGCAAAACATGTCGAAATCTGACCATGAAAGCTTATACCTTCAAGTTGAATTGCAAGAAAGTAGATGATGCTTTCAAGCTATTTATTGCTACAGGCCAGTTATCAAAGCCATACATAGATGCAGTCACTGAAATGAATGTCCCTCGTCAAGAGAAGACTCACATAAATGAGATGGTACGTAAAATTCAAGCACATAAGGATGCATTTGAAGACAACACAAATTTAAACACCATAGAGAATGAGATAGAGATCCATGTTAGCAAAAATATAGAACAGGTAGAGCTAGATGAACAAGAGTATGAAGAAGGTATCAGAGGTGATGAGGATGAAGAATACACACTAGTTGATCTAGATAGTATCAATAAAAACAAAGAAAAAGTTGCAGAAGAAGAGCCTATAAAGAACTGTTTCTCTTGTCCTCATTGCAGCAAATCTTTTCGTTTGAAACAGCTTCTTGATCTCCACATCACTAACCATGATAGAGAGCGTAGTTTTGAGTGTGAACTATGCAGCAGAAAGTTCTTTAATAAATATGATCTACAGAAACATGAGGACAGTCACAATCCAGAAAAAAATCATATTTGTGTGGTCTGCAACAAAAGTTTCTCCAGATATGCTTTACTAGCAAGACATGAAAAAGTTCATAGTGATGCCCCAAGGTATGCTTGCACTGTGTCACAATGTGACAAGACTTTCTTGACCAAAGAATACTTGAATGCTCACTTGGAAAACCACACCAAGAAGAGACCATACACCTGCAAAATCTGCAGCAAGAGCTTTGTTTTCAAACAGGGCCTGGAACGCCATGAGGTCTCACATCAAGCTTCAAAACCTCACAAGTGCAACTATTGTGAGGCAAGTTTCACTTCCTCAATCAAACTTGCTCGCCACATCACCAGTCATGCTGGCTTGAGGCCTTATCCATGTAAGCAATGTGGTCGTACCTTTCTGCTGAGTCACCATTTGACAAGACACATGAGGAGTCACTTTGCTTCTAAGACCAGCTCACCTGAATCTCTGATTGGTCTCTATAAGTGTGATATTTGCAGTATGTCCTTCAGGAGGAAGGATTCCTTGATCAATCACAGTGCCATACATTCCATGGTGAACTTGAGGTAAGATAAAGCTGGGGTAAACCTGGTCCATAACTTTTATGTCCTTGTTTATGCCAAACATCATTTCAATTTGGAAGAGAATTCTACAGAATTTCCAGAAATTCCATAGGATCATTTGAAGTTTTCTAAACTTTCACTAAATATCTAGAACAGCTATGTAGTGAATTTGAAGAGTTTTCTGGAATTCCATAGAATTTTCATTAATTCCATAGAATTTCCATGATTTTCATAAAAATTCCTAGGAATTCCATTGAAACAAATGCAACCTTTATTAGCTTCATAAAATATACCTACATTAATTCCATAGGATTCTCATGAGTTTGAGTAATTAAATTCCCATAATGAAACTAGATTTTCCAGGAACTCTACAGGGGTGTCCCTGAAAGGTCTGTATTAAATTTCAACACATATTCCTGAGTTCAAAATGAGCTGATTTATTTTAGTTTTATTTATTTATTCATCAAAGTACACCACAGAATAATATATAATTCCAAATGGTACATAAAGTATGAAATATAAGTTATATAACAATAAACATTCAACACCTTGAAAATCATTGAAACTATAGAAATATAGGATACAAAAATAAAACACATAAAACTATGTATGTACAAATTCTAATTCAGACCGCAGCTTGTGATTTGCTTGTGATTTAAGGCCACTCAATGAAATACTGAAAATATCAAGGGAAGAAAAATGAGCATTGTAATTCTTCTAAAGTTTAGATGTGAATGCAGTGCTGCCATAATTAGTTCGGTGATTTTGCAAATAGAAAAACAGCCTATTTCTAGTATTCCTAGGAGTAGCATTTATGAACAATTCGTTCAGGATAAGAAACAAGATCAGAGCAAGTTTACGCCTGTCTTCAACAGTTTGAATGTTAACTATTGTGAGCCTCCTAGTAGCATCAAATCCATGAAAAGACATTCTCATTTTATAGATTATGAATTTTGTAAAGCGATACTGAACTCTTTCAAGTCTCTCCTTGTGACCAAGATAAAATGGCGATCAGATTAGACTGTTGTATTCCAGAATACTCCATACCAACGATAGATATAATGTTTTTATCTCGGTTTTTATCCATTCAATATTGGATATATTTTGAGTGTGTCTATTTACAAATCCAAGCATCCTCAAGGCCTTATTTCAAATATTATTTATGTGATGGTTCAAACTAAGGTCTTTGTCAAACACAACACCTAAATCACTTATATATTCAACTGACTGTAAATTGACATTATCAATAAAATAATCACATACAATTGGATTTTGTATTCTATAAAAACGCATCACCTTGCATTCAAGTACCAACATTTATATCCAATAAATTTAGTTCACAAGAGTTACAAAATTTCTCCAAGTCTTGTTGGATACTCTGGCAGTCATTCAAACAAGTTACTTCTTTATAAAATTTGAGATCGTCAGCATAGAGTGATACTGTGGAATTTTGAAATAGATCAGTGACATCATTTATGAATAATAAGAACAGTATAGGACCAATGTGGGACCCTTGGGGGACTCCAGAAGTCACATAGATTGGATTTAATGCTACTTACCCCAGTCTGAGATTATTGCTTCATTTCCGAGTTAACAGGGTGATGAATTTAAAGAATAACTATTGAATTCCTCAGAATTTATCAAGGGCAAGAACAACCTGGAGGATATGCTCCAAAAATTATTTATTTATTCAATAAACGGATTCATACGAAGCCCTGGAAGGGACACGTGAAATAAAAAAAAATTAACTCTTCAAAATTCTGAGTTGTAACTCGAAATTTTACATCAAAGTTCCGACTTATTGCTCGGAATTTCAAAATTCCGAGTTATAACTCGGAACTTTGGATGTAAAATTCCGACTTATAACTCGGAATTTCAAAATTCTGAGTTATAACTCGGAATATTGGACGTGAAATTCCGAGTTATAACTCGGAATTTTAAAATTCTGAGTTATAACTCGGAATTTTGAAGAGTATTATTTTTTTTTATTTTGTGTCCCTTCCAGGGCTTCGTAGATTCACCTTTATGATAGAAATTAATTATATAAAATCAAGATGGCATAAGGACAATAACAACAAATTCAACAATGAAATAAATTTAACTTTTTGTAAACACTACATCTTGTTGCTGAAACTATTTCCTATTTACAGCCATTAGGTTGAAAAATTGCATTATGCCCAAAGAGAATAAGAAAGAAGGGAAAAGAGAAAAAAAAGTATTAACTGAATTAATGGTGACTGATTTACCTAGGATCAACTGTTCAAATTGTATTTTTAAATATGGCTAAAGACTGAACAAACCAATCAATGTTAAATGCATTGAAATTACACAAAATGCGGGAAAAAGGGCTGGAGAACCCATAGTTGGTTCTATGATTATTTATAAAAAATAAATAAATAATTATATATAGGTATTGCTAATTTTCTGCATTAAATGCTAGCTAATGCTGATTTATTTCTGATATTGCTGATCAATGCAGAGATCAAAGCCTAATTGCTGAAGATTAATAATAATGCTTAAAAGCAGCTTTGATAGCTGAACCTCTCCTTTTCATCATCTGCATGTATCATATTTTTAATTTGTTTGTGTAATTTCCTTATTGATGATGAATAAAGACACATTATTATTATTATTATTATTATTATTAGGACTGGAATAAGTAGGTACCCCAGTAGGTACCTAATATTTTTAATGCACAATTAATCCGAATATATCTGTAATCCATTTGAAAATTCCATAAAACCCATTTTCCTCTTGGGTGCCCTATAATTTTGGAGAATCTTCCTTGGCAGGTGCTTCCATAGATGTTTTTTTCAAATTGGCAAAAAATAGCAAAACTATGACAATCACAAATTACTGATAGCAGAAATATTTATTCCGGAAATTCAATGAGATCTAAATTTTCCCAAATGCTTTATTTGTAGTATACCTTTTGGTTCTGAAAAACAAAGATACATATGGATAAATATATAACTTTCCCTTAAATATTTATTAATATTTTTATAATTGCACCGCCCATCATGCATATCTTTCCATTGTATTATTACATTGAGAGGCGGGGTCATCAAAACTAGTAACCATAGCCGGGACATTTTCGGAAACCGAAATCCGCCATAAAACATATACAGGGTGATTCCTAACTACGGTTCCTAACTGCAGGGGGTGATTTGTTAGGTCATTTCAAGAAGAAAAGTTCCTATGAACATATGTCCGAAGTTGCTTCGTTTCTGAGATACAGGGCGTTGAAATTGAAAAAAAAAACGGTAATTATAAAATATCATGAATATCCTGGAACCGATTTGGTTCAAATTTGGTACTTTTATTTGTCAAATCTTCTATGGATATGGAGTGTCTTTTTTTTCTCGAAAACGAAGCTGGATATGGAGTAAATACAAGAGACCAAAAAGTAGTATTTTGAATTGTCTGATCTCACACAAATAAAAATTTATAAAAAAAGTCAGTGGCGTACTTTTTTTTACAATATTGTTGGCTGTGGTGCCCCCTGAGACGCCACTGGCCCCAATAATTTCAATCTAAATAGGGCGGAATAAGCGCCTTATCAGTTCAAATAAAAGTACCAAATTCCAACCAAATCGGTTCTAGAATATTCATGATATATTATAATTACCGTTTTTTTTTCTTTAATTTCAACGCCCTCTATCTCAGAACGAAGCAACTCCGGTTATATGTTAATATGAATATTTCTCCCTAAAATGACCTAACGAATCACCACCTGCAGTTAGGAACCGTAGTTAGGAAACACCCTGTATGTCTAAATGATTTCCACTTGTTTGAAATATACCTAAGATACTCCCAGGTACTTCCCCTACTTGAGCTATGATTAACGTTATGGAGGAATTGTTTATACCAGAGAAGGATGGCCGATTAGAGAAACTTCTTTTAACAGAGAGGGAGATTGGCCTGATATTACCAAATATTACCCATAATAATCAATATAAATGAAGATTCATCATCCCCATGAGATGCAGACTAATGAAAAATTGACGACTGTTGGAAGATGTAGCTGTTAATCTCTTAATAATTCCAAATTCGTTCCCGGCTATTTACATTTGGACATAATTCTTATCACCATCAAGCAGTTAAAGTTGAAATGAAATGAACAAATACATTTCATCTCATCAACGTTCTATGGTAGACTTCGCTTTCCCAAAATGTCCCGAATATTTGTATACTCCACTTCATAGGACATGGACGTTGTCAGCTCTCTAAATCACCACTGTGATAAGTGCGCTATACCGTCCAATCGCAACATGTTCTCAGAAGACGACTGTACTTCTGAATTCAAATGAGTACGAGGATAAGTATCTACTTTTTGTTGCTCGTTCATATTCCTATTTTCATACTGAAGATACCGAGGGGTAAATCACTGAGCAAATTTGTGTACACCGGACTGCCATTCATACTCGGACTGCCAAGACTGCCACCGGACTGCCAGGGACTGCCACCGGACTGCCAGGGACTGCCACCGGACTGCCACGGACTGCCACCGGACTGCCACCGGACTGCCACGGACTGCCACCGGACTGCCACGGACTGCCACCGGACTGCCACGGACTGCCACCGAAATGTAATGGACTATCACTCAATCATGTGTTCCAATAAAAATAAAGCTGTTTTTTGGAAATCTCAATTCGCCATAAGAACAAAGTTCACGAAAACCGTTCTGACTGAATATTAATTAACATAGAAGAAATAAATCATTAACCGTGACCTACGATATCAAGATCTCATTGGAAACCTATGGCATGAGAAACTGATCCGGAAACTATAACATTCCTGTATATAACATAACATATCTCGTTAAATCTACATGAAATGAAGATATTTTTTGCGGTGCAATATAGGTGAAGTGGAAATACACGTTAATAGTACAGAAAGCCGATGTTTTTATTTTTCTGTCGATTCGCTTGAAAATGTTCAGCACAGAATTTTCGAGGTTGAACAATACGAATTTCGAGTGAAAATTTGAAAATTGATATACTTATTTCGTTCATTCCGTTTGGAAGGTCAAATCAGGATTTGTCTTGGTTCGTTAATATCTCGGTAAATACGAATTTTGAATTGTATTTGAGGATTTCAGATTCGCCCCAAAATACCCCAAATGAAAACTCTGTGGGTTTAAAGTTTGAGATATCAGAATTCCGAGTTAAATATTCAAAATTCAAACGATTTTGTCATTTCCTTATCAATTTGTCACAAAATCGTGGTTGAAAAATACGCATTTTGAGTCGCATTTGAGAATTCAAGATGGCGTCCCATAAGATGGCGGACGATTTCAATTTCGATGCATTTTCACATCAGGGTGTCCCATAAGAAAAAGTATAACTTTGATACGCCACTCATTTCAGAATCGCCCTGTATAACGCAAAATATTTTATAAATGTACTGCTCATCAGCCTAGACCATCTCAAAATTTCTTGTTTATCGATCTCAAACAGCACAGCCGTTTTCTCACTTTCCCACAGTATTGGTTCACCCTGTTCACCTATAAATCGTAATGCACTACCCGAAAAAATCCTCGTTGTACATTTTCAGAAAATTCGACCTTCATCGTAAATTCGTGATTCTTAAACTTGAAAATTATTGTCAAGAGCTCGGTCAAGAGTATAGAGTGTGATTCACCACAAATATTCTTTCCTGATGTAATTGGGTTATTCCTAAACCACATAATTTTTTATAACACGTGAAAAATATCGTTGGAAATTAATTTCTACGGTTTTTCAAATTTTGAAAACATTCCAGAAATACTTGAGTTACAGGTCGATACATATATGCTGAATCAGATATGTACAAGGATTAAGGCAGGTATAGATAAACAAATTCTTAAACAAGTACTGCTCTGAGATCTATTTTCTTATTGAAATTTTGTGAATTCTTATTGGTTAAATACAGTATAAATACAAAATTGTCAATAAAAAGTAGTATCCTCTCTTATGCAGAAAGAATATTCTCCTTCTTCATATTATCTATATATTAGGTCGAGCTAGGTTAGATTGTTTAGAAAAATTAGTGTACCTTCTTATGCAGAAAGAATATTTTTCTTCCTCATATTATATATCATGCCGAGTTAGGTTTGGTTGTTTGCAAAAAGAAGTCTCCTTCCTTTTTCGGAAATGATTATATTTTATGTCCTAGAATGAGTTCAAAACATATGAAACTTGATAAAACTACCGTTTTATATGTTCCCTACTTTGCGCGCAATTACAGCATACCTTCTTTGGGACGTGCGTGCAATTGCACTATGGGATAAGGACGAGGATTAGGACCGAGATTAGGACACACTGTTGAGAATACTGACCGCTGCGCGCAATTGCAGTATGCCCATAATACACAAAATTAGCGTGGGTATCAACTCTGGAGCTTGAGATCCCCAAGGTGAACTTTTTTTATTCAGGCGATTCGGACAATAAATGACAAAGTTTTCCGTCCCATTGTAGGCGCCATCTAGAATTTCAAAACTAACTCAAAAATCATGATTACTCCAAGAATAACTGATTTCTTTTCCCCACTATTGGAATTACTTTTCGTGCGCTCCAAGAGATGAAAAAAAAACTGACGCCTCCTTACAGAAGCCATCTTGTTTTTTAAAATTTGGACTCGAAATTCGAAATTGCCAATCTCGAGAACCCCTACGTGTACATTTTCAGGTAAATCAGAGAATAAATAACAAAGTCGCCGCCACCTTGCGAACGCCCTCTTGAATTTTCAAATTTAGAATTCAGTTTGTGATAATTGTCGGATTACGAGAGAAGAGACGAGAGACCACCAGACTGCCATCGGACTGCCACCGGACTGCCAAGGACTGCCACCGGACTGCCACGGACTGCCACGGACTGCCACCGGACTGCCACGGACTGCCACCGGACTGCCACGGACTGCCACCGGACTGCCACGGACTGCCACCGGACTGCCACGGACTGCCAAAAGAATGTACACCGGACTGCCCCAGTGATTTACCCCTCGGAAGATACACTCATGCCGGTCTATCTATACTAATATTATAAAGAGGAAAGATTTGATGGTTTGTTTGTATAGGCTCCGAAACTACTGTGCCGATTTGAAACAAAGATATGATAATATGGCAAAATATAAGTGGTAGGTGATGGAATATGAGATTTTGAGTTTGTTTGTTGCAGTATTAAGTATGTATGTTCAGAATCATCCATCGAATTGCACTATTTATTGTGAAAATTAAGGAATATTGAAAAATACAAATTGATTATTATAAAAATCCCCCTATAGATTTGGATTGATCTGATGGGAAACGATTATTGTTGTCATGCCAATCAAACCTCAAATGAGTTTGTTATTGTCGAAGTGACAGGCACAGCGTTACTATCATTTTCGATTCAGTGGAATTGCCACAATGTGATCAAAAACTTCCAGCTATATGGATGCGATACAGATGCGTTATTGCCAACGAATTCTTAAGAAAGCTATGAGAAGCTATACACGCGTTTTATTTAATGGTGCAACAATAAAGAAATGAAAATACCGAATAAAGAAGAAGTATTTTTGGCTCATTTCCTGACCAAACACCTTATGGGCCTGCTGGCTTCCGCAATGAACCTATACGTAATGCGTCAAACTGTAAGCACACAATAGCTATGACTAATAATCAGTAGATAGAGAATACATTTCTCTTGTTAGTTGTTCCTATATGAATGAATAATTAACTGAACAAACCAATCAATTTCCTACGCTTGTAGGAAAAATATTGTTCCTAACTCATGCGGAATAGTATATTGTGCAACAAGTTGGAAAAGTTCAACTTTTCTCACGAGTGTGGAAGTTTGTGGCACGAGCCTGAAAGGCGAGTGCCGCAAACACACGAGTGAGGAAAGTACTTTTCCCCACATGTTGCACACTATACTTTTTCTACGACTGCACATATTCAAAGAACAATGTAACTCAATTTTTATTTTTTATGGGTTATAGCAGAACTAAAATAACATAACATAATAACAAGTTTCCTACCTCTTAACAGTTGAATTATTCATTTGAAATTATAGTTAATTGTGAAATTCTTACAATTTTGTATGGTCAAACCAGGAAAGTCATTGTTTTTGAGTAAATTTTCTGTTATATTAATTGTAGAAGTAGAAGTTGAAGGTTGATTATTTATGTACAGTGGTGCATTTTCTGTCTCCATTTCAGTGAATAGTTCTACTGGTTTTTCAATAGAGTCGACGATTTTATTTGCAACGTCCATTTTATTTTTAATAGAGTCTCCGACGTATCCTTCTGCCACGGTACTGGATTGCCATCCTCCATGGCGCTTTAAGGTTAATATGTCACCTCCTGCATTTACTAAAATTGTTGCCGAAGAACGTCTGAAGCAGTGTCCTGTATATAAATGGGGATTTTCCAATTTTAAAAAAATTGCAATTCTCTTTGCCATACTACCAAATTTGTTGATGCCGACTACTTGTCTAGTACATTTTCCGTTCTGGTAATTCAAGAAGAAACGTTTTTCTGCCAAATCATTCGGTCGAAGAGCGGCATATTTTTTATATATATTATAAAATTCCCCCGTTACAGTGAAAGTTCTTGGCTTCTTTGTTTTGGTGTTATCTAATTTCACCAACAAAGCCGAATTTAGATCCTCTAAATCATCGACTTTTAATTTCCACAGTTCATCTCTACGACATGCCCCTGCTACGCCAATAGCCACTGCAACCTACAAATAAAAATATCAGGATGTAAAATCATTTATATAATTAAAAAAATATATCATCCCTGGCCGGGTATTGAACCCCGGGCCGCTAGTATCCTAAGCAGAAGCACTACCACTACACCACAGAGTAGTTATTAAAATATTTATTCATAGGCATATACTCATCTTCCACAATATGAAATTGACTTTTTGAAGATTATCTAATTATTTTTACCTACTGAATACACCCACTAACTATAAAAAGCTGTTAATTCGAGGAAAAAAGCGGAAGAAATTCGAAAAATAGTTCAATTTAAATAATAAACCCACCTTTATTAGTAGATATTCCTTGTTTGGAGCTTCTTTTAAAAATCTCTGCAATTGGTCGGCTGTTAATATGTTTGATTTCTTTGGGAAGTAATTGTCAGACTTTCTTTTCAAAAATGCACGTAATTTTTGATACGTGGATATATCAATGTTATGTTTAATACTGATGGTACTTTTCAACATCGAATATTGTGACCAAAGTGTTGACGCCTTCAAAGTTTTCGACATTTCTTCGAAGTATACCAAAAGTACACTTTCCGAAAACGATTTTATTTTCGTATTTCTTCTCCATTCCATGCATTTCCCATATGCCAATTCATACTTCTTTCGGGAAATTTCCGGCAACAAATCTAATGTTACTTTTGCCGCTTGTTCCAATATTTCTGGTGGAGTATTGTCAAAATCGTCACTGCTTTCATAAGTTTCCATATTATTTACCTATCACTGGTACAAATATGTATATTATGTCTTACTAATATTCAATGAAATTGCGATTTTTTATCGAAACACGATTGATAACTACCTCAAAAATTGAAATAAATTCTGTTGACAGTTGTTCGTGACAACAGCGGCCAACTAAGTTTTTGTCGATTTTAGTTGATTCTCCATATAAAAGGTACCTACTATGCGTGGTGTTGGCAAAGTGCTGTGAGAAATAATATTTCTCACAGGTATGAGCAATTCGTGGTTTTGAAATTGAGTAAGCCATGAGAATTACGCTACTTTTCATAGCAGTCGTAGAAAAAGTATCTGTTCTCATGGCTTACTCAATTTCAAAACCACGAATTGCTCATAACACTCGTGTGTTTGCGGCACTCGCCTTTCAGGCTCGTGCCACAAACTTCCACACTCGTGAGAAAAGTTGAACTTTTCCCACTTGTTGCACAATATACTATTCCCGCACTCGACTGCTTGCCCGAACTCCGCTTCACGTCGTTCGTGTCAACGGCAGTCACGTGCGGGAAAGAATCACTTTCCGCACTTGTTAGGAAAATAACTATTACCATCAGAAGCCGACATTATCTCTGATGGACATAGGCTACTTTTTACCGCGGGAAAAGGCTCAATTCCTACGGGAAAACGGGGTAATAGAACAACGGGTAGTAAGAAATATCGGACCGATTTGAAATAGTAATTTTCCTAACAAGTGCGGAAGGTAATTCTTTCCCGCACGCGACTGCCGTTGACACGAACGACGCGAAGCGGAGTGCGGGAAAGACACTTTCCGTATGAGTTAGGAACAATATTTTTTCTACAGGAAATTGATCGATTTGTTCAATTAATTATTCATGCAAATAGGAACAACTAACAAGAGAAATATATTCTCTATTTCCTAATCATTAGTAATAGCTATTGTGAACTTACAGTTTGACGCATTATGTAGGTTCATTGCGGAAACGAGCTGGTCCATAAGGTGTTTGGTCTCTAAGTTCCAGAGGTTTCAGACACTTCCAGGAAATGAGCCAAAAATACTTCTTCTTTATTCTGTATTTTCATTTCTTTATTTTTGCACCATTCAATAAAACGAGTGTATCGCTTCTCATACCTTTCTTAAGACTTCGTTGGCAATAACGCATATGTGTCGCATCCCTATAATAGGTGGAAGTTTTTGATGACATTGTGGCTATTCCACTGAATCAAAAATGACAGTAACGTCGACAATTACAAATTTATTTGGGGTTTGATTGGCATGACACCAATATTCCTTCCCATCAGATCAATCCAAATCTATAGGAGGATTTTTATAATAATCAATTTTCATTTTTCAATATTTCCTAATTTTCACAATAAATAGTGCAATCTGATGGATGATTCTGAACATACATACCTAATATTGCAACAAACAAACTCAATCTCTCCTATTCTATCACCACTACCACTTATATTCTGCGATATTATTATATCTTTGTTTTTCCCGCACTAGTGCCGGAAAAAATTTCCCGCACTAGTGTTGGAAAACTTTTCTCGTACTGTTGCGGGAAAATGACACATTCCAAACCAAATTGCGTGCGGGTATAGGGTGAATCACGCACGCTTGTAGAAAAAATTATTTTACCATTAGAAGCCGATATTATCCCTGATGGACATAGGCTACTTTTTACCGCGGGAAAATGCTTCATTCCTACGGGAAAACGGGGTAATAGAACAACGGGTGGTAAGCCTTATCCTTCCGTACTTTTCCTATCTTTTTCACATAACTTCTAAACGGCTGAACCGATTGGGATGAAATTTTATATAGGTGTTTCGATGGTTTCGTGGATGATTTAAAATACAATTGGACGCGGTAGGTGGCGCTGCTGTCGGTACGTCAACTACTAAACGGCTTTACCGATTGGGTTGAATTTTGTAATATGTAAAACAACAAAAAATACAAAAGACGAAAAATCCAAAAAATTTAAAAAATATATGTACTGTAGATACGCGCATAGCTCAGAAAGTTTTCAGCAAATTTCTTACTTTTTTTAAATGGGTACACCAACCGTGCGAACGAAAGAACGAAATGAAAGAATACATTTTTATGGAAAAAATTGTTTTGAAAGGACTTGCAATTTCAAGTTTTGCGTAAGCTCAAAAGGTAGTCACGGTCAGGTATAGTTGCATCAAAAAAAAACATATTTCCTCGTTTTCAAACAGGCTGCGTTTGAGAAGTATACCTGTTTGTGGTATACATATGCTACAAATAAAATTATTTACCGATTGCGCATGTCCAAGTCACCTAAAGGTTCTGGTAGATGAGGTACAGGGTGATTCACCATAAATGTCCCCCCCTCTAGCTCAGTTATTACTGAACCGGTTTTAAAATTTGAAATATCATCTTGAATGATTTTGATAAAGTTTTTTTCCGCTAGATCAGAAAATACAGGGTGCTCGGAATAAACGATCTACAGGGTACTATTTGATTTTTTTAAATGAAACACCCTATTTTTCATTGTATTTTTAGATTCTCCCTGGAAAGCTGATTTGATCAATGTATCACACTTGGGGTCTAGCGGGACTGATTACAGAGATATAGGGTGTTCAAAATCGAGATTTTTACCTTTAGGATTTTTTTGTGACGAAACTATTCATTATCGGTCACGCGGTTTTCATGTCCGTATCTCAACTTTTGATTTACTATCTACTGACATTTAATAATTGGAACAGATACAGGGTGACCAGAATACTGAATCTTGAACCACCCTGTAAATGTTCCAATTAGATTGCACTAGATAGTAAATCAAAAGTTGAGATGGGAACATAGAAGCCGTTTTGACCAATAATGAATAGTTTCGGCACAAAAAAATCCTAAAGTTGGAAAATCTCGATTTTAAACACCCTATATCTCTGTAATCATTTCCGCTAAACCCCAAGTGTGATGCATTGATGAAATCAGCTCTTCAGGAAGAATCTAAAAATACAATAAAATACAGGGTGTTCCATTTTGAAAAATCAATTAGTACTCTGTAGATCGTTTGTTCCGAGCACCCTGTATTTTTTGATGCAACGGGGAAAAATTTCTGAAAAATCATTTTAGATTATCTTTCAAATTTTTGAAACGGTTCAAAAATAAGTGAGCTAAAGGGGGGGACATTTATGGTGAATCACCCTGTACATCTCACGTCACTTATTGGAAATGTACGGAGAAATATTGCTTTATTCATTCATTTCAAAATACTCTTCATTGCCACCATCTTTCGCGTGCCAAGCTATTCGAGAAAGGAACAGAGTCATTTTGCAATATTCATCACGATGTACAGGGTGATTCACCATAAATGTCCCTCCCCTCTAGCTCACTTGTTATTGAACCGATTTAAAAATATGAAAAATAATCTAAAATGATTTTTCAGATTTTTTTCCCGTTGCATCAGAAAATAAAGGGTGCTCGGAAGGAACAAACAATCTACAGAGTACTACTTGATTTTTTCAAATGGAACACCCTGTATTTCATTGTATTTTTAGATTCTTCCTGAAGAGCTGATGTCATCAATACATCACACTTGGGGTCTAGCGGGAATGATTAGGTACAGAGATATAGGGTGTTCAACTCGGTGTTCAAAATCGAGATTTTTTCAACTTTAGGATTTTTTTTGTCGAAACTCATTATTGGCCAAAACGGCTTCTATGTCCCCATCTCAACTTTTGATTTACTATCTACTGACATTTAATTGGAACATTTACAGAGTGGTTCAAGATTCAGAATTCTGATCACCCTGTATTTGTTACAATTATTAAATGTCAGTGGATAATAAATCGAAAGTTGAGATACGGACATGAAAGTTGTTTTGACCGATAATGAATAGTTTTGTCACAAAAAAATCCTAAAGTTGAAAAATCCCGATTTTGAACACTCTATATCTCTGTAATCATTCCCGCTAGAAAGGGTCAAACGCGCCACAAAATTGGTGGAGATTTGCGAAATCCCAAAAGTTCTTTTGCTTTTGTCAAATGAATCTGAAGCAGTAAACTGGGATTCGGGTTTCACCTTAACCCAACGATATTTTAGGGTGCAATGTGTGACCTTTTGACCTTCCGGGTCTCATCAGTTAGGCGAAGAAGCCTAAGAGCTAATTTGATTATTATCTTATGACATATGCTCATCAAAATCAAAATGTGTACATAAAGAATATTGACAAGCACTCTCACAATACTAGAAAGAAAGAGGACTACCATGTGCCATTAAAGCACCTGGAAATAACCAAGTGGCCACCAAATACTTGCGGTGTCCACATGTTTAATTCTCTACCACAAAACTTGAAAACTATCCTGCCTGTTCGCAAATTCAAACGTGCATTATCCAAACTACTCATAGATCTTTGTCCTCACTCTATACAATAATTTCTTCAAGGAGCACTTGGTTAATCTATGTCAATTTTGATTTTATAATTTTAACCTTACATCAATATCTGTGTGTGTTTTATTCATGTATTATTATAAACTCTGTTAATTAGGAAGGTATCGTCGCAGCTCAGATGGTTCTATTAGGTTATAATGGCATTATTGAGAACAAACAGCGCCTCCACCACGTGTCGCAACTCAGATGTTGACCCTCCTATAGGTCGTGACTTAGCTACTCGCTTGGCTTTTTGACGAGAGGATTTTAATCATTTCACCACCCAACCACATTCATCACCAAATAGAGAGAATTGTTTTTCAAAAGTACAAAAAACAATTTATTTGATCACGAAAACATAAAAATGTGACAAACGGGCGGAACAGCAAAGAACAAACATGAAACGAGCAAACAACAGAAACAAGATGATGGTTCTTGGTACTTACATTATGTTATGGGCAGCAGCACCAAAGTCGAGGAGATGTCACACCCCCAAAGTGGCATAGTGCCACTTTGGAAGTCAGCAATCAATGAATGAGTGTTATGTACGATTGAACTAATAAGGCCTTGTGTTGATAATGAATGATTGCCTCATCGACTCGGGTACTATTTATATTCGGAATCGATGCTAGGTTCGCAATTTTCCGCAATGGGAACGGTCGTTACCTTTCAATACAGCTTACCTAGGTATTATCGCGCGGTAAGCGTTTTCTTTGCAAATTAAAAAGGATATGACGACTATGAATTCCGCTGACCTGATCGAAACTACAATGTACTGAATGTTTTAATTTGAAAAAGTTTATCAATGATAAAAGATCTTGAAATAAACGAGAGCTTGAGTGATATTAATTCATAGGCATTTGTACTTCTTGACAGTATTATTATCAACATCACTTATATGTTTTGTTATACTTTTGTGTGCTGCTTTGTTGACTTGTCCTATAACTCTTGTAAGTTCCAAAGGATCAATAAATCGATTGATTGATTGATTGATTGACTACCGGCCGGTCTAATACTACTAATTTCCACACAGATGTGTCATCTGCAATACAGTGTTCGAAACGGCCAATATGGTTAAGGAGCACATCACCACCCATCTAACAGGCCTGCCCTTTCCCTGCGAGAAGTGCGATTACAGCTTCGAGTCGGCCGACCAGCTGGAAGAGCACGAGCTGAAGCACGCCGAAATGGAGTACGAGGACCAGATCGAGAAGGAGGTTATCTCGGAGGCGCATCGCAAGGGGGGTCAGAAGAACGTCGGTTCGGCGGCAGACGACGGTAATCATCCTAAACAGCAATTAGTGTCATTTATAAATACCTTGATAATACTCTGAACTAGATCTCATGAATGAGAGATCTAGGATAAACAGAGTTCCCCCAATTGTCAGCAGGAGCGAGACAGTACTGTTTCGGCCCACCAGGCGCTGTCGGTCTGCTGACAACTGGGACAACTCAACTCTTTGGGTATATCCCCAATTTCGAAGACGCCGGATACTGCATGATGATCTAGTCATGCTATCGCCATCTAGTGACGTTAGTTCTAAGGTAGGCACGTCATACACAGCATGACGCTGCCCATCTATTCGCGATAGAAAATAACACGTCGCCCCACCTGACGGCAACAACTTGAACACTTCTGAGCGGCTTGTTTTGATGATATGACCCATAAGCACAAACAAAAATGAATGTGAACCAATGAAAACAAAGTAAACATGCCGCTTTGACTGGAAACTAAATTGCTATGTCGAAAAAAAATGCAATGCTCAATTTTTGCTCACATATTCAACGAACAATATCTGAAACAGGTCGGACCTCAAGACAAAACTGAAAATAAAATGTTCACCTTGAGATAACATGTGGAATGAAAAGTAAGTTTGTCGACCAACTTCTAATATGTTTCCTATGTTCTCAACATTCTTGAATGTTTAGGAGGTTGAGAAAGTTTCTGATATCTTGTGAAAATTCAGCGTTATGCGATCATGGCAAGCAGAAAAAGGGGTCTCTACTCAATATAAAATCATGACAACATGTGGAATGAAAAGTAAGTTTGTCGACCAACTTCTGCTACGTTTCCTATGTTCTCAACATTCGAGAATCTTCAGGAGCTTGAGAAATTTTCTGATATCTTGGCGTATCCTCACATTTCAGTAAATATCTCAGGATCCTCTAGATTTAGGCATGTGGAATGTTACTATTTTTAGGTGAATTATAAATAAGTCTAACTGATGTCTCACACACCTATTTGAGATTTCATCTGTCTAATAAAAAATATAAAGGAAAATGTGGCGAAATACGATCGTAATTTCGCCACTGGAAATCGAAATTAAAAAACTCCATGTCACTACATTGATTAATCTGGAATAATATACCGAGTTGCAATTATTTTTCTCCATGTATTTTGAGACAAACGTTGATAGGAACTTTTCATTCCAAAATGAGGTAAGGAATCCGTAGACAAGTTTGTCGGTTTTATTCTGACACTATGTATCGAATATTCGCATATTCGACTATTCCATTTATTGAATATATCTACTATACCTATTATAGTCTGTTCGTTTTGAAATTGAAGTATTGGAATCTTCCAACCATAGACGTACCATATGCAGCAGTTTTAAGTATCAAGTTTTAAGTCATAAGTATTAAGTCATAGGTCTCAGGAAGTTCAGTCGTTGCTTTTCAATATAAATGTTCATACAAGTGTCATGAACAGAAATAAGTTATAAGTCGTAAGAAAAGTTTGCCAACATTCATCTCTTATGACTTACTACTTAAAACTTATGACTAATATGCTTTGCGCATGAGCCGTGCGCTATACCGTTTTTAATCTTGGATTTGTTTGCATATGTTTTAGTCAATTCAATTACATAACCATATATAATTCTTGAAAAAATTAATAACCTGATCTGGAGGATTTGCTAACCGAAAGGAGACAGAAATCCAATAAACTCAAAAGAAGAAGAAGAATCGAATCAAATCCAAAACAGCTATTTATAATTGCTGAATAATAGAAAAAATCTATTCTGTGTTACCTTAAACATGTATAGAACCGGTAAACAATGAGCGAAATGACCTAATGAAGGGGTGCTTTTCTTATGATATGATATGATAGTCCTTATGATTGCTGCATGGATCGCCATTTTCTCCTTACGACTTGTGACTCAAAACCTATGGCTTAATACTGAAGACTTGAAACGGCTGAATAAATCCACTATAATTGCTGCTTTAGTTTGACCTAAGAGGAATCCGAAATCGCTTGAAATCGTTTTAAGCGAAGAAGTCGAAAGATATTTGTCGGTTTGTCAGCACTCTTTCAGAAGCACCATGTAGTACAAGTATCGTTTCCAGTTGCATTGTGAGTATCGTTGGATTCGGATTGCGGTCAACATGGAAGTTAATTCTGGTTGTTTTGGTGTTCTGAAACATCCTAAATGTTCTGCCTTGAGTGTTAATGAAAATACAATCGTCTTCAATGTACGTAATCGTCTGCAAACAGATTACGTACTTGGAGATATCAGTGAACAATGTTGACAATAATACACGTTCCATTATGACAGACGTGAGTTAAACAATATTGAGAGGAAATAAACGAACAGGAATGTTAACTGCCCCCGAAAAGCATACTAAATGGATGGAAATCAAGCTTGATGAATTTGATACAAAATGGTTTTCGTCGTCACGTGTATTATTTCTTTTTAAAAATGATCTGTCTACTTATTGAACCAAGGTTTTGGTTGCTAATGGGAATATTGAGAAAAATCGGATACCGCATTCGTGAAAGTTTACTCACTGACAAGGAGGGCATTATATCTTTTTGCACTGAAACTATTTACGCCGAATTAAAACTGCAAGAAAGAGCAGAAAACATATTCTCTAAATGGGTCTGTTTAGTGAACATTTTTATTTCATTATTCCGAAGCACTAACCCAAACTAATTCTCAGTCGCAAATGTGGATAAGTATATTTCTAATCGTTGTTGTTGTGCTTATCAGTATATCACGGCATCGAGAGCCAACGTTTTTGGGAGGTGATTATTTGTAATTATTGTAAAAAGTATTTGTGATGACTGAGTGACGCATGAGTGTATCAAATATTATCAATACAAGCTTCAAGACAACTGCAAGCAACACATCAGCGACAACTTGAAATATGATGAAAAGGTGTACGTGTACTATCGATAACGTTGAAGTGATGGACGCAATTGATAATTTGAAAAATACAAACTGTTTGGATGCAAATAACTTGAACAGTAAAGTAATCAAGCAAATAGATTATAATATTGTGCATCCTCTCACCAAACTATACAATTTCTGTTTCGTTCAAGGCATTTTTCCTAGTATATTCAAACAGACTAAGCTCATTTCGATATAATTAAAAAAGGCGACATCGACTTGTGTGAAAATCACCGACCAATTTCAATTGTCCCTATAATTGGCAAAATTTTCGAAATTATTATCAAAATCGACTTTCTACTTATTTTGAAATCAACAATATTTTACACGAGAATCAGTTCGGTTTTTAACAAAATCGAGGTACTTTACAAGCAGTGGATAGCTTGGTGGGAAACATAATTGATGGCTACTGTCTGTAGGTTAATCGAGGAGGTGGTATATTCATTTTACTTGATTCTTTGGAATTTTCTCTCCTCGTTTCTATAAAATAAAAATATTCGTATTATTTCAATATATTTGTAGTGGGACAAATCAGATGATTTGCCCCAAAATGTCAATGCGTTTTACAAATTTTTTTATCAGGGAGTCTAAAATAAAAATCCAGTAGCTTGTCAGTGACAATTCGTTTGAAAAAATGTTTGAAGGAAAGAAATATAGATATATTGAAAAAATATCGAATTTTTAAGAATAGTTGGACGTTTCGGGACCGAATCTGCTCCCGTTCTCAATATATAAATGCATGTGGTTACTCTGGTAGGTTTCTCTTTGACTTTGATTTACGACAGAATTCCATTAAAACATTCCCTTACTTTGCCTCCCAAACGAACAGACTATAGATTCGAGTGCCACTCCTGCGAATTCCGCATCAAAACAGTGAATTCGGGTTAATTATAACAGAGGTATCTATGTCTTCTTCTACTCACATAACTAAAATGGCATTTAGCGTACGGATATGTACTGTGATTTGTTCAAAAAATTAAACACGTTACCATGGCATCACAATTTCCTGAACGACGACGAGACGTCATGGCAACAGGGTTTTTCAACACACCTTCAGGCGTTCGAGTCCTGTCTGGCCTGTCAGTTGTAGGGACTGTCAACTGTCATTTTCGAATTTTGTTGCAATCAAAATCATTCAAACAATTTCTTTTCGTCTCGGAATTATTCATTGAAAATGTATGCGAAAAGTAGACGAAAATGAAATCGAAGAGTATGTTTTAGGTAAATGCGAATTTCCAAGAACTCTGTGTAAAAATAAACGTAAAATACAGTATTTATGTGAGCAAAATTATGCAATCAGAATATGGATACAAACCTGAGATATCAAAAACTCTGATACCTCAACGAATCGAAGAGTTTTTATCTTCTACGTCAGATGAAAACTTCTTATTTGCAAAGGTTAGTAAGCAAGCCATTCATGTATCCTTACCTAACCTGGCCTCATCTACAACCAATATCACTTGTCACGTGTCTCGTTGGTTGCATGCAGTTGCATAGTATTATGTATATGGTCTTGTGGAAGAGAGGAATTATGAGTTCGTAGAAAAAACATAGTATGTAACGCGTTTATAAACTCTTCTAGGCACTCGAGCTTAAAATACTCGTTACTTAAAGGACATTTATACGGTTTATAACACTTGTTACATATTATACTATCATGAACAAGTACATAGTTGACGCCTTGAAAAGAACTACATAATCTAGTGGTGGAGAAAGATAGTTATGCATCTTCCGAGAGAAAATCAATGATTTATATGAATACAATCAATACTGAATATGTAAGATTCTGAGTTGAAAGGTACTGATTTCAGATTTATAGATTATGCTTCAAGACTGAATAGGTCGCGTGCACGATGACCGACCCTAGAGGTCAAATATTGAAACATAACCTCACTCTTCTATGAAACATCGAAACTCAACCTCACTTTTTTCATTCCTTTATAGAGAAATCAAAAGATTCATATAGTTTTTCACAATATTTCGGCATACGAATCGTGTATTTTGCGCTATTAATCAATTCAAGCATGCCTTCGCATTGTGCTGTTGTACAATGCACAAAAAATGCAGCGGGGGACGAAGAAATATGATTTTTCAGGTAAATAGTAATCTGATATAGTTTTCATCATGAAATTTGGTAATTTCTTATTAAAATCCCGTCTGCCACTTCTGTGATAGAAGAAGATTGAAAATGTCTACAACACACACGATCATATTTCGCCAGCATGTCAGACCAGTCCTCCCGTTTGATTGCATGAATCCAATCTTCTTGCATTATTTCAGAAATTTCACGACTATTTCTATTAGTTCCTATCGCAGAAGGAATGCCGATGAGAAATCAGAGAAATTACCAAATCTTAAAAATGAAAACTATATGTGAGTGACTATAGTAGGTACTCACTTTTAAATCATAATGTACCAACCGGATTCATTCGTCTCCCGCTGCATTTTTTGTGCTTTCTACAACAGCACAATATGATGGCATGCGCGATTTAATGAATAGCCGAAAACACGATTCCTATGCCGAAATAATTGTGAAAAACTATTTCAATCACTTGTAAACAAATAAGAAGAGTGAGGTTGTGTTTCAATGTTTCACTTCCAGGGTCGGTAATCTGACAATCTTGCACGCAACTCATATAAATGTAAAACCATATTTGTTGGTTATCGACTTATTTAGTTATCAATATGATGTTGAAAAGGAATATCCTCAGATAAATTATGAACATAAAGAATGGATATATTTCATATGAAGCAATACATTGAGAATTCGCATTCTCTATGTGATGAGAATATCTACTCTTTTTCAGTTTATTCAATGAAAACAACTACTTTCCTTGCTATATGCCACGACGAACATTGAATTATATCTATTGAACACACACGATAAGAGTTTGAAAATAAAATATCAAAACTTCTGAAATTGAGAATTTGCATTCTCCTTCAGACAAAAAAATATGTATATGCACACATCATTCTGAATATTCAACAGAAAACTGGCTATTCCACTTTCCTGGCTATTTGCCAGGTCGAACATTGAATTATATCTGATGAACATTCAAAAGGAGAACATGAAAAATAGAAAATAAAATCCGCCGAAATTGAGAATTGACATTCTTCTTCAAATCGGATGAATTATATGATGTATATAGAAATATAACTTACCAATATATTCAGCATTGAAATGAAAATTGGAATGTATAGGAGAAGTATACTGGCATAAACTCTGATCTTGATGAGCTTGAAAACTTCCAAAAATAATCATTCATATTAGTGATATGGGAAATATTATCTCTCACACACAGGTTCTATGACTTTATTGCAATGAAACCATTTCGGATTTCTGAATCCTCTTCAGTAACCATGATGTCCACTTATTCTTACAGCTATTCTTCATGATATATACAACCGAGTAAAACTATAACAAAATGACATCTGAGAAAATTTGTTGACATTCTATTCCTGTCATTTGGACGTTTTTGCTTTTGGATGTATGATAAATTGACATTCATCAACACTTTCATACCCAATCAGGGGGTTCAATCTTGAACGATGGAAACTTGTGATTTTTATAGACCTCTAATCGCAGATTCGTGATAGAGTCCCAATTCAGAATTTCTTTCCATGCCCTGTATGATGAATGTCAATTTATCATACACCCAAAATAAATATGATGTTCCATCACCAGTACTATCAATTGCTATAGTTTATTGGAAATGGTTTATTTGTTGATAAAAAGTATTTTTTCCGAAAAAATAGACGAAGAAGACGACGAAGAACTGGATGCGGTGGAAGAAGACGAGGAGCAGTTCGAAGGCGAAGATGAATATGAAAACGAGGACGTTAGGCAGTATACGATAACTGACATTGACAATTCAGAGATTATTCCGACTTCGCAACTTGTGCAGCAGCAGCAGCAACAACAGCAGAGGCAAAACCAGGTGCAACAGGTTGAGATGAAACGGCAGCAGCAGCAGCATATTCAAAAAGGTGTTCAGGAAGAAAGCAATGAGGAACATTTTGAAATGGGTATGATCGTATTTTCAATGAATTGCATGATTCCGTCAACTTGGAAGTTCCGCCATATTGGATTTAGAATAACGTTACATTATTTTCCGAGTTACTCTCAACTAGCAGTTTCATTTCATACCCATATTGTAAAAGTAGATTGATAAGGGATTCAACCCCCTTACATAACAATAACTATTCCGCCATCTTGAATGGTCCGCCATATTAGATATAGAATGACGTCACATTATTTTTCGAGTTACTCTCAACAAGCCCATTCGTTTGATATACATATTGTAGAAGTGCATTAAAAATAACTATTATGTCGTCCTGTATGGTCCGCCCTATTGGATTTAAAATGACGTCACATTATTTTTCGAATTACTCTATTGTGGAAGTGCATTGAAAATACATATTTCGCCCTCTTGGATGGTTCCCAATATTAGATTCAGAATGACGTCACATTATTTTTCGAGTTACTCTCAACGAGCCCTTTCATTTGATACCCGTATTGTAGAAGTGCATTGAAAATAACTATTCCGCCATCTTGGATGATCCGCCATGTTTGATTTAGAATAACTTTTCACACCTTATCGTGCATTGTCATCCAAACGAAATTTCAGCTCAATCGATACAAGACATCTACTTCAAAATTGAGTTCAAAGAATCCACCCGAACTAACATACATCCATGCATTGCAAGTTGAAATAAGAGCTTTCACTGAAAAACGGATCCTTCTACGTCACCCCCTGCACTTGGCTCACCTTGTAAGTTCAGGGACTTTTGAGGAATTTTCACCCACAATATAATACTCCAAATACATCTGTGGTTCTGAATCCCTGTTTATCGCACAGAAAATTGACCGAAAGAATTGTTGTACCATTTGAACCTTTGAATAATTTAAAAAAGCACACAGTAAATAACAATTTTGTATTATACGACACCAACATAAATGAACTGATTGAAACAATTAGGGATATCAAAAATAAAAGTGCATCTGGTTATGACGGTATATCCATTAAGATTATTGAAAATCTTCCAGTTAGTGTACTTGGGGTTCTAGTATCACTGATTAATCACTCATTTCAAAATGGCTTGTTCCCATCCTTCCTGAAAACATCCGTAATTATTCCCCTACACAAAGGAGGCAACCTGGATGACCCCTCTAATCATAGACCAATCTCCCTTATCCCGACCATTGCGAAAATAATAGAAAAACTGGTTAAGAAACGACTTAGTTCTTTTCTTCTAAGGCATAATTATTATTAGTGAGAATCAGTTTGGATTTCAGGAACATAAAAACACCCATGATGCTGTGTTTACATTTCTTTATGAGGTCTACTCAAACATCAATGGTGGAGATGTTGCGGCAGCAGTGTTTTGTGATCTTGTGGATCACGAGATACTGTTGCGGAAACTACATCACTATGGATGTAAAGGAGTGACTCTGCAATGGTTCAATTCATATATCATAGGTCGAAGAAAAACAGTAAAATCAAATACAAATGAATACTGGAAGCAAATTGAGATCAATTCTGGAGTGCCTCAAGGATCTGTATTGGGTCCCATACTTTTTTTGATATATGTTAATGATCTCACCAATATTGACTTGACTGGTAAAGTAACACTCTTCGCAGATGATACCACGATTTTGTGGCACAGTAAAACAGAAGAAGTTCTGAAGAATAACATATCTGTCGATGTAAAAAAGATCAAGTTATGGTGTGACTCGAATCTTCTATCTTTCAATATAAATAAAACAAATATAGTTACTTTCAGATGCTCTCTCTATAGTTTTCCCCTTGATAACGGAATCATTGAAAATACAGACTGTACCAAATTCTTGGGAGTCGTCATAGACAAAAAATTGAAATTTGATAAATATATCGTCAAAGAACTGCTGAAGCTCAGACCATATTACAGCCTTAAAGAATTCTATGATGACACGATTTGACCTAATATATGGGTATGCTGAGTAGTGATTGTTTTTATACCTATGTATGTTAGTATTCTCATATTTTGACAAAAAAATATTCATTCAATGTGTTATTTGATATTTTAGTATTGTGATTTTAATATTATAGTTGTAAATTTATATTTATTTTATATATACTCTTTACTGACTTCATGCTTTGTCGACTAGAAGAAATTCTTTCATGACCATAAAGTATATTTATTATTATTATTCAGATTACATGAAGAACGAGATCCACTCGGAGGAAGAGATGGAGATGCATGAGCCTGAAAACGACAATGCGGAGTACGCGGACCAAGTCGTTCAGCAGCAGCCGCTCAAACCCATCGTGCGACAAGAGGGCACTAAGATGTATCAGGGCAGAGCGACGGAAAGGAGACCGCATATCGTCAATGAAGAAATCTCTGTGAGGTAAGCGCAGTGTTGCCAACCTATTTTCATTTTCGTCGTCAGTTATTTTCGGATGATTTTTTTTAACTCAATGAAATTATGGATTTCTAAGCCTGTCTATAAGTCTACATCAGTGCATTTTCAGTATTATTTCGCTTGGTAGGCGGTTTTCTCAATATCGTGAGTTATTTTCGGATGATTTTTTTATATTCAATGAAATTATTGGCAATCTTCTGGAACCGATTAGGGGTATGGAAAATATTATGATAATTCAATTCAATTCAAAATATATTTTATTGTCTTAAGTTATCACTTGTTGATAAAGCTTGTTATACACATAAGATACATAAAAAATAAATAAATGAACAACACTAGTTTTAAAATCACACACTTGTTGACAACACTTGAAATGTATATAAATAAATAAAAATAAATTGATCCAAAAGACAAAATAGGTAATGTATATATATATACACACAGCAATTTGAGAGACTCTAGTTAAAGCTTCGCAGAAAATATTCAGTCAAGTTGTACAATGATGTTTGAAGAAGTAATGCTTTCACCTTAGTACGGAATTTTTTATAACATGCGATTCCTTTTATGTCATTTGGCAGATGATTGTATATTTTTATTCCAGAGTAAATAATAGAATCCTTAATCATAGTGGTGCGGGGGATTATCAATTTTATTTGACCGCTCTGTCTTGTATTATATCGTGAGGAGACAAGTGGGAAAGACCGTATATTCTTGTAAATTAGAGAAGCTGTTTCCAAGATATATAAAAAAATCACAGTTAGTATACCACAATCCCTAAACAACTCTTTACAAGAATCTGTTGATTTTGCATGGCACATATATCTGAGAGCTCTCTTTTATAACATAAAACTCCTTTGAAATAATTGGTTACTACAGCTTCCCCAGAACGCTATTCCATATCTCAGGTGGGCGAAGTATGTTGTTCTGGCAGATGCATACCCTAATTCAGAGGCAATTGTTCTGATGGCATAGCATCCAGATGCTAGCTTTTTACACATAGATATTACATGGTCATTGAACATCAACTTGTTATCGATATGCAAACCTAAAAATCTTGTTGATGTTCTATTTTCTAATATGTCATTACCGATTTCCAAGTTTGGGACATTACAATGGAAAGTCAGAATATTGGTTTTCTTAATGTTGAGAGAAAGTAGGTTTGAGTCACACCAGTCTTTGATTACTTTTATATCTCGCATCACATTCGTGTATAATCTCTCATCATTATTATCTTGCCAATAGTGGTGTCGTCCGCAAATAACGTGATTTCTCCTTTTATATCAAGAAATGCCATATCATTAATATATAAGAAGAATAAGATTGGCCCTAGGACTGATCCTTGAGGCACACCATGATTTATCTGCGCGGTCTCTGAGGTAGTGTCTAAGTAATGATCTTTGGATTTCTAAGCCTATCAAGCATTGAAATGTCATTGTATTCAGGCCACAGCCAACTTCATGTATTTCAATAAAATGCAATTTAACAGCCAATCAATGAACGAATATCAAATAGTGATACATAGTTGAATGGAGAATTTCAAGGAGGGTAAGGTAGGCGTGCGGACCTATATTCTGATTCGCATTCGCTTGCCGGTCGTGGGTTCGATTCCCATCGACTGCAGAAATTTTTCTGATGGCCCAAGAAAGTGTTTGGGATCACACGTTTAAAGGTAAGGCCCCCGTCATTCCTTGCTCGCACAAGTCTTTCGAAGACTTCTGAGGGTTGCTCGTAAGGGGGCAACCGAATGACGGATAGACCAATTTTAAAATTTTTTTTTTAGAATCAAACAGGTGGTTGAAAAAAATTTGGTGGTTCAAGGGAAGCACCATCATCGATCATATAACCCTTCTGAATTTCAAATTTTTATCTCTCCAACTAACAAAACTAAAGGCTGTTGCATGTCTCCTGTGTCATTTATTCAGTCTATCGTATCTTATGTATTACACTTAGTTTTTGTATTTTTTCGTTTCATGACTAGTCCGATGAGTTTATGCATTCTGTAGTCTTCACCACACGATGTGTATTCTTTTGTGATGAATAAATGATTTCTGATTTCTGACCCGGTATATAAAATTTGTCCATTATTGAAATTGAAAGGGATAAAAAAGTCATGATCTCAAAATGAAAAATGAATGGAACAAACTAATCAGAAAAAGTATGTTGGGATTTGGTTTTATGATAAATTGTAATGGGACAAACATATGACAAAAACATATCTCCTGTTATTTGAGCTCTTGATACACAATTTGCAAATATAATCCTTTAGTCTTACATACTCAGTTGGCATCAATTATTTGCTAGATTATTTGATAAATGTTTGTGGAAAATATCTGTATTATAAACAGAATTCCAATACCTACCTCCTCTTCCTATCCTCCCTAGGTACTCACGATGTTCTTAAAACATTATAGGAGTTTCCGTTTCGTGCGCTCCAAGAGATGAAAAAAATTATACAGGATGTCCGCTGAAAGGAGGTCAATCCATTAACCATATATTCCTTGAACAAAAACAATATGAGTTTCTAAATACCATTTTTCATATTAGCCCTTCATATTCGATATACAGGGGTCAAAGTTGGAAATTAAAAACTGTTTTTTCTAATTACTCGCGTATTTAATAAGATATTAATCTCAAAATTGGTACATTACTTCAGCACAAAGAGTTACATTGTATGAGGAAAACAAAACAGAGAATTACTGTCAAATATTCAAAATACTGGGGGTCAAGTATACACTTACTCCCATATTTATTTTTGTACGTGCGCTAATGGCTTCCTATCTATTTTTCTTCAAGTGTTCAATCATTTTTGAGTATTTTCTGTTTCTTGTATAATTTCGATAAAATTATTTGTTTTTAAGATAATTCGAAAAGTACTGGTTATTGTTTGATGGCTATGCGGCTTACGGTAATCTCATAATGTTCACATACTCCTATTTATTTCGTCGAAATTGGAAGAGGTCGTATTTTTTTACGTCCGAAAAGGTAAATATGGAAATACCGGATGCTCAGAGCAAATGTATTAACATTATTTTTACAAAAAAAAAAAAAAATTAAAAAAAGTGAGGACACGTTTCGAATAAAATTTGTTTGCCAATCGAACGGCGTGAAATATTTTTTTTTTGCGGAGTCAAATAAAAAAAAGTTTTTTTGGAATTTCGGGTGAATAATGATTTTAGGAAGATTGGGGGGGGGGTCGATTGACGATCCATCTAAAGGATTATCAAATTGATTTCTTTCGAGAACAGCACATTTTTTTATAAATCGGTTTGAGTGGTGCGGAATTTTTTAAAAATATTTTCGGACATTTTTGGTGAAATTATGATATTCATGATTTTAATAGCTACTTGATGAAAGAAATAGCAGATCAGGATTGTCTATGGATGTATGGAAGATTTTGTGCATAAGCCACATATTTTTCAAAGGCTAAGATTTTCTTTGATTAAAAGGGCTCGCATGTGTACTCAGAAAATTCATATCGAGCAATTCATTTATACGTGTTGAATTTATATAATTTTTTTTCGTAAAAATTATTTTAATACATTCGCTCTGAACACCCGGTATTTCCATATTCACCTTTTCGTACGTAAAAAGTGACTTCCAATTTCGACGAAGTAAATAGGAGTATGTGAACATTATGAGATTACCGTAAGCCGCATAAGCATCAAACAATAACCAGTACTTTTCGAATTATCTAAAAAACAAATAATTTTATCGAAATTTCACAAGAAACAAAAAATACTCAAAATTGATTGAGCACTTGAAAAAAAAAGATAGGAAATCATTTGCGAACGTACAGAAAAAATATGGGGGTAAGTGTGTACTTGACCCCCAGTATTTTGAATATTTGACAGTTATTTTCTGTCTTGTTTTCCTCACACGATGTAACTCTTTGTGGTGAAGTAATGTACCAATTTTGAGATTGATATCTTATTAAATACGCGAGTAATTAGAAAAAAAAAACAGTTTCTAATTTCCAACTTTGACACCCTGTATATCGATTATGAAGGGCTAAAATGAAAAATTGTATTCAGAAACTCATATTGTTTTTGTTCAAGGAATATATAGTTAATGGATTGACCTCCTTTTAGCGGACACCCTGTATAGAAAGTCGACTAACTGACTGTATTGTTCACTATATGGTACAGGGTGATTCACCATGAATGTCCCTCCCTCTAGCTCACTCAATTTTGAACCGATTTGAAAATTTGAGAAATAATCTAAAATGATTTTTCAGAATTTTTTTACCTGTAGCGGAAAAAACTTTATCGAAAATCATTCAAGATGATATTTTGAATTTTGGAATCTGTTCAAAAATAACTGAGCTAGAGGGGGGACATTTATGGATGAATCACCCTGTACATCATGGAATCAATTATTAAAAATAACAGAAACAATTTCATAAGATGAAATGATTTAAATTGAAAATATGAATATCTCATACAGTATCATGCATAAAAAATTGAAATTCAATTTCATTTCAACAAGAAGCTATGAAATTCGTGATGACCAAACTGATAGGACAAAAATATTCATCCACGCTGCTCTATTTGAATGTAATAAATTACTTGATAAGAAAAAAATGCAGAAATATGATAAAATTCAAATATAATATCAAAAAACTCATTTTCTAATCGAAATAGATGATTAATTCAATGTTTTTCAACTTATATAATTCATTGCTTTTTGTTTCACCAATATTCATTAGATGAATTTGTTCACATTTGATATTCAATGAATTCAAATATTACATATAACATTTAACAATTTCTTATTATTGTTTTGATATTATTGTCAACTATCTCCTTACACTAGAACTTATTCTTGACTAAAAGAAGTAAATAAATAAATAAAATCAAGCTCACATCTTTGTGGGAATCAAAATATACTTCATGGTCTAAAATAAGTATTATCAAAGCATAAATCATAAATAGAATCAAATAAACTGAACTGCAAGGCAGGCTATACCTACTAGACGTACTTCTATTTTGATCGACAATGATCATGTTTTGACACTAGTCTTTTGTATAGCTTTCGCAATACCCCAGAAGGGTTCTGGGCCATTCAGAGCTTTGTTTGCTCCTGCTCGGGCAAGTGAGTATGCCTCTTCATTGCCCTCGTACCCTGTATGTGCTGGTACCCATGCTAGAGTCAGTCTGTTCTGACTGCCCAGTTCATTTAGGGTTTCTATGCAGTCCCATACTAGTTTCGAGTTAACTTGTATAGATTTGACTGCTTTGATGGCCGCCTGGCTTTCTGGATTGATTGCAATGGTTTTGCCTTTAAACTCTTGCCTTATCAATTCTTTCACTTCACTCTTTCATTGCAATAACTTCTGCCTGAAACACCGTCGCGTATTTACCTAAGCTCAGTGAGATTCTTGTCTTTGGCTTGGCCCCATAAATACCAGCTCCTGACCCTTCCTCAGTTTTGGAGCCGTCCGTATAGACAGCAATGTCTGCACTGATTGGAGGTCCTTCCTTCCATGCCTCTCTGTCCGTTATACTTATTTTTGAAAGTTTTTTCAAAGCTATATTTTGGAATTATGCCATCCGTTGGCATTCCCATGATGGGGTCGCTTTCCAACTCGTCATATAGCTCTCTATAGTCTTTACCGTGCGCGTTGCTTATGGGTGTTTGACCCCTTGAAAATCTACTCACGACTGCTCTGGCTTCGCCTTGAATATATATTTGTAGTGGTGGCAGGTTCAAGAGGACCTCTAAAGCGGCTGTTATTTCATCTAAAGAATACATATTTGTTATTTCATACAATTGATTGGTTGGTGTATCAAATGGGAGACGATACAATACTTTTAACGATTTTCTATACAATCTTTGATATGTTATTGAAATTATTTTTTGAACAAGATTCCCAAACATGTATTAAATAGTTGATACGGCTCAGTATATGAGAGTTAGGAAAAAGAAATCTTGTAATTAGGACCTCGACGTCCTGTTTGTATTTCTTCTTCAATAAATTTATTATTTATTAATGTCCCTTTTTGCAAGCTAAATTAATTTAAACGAAATCGTAACACAAACACTATACCTCCAGGCAATCTTCGTTGACCATCCCAGAAACCCCCATCGAAATCGACGCGGCCACCACCTTGCAGTCCACCGTCAACCGAAAAATCGGTGACAAGGTCGTCAAAGTCCAAAAGTTCATCCTCACCAAAGACGAGATGAAAGCCATGGCCAAGCAAGGCATCCTCAGGATGAAAGGGGGGCAGGTGGTGTTGAAGAGCCCCGGCCAGGCAATCTTAAACGCCACGCTCAAGCCGGTCCACAAGAACGACATCGAATCGCTTTTGGACTTGAAAGCCGCCAACAAGGCGCCTGTAAGGAGGTATCGCAAAAGGAAGGAGGCGACTATATTCTCCGAGGAGGATTTGACCTCGAATCCGATGGACATGTGAACACGGAAACATTGACAGTGAGCAACTTTTGAAATCCTCCCTCTGATATTTAGTAATTGTGTCAACTTGAAATTGTTTCACGAATTCAACTAGAAATCAGGTTAGATCCATTTGAAATGTAGTTTATTATTGTTTTTATATCCTCGAAGAATTAACACCCGGCAAGTACTTCTTTCAGCTTCATTAAAAGCGAAGCTATGACTGATATGGGTAGCATCATATTCTGATGATGAAAGAAATCATAAAGTCTGCAGAAAGTGACACTAAGGTTCTGTTGGAGTCGACAAATTTGATACACAGTATACAGCACAACACATGGTTTCATCATCAATAAGCGGTACTCATCACTTCATGAACTCAACCGACTGAATTAACCTTGCAGCTTGACAAACATAATTCACATTTTCAATGTCAATCTCAGATGTCAATAAATAATCCGAAATTCCGATCGAATACTTCTTGGAATAATAATCAACTGATAAAATATTTCAACTAACCTTACTCTACTCCGAGAATCAATAATCAAACGCTCCCCAACAGGTGAATCGGCAGTGAGTGATTTTGTAAACAGCCTTCGGACTTTTTCAATATTTTTTTATCCTAATGAACAGTTTGCTAGTAATTGTACTTAGTAGTTATGAAGAGTCTTGAGTTGACTTGAATGCCACGCTCAAGCCAATGATATCGAGTCTCGCTTTTGGACTTGAAAACCGGCAACAAGGCGCCGGTAAGGAGATATCGTAAGAAGAAGGAGGCGACTATATTCTCCGAGGAGGATTTGACCTCGAATTCGATGATGGACATGTGAACACGGAAACATTGACAGTGAGCAACTTTTAAAATCCTTCCTCTGATATTTAATAATTGTTTCAAATTGAAATTGTTTCATGAATTCAACTAGAAATCAGGTTAGATCCATTTGAAATGTAGTTTATGATTGTTTTTATATTCGCGAAGATATGACTGATATGGGTAGCATCATATTTTGATGATGAAAGAAATCATAAAATCTGCTGAAAGTGACAGTGAGGTTCTGTTGGAGTCGACAAATTTGATCACTTCATGAACTCAACCGACTGAATTAAACTTGCAGCTTGACAAACATATTTCACATTTTCAATGTCAATCTCAGATGTCAATAAATAACCCGAAATTCCGTTCGAATACTTCTTGGAATAATAATCAACTGATAAAACCTTTAAACTAACCTCACTCTACACTCCGAGAATCAATAATCAAACGCTCCCCAACAGGTGCATCGGCAGTGAGTGATTTTGTAAACAGCCTTCGGACTTTTTCAATATTTTTTTATCCTAATGAACAGTTTGCTAGTAATTGTACTTAGTAGTTATGAAGAGTCATGATTTGTTGACTTGAATGCCACGCTCAAGCCAATGATATCGTGTCTCGCTTTTGGACTTGAAAACCGGCAACAAGGCGCCGGTAAGGAGATATCGTAAGAAGAAGGAGGCGACTTGAATGACAAGTAGATGATGCATATTGTATCAATAATGAAATGATCTTTGTGTTGATTTCTACATCATAATTATTTATTCACTAGCATATGTACCCTTTCACTTATATGTCTACTTTTGGAATATATATGTTTACAGTCGATGAAATTACATACAGGGTGAGTCAAAAATGTGTACCGAGCTTTCTGGGGGTGATAGAACATTGAAAAATAAGTGTAGTTTGATGATTAAACTCATGGCCCAAAATGCATATTAAGGGAGATATATCCTTCCAAAGTTGATAAAATTAAAATAATTTCTCCGCATAACTTCTGAACGATGAAAGCCACCCGATTGAAATTTTGTGCATGAATGTATATTGTCAAAATACATTTTTTCGTCACACTTCCACATTTCTGATATTGTTATAAAGGGTGTTTTCAGAGGGTGAGTCATGATTTTTTGTAGAAAACTTTTTTCCCTGTATTATTTTCGGTGAAAAAACAGGAGCATTTGATGGAGCGAAGAAAATTACATGAAAAAGGTACTCTTATTCAAATACAAAAAATTGAGCCGTTCGTGAGATATTTGAGTTTTTGTAGTTACATGATATCAGCAGATTGATTTTATTCATCGCGAGATTCATCGGTATCGATATTTCAGCAGGCCATGAACAATTTTGTTTTCAATTTTGTCGATAATATCACCTACCTGTGCCACGTTACTGAGCAATAAGTACATAGCATAAGTCTGTCCCAACAAGGTTTGAATAAAAATAATAGTTTGATAATGTTTTTGATACTTTTAATTAATACATAATTTCGAATGGAAGAAAAAGGAAAAAACAAATCGAAGTAGCTGTTCGAAATGTCCACCGTTTTCGGTTATACATAATCTCTGAGGCGTTTACGTAAATTATTCATCAAACCGTTCATAGTTTGGTGACCATTTTTCAACAACTTAAATTCGTTCACAATTTTTTGCCTCAGCTCCTCAACATTTCGAATTTCGCTTGAATAAACCCTAGATTTCATGTAACCCCAGATCGAAAAATCTAGTGGATTGAGGTCAGGCGAACGAGCGGGCCAGGAAATAGGAGCGTCTATGCCTCGTCCTATCCACCTATCAGGGAAATTATCATTAAGCCATTCACGTACAACTATTACATAATGAGGTGGTGCTCCATCATGCATAAAGCAGATTTCCCTACGTATGTTGAGAGGAATGTCTCATTTTCTAAGAAGTTGAGGTACATTGCACCATTCAGAGACCCTGGGAACATGTAGTATCCAACGAATTTGTCTCCTAAAGTCGCAGCCCAGACGTTCACTTTGAAATTATATTGAAAATGCGTTACTTTAACAACGTGTGGATTTTCGTCAGCCCAGAAATGAGTGTTGCACGAATTGAAAACACCGTTTCTAGTAAAAGTTGCTTCGTCTGTGAACAATATTTTGTTTAAAAACTCAGGACATCTTCGAGTTCGTTCCAGCAACTCTTCGCAAAATCTCAATCTTATTTCATTGTCTCGTGGTAACAGTTCTTGTACCTGCAAATAATGATAAGGCTGTAGCTGTTGCTCTCTGAGAATCCTGATGGTTACATTCGCTTGTGTCAGAGATTATTAGTGTTGTGTCTATTCGGCTTGCTAATTTCCTTGTACTTATTTCCGGATTCTGTTCCACAGTATTTAATACTTCTTCTTCAACTTCTACAGTTCTCGCACTTCTGGGTCGGCCACCATTTCTATTATTGGTTTTCAAACATCCTGTTTCACGCAGTCTTTGTACAATCCTCAAAATTGTTCTCGAATTTGGATCTCGTCGAGCGGGAAACATCTCTGCATATCGTCTCACAGCAGCATTTGCATTTCCGAAGCACTCGCCAAGCATTACAAGCATATCAGTTTGTTCAGAGAACGAATAACCTGCCATATTTCTTAAAATCTCAGTTGATAATCGCAGTGTGATGAATGACACAGAAAAACCACACGAATAAATCAACTACAACAATGTTGACTCGAATGTTGATGACATGAACGTCAAAATTGAGAACAAAATTATTCATCATGGCCTGCTAAAATATTGTTACCGATGAATCTCGTGATGAATAAAATCAATCTGCTGATATCATGTAACTACAAAAACTCAAATATCTCACGAACGGCTCAATTTTTTGTATTTGAATAAGAGTACCTTTTTCATGTAATTTTCTTCGCTCCATCAAATGCTCCTGTTTTTTTACCGAAAATAATACAGGGAAAAAAGTTTTCTACAAAAAATCATGACTCACCCTCTGAAAACACCCTTTATAACAATATCAGAAATGTGGAAGTGTGACGAAAAAATGTATTTTGACAACATACATTCATGCACAAAATTTCAATCGGGTGGCTTTCATCGTTCAGAAGTTATGCGGAGAAATTATTTTAATTTTATCAACTTTGGAAGGATATATCTCCCTTAATCTGCATTTTGGGCCATGAGTTTAATCATCAAACTACACTTATTTTTCAATGTTCTATCACCCCCAGAAAGCTCGGTACACATTTTTGACTCACCCTGTATAGGTATTAGTATGTAAATTTTTGTGTTCTGAATGCATTTCTGATATAAATTTGTATACGTTTCATGCCATGTTTTATTTATATTAAACAGTAGCATATCATATTTATAATACATGTGAGCATGCGCAGTAGAGATACAACAGTACCAGGGGGCTTCATTAAGATTTGGTTACCAGATTCCTGTGAACAGTACAGTACAGCAAAATCTGATTATTCCATCTTGAGTTTCACAAAAAAGTGACACAGGACCGCGAAAACCTTCTCTAAAGATATAACTGAGATATCATGACTATGGTGGAAAACTGTACTCACTGTACATTGTCACAGGACTCACCATAAGAAATGAACATAGATATTTTCAACCGAGTCTTAAACCGATTGAGCTGAAATTTTCATACACGTTTTTAGTTTGAATGACGATGCACGATAAGGTGTGTGACGTTAATCCAATATGGCGAACCATCCAAGATGGCGTATTCGTTATTTCTAATGCACTTCTACAATATGGGTATCAAATAAAAGGGCTCGTTGAGAGCAACTCGAATAATAATGTGACGTCTTTCTAAATCGAATATGGCGGACAATCCAAGGTGGCGGAATAGTTATATTTTTAATATTCTACAATATGGGTATCAAATGAAAAGGCTCGTTGAGAGCAACTAAAAAAATAATGTGACGTTCTAAACTCAATATGGCGGAATAGTTATTATTTATGTATTTCTGTAATTGTGACATCGTTCTAAATCCAATATGGCGTATGAAGTTTTTTGTGCTTTCCTTAAAAATGAAAGGGTTCACTTATAACATAAATGCAGGTATGAAAAATCTATTATTAAGCTTGTAACATATCGAATGATTAACTTGATTGATTGACTTGTGTAATTTGGATAAATGGCTGGGAGTTATATACTGAGAAACCTAGCCAGCAATAACTGAAAAAAAAAATGAAAGTAAAAAATAACTTTTTAAAAAATAGTTATTTATGTACCAACGACGAAACACTGTCTATTATAGTCAAGTCTGCAAATTGATAGCCGAGACTAGCAATTTGGCAAGACAATAGAGGTATTTTTTCGTCGACCTCAAACACTTATATTCACATCACGGTCCTATTCACACGTGAAATTATCGGATTTCGTCAAGAATTAATTTGACAACAGCAAATGACAGTTGTTGTCAACTCACTCTCCGCGCGGACCAGGGTTGCAAGTTCGATATTTTTATTCCGTAAGTACCTTGTCAAAAATTCAGTAGATTCCAATAGATCTGTTCAAGATCCATTTTATGCTATACGAATTGCAAGAAAGGATAATGAAATAGACCTATGACGTCAAAACATTATGTACTTTCAGTAATCAGAAGAGTAACCTATTTCCAATAAAATAGAAACAAACAAAACAAACATTTTCGAACAAACCTAATCATATTCTTAATTTCTCAATTCAAAAATATTCACAAATATCACAAAATACAAGTTGTATGAGAACTTAAGATTTGAGTACCCATTTAAAAAAAAGGACAGAATTGTAAACATGTAATCTTTTAAAGGGTCATTTTATAAGTCGCCTCGTTCATAGAAATTGAAACGATCAATTTGATGCGGTTCCTACACCCTTCACCATAGCCCGCTTTGAACACTGCTTTGAATAGAAAGCCACGTTGTGGCAGCCTGGCAACACTGTCCAAAAGGTCTTTCGTCGGCCATTCACACATGTACGCGATATAGGTATACCGCTTATTGTGGATGCGACGGAATAAAAATGTTTAGTTTTCAAGAGTAAATTGATGTGCTATCAATGTGAAATATTGTTGAAAGCCAGTGAAAAGTTTAAGGAATATTCTAGTGATCAAACTATAAGTGAAACGTTATTGACGTTAGGTTAGCGAAACGTTGTTATTGACGTTACGTTAGCGTTGAAGTAGCATTGTTTTCCTATGTTGTTGCACCGTGGTCTCCAGTCGAAAGTAGACGAACCATTCCCAAACCTCATTGTCATATTTTATAATTATCAAAAACCAGAAATCTCAACATATCACGTGATGGGAATGGTTCGAAAGTTTTAGTCACTTCTGAGAGTAGGCCTTTCGAATCCAATGAACTCCGAATCACGGCGATGCGGTGTTGCATTTCTCTCACCATGGCTTATTATAGAGCCGGCTGTCTTCTACGAATTAATTAATATGAAATTGTCAATAGAAGTATCCGAAAACGAAGGGCGTTTTAAGAACCATATTCCAGTGTTCTTGTTTCTCCATTGAGCTTGAAATACATAAATATGTATTGTATGTTTGACATGACTATTCAGATTGCACCCGAAAATAAGCTTAAAACAGTAAGATCGACTATGGAATGAAATACAAGTGGACATTTGTAACGCGGATAAAATGAATCTTTGCTTAATGGCGCGAGTCATCGGATAGAACTCGGATATAGTTTTTGATGATGTCTATCCATATTGTTATTTAGTCATGGATTCAGACGACCTTGTCATTATGACAAGAATGAAACGACTGTTGAAACATATGTATATTGTTTTATTCACAACATTTTTATACACTAATCTAAATCATAAAATTAGATTTTTACAGTAACATCGAAAAATGTCAAAACCTACATCAAGAAAAAATCCTTTCACCATCTAGAAAATAAGAATACTGAAGCTGTATAGATAGGTGTATTGCTTTATACAACTTGGGCAATGAAACAATGGAATGTTGGTTTTCCACTTTGGAAAATGAGGGAAAAAACAAAAAAATGATAGGAGACAGCAATCTCAACCAAATGTTACTAACCACAATTCAGTCAACAAAAACGGTTGTAGGTTAAGATTATGAAAACCATAATTCGACCTAAAGCCATTTGAGTTGGAAAAAACTGCAGTTTCGATCAGTGATGGTTAACAATGCTGTCAAAAATGTTCAGCTAAACGGAGAACAAAATAGTTGACGAGCCCATATAAATTCTCACAGAGAGCGCCACCAATTGACCTCATCAACTGAAATACTCCAAGAATTTTGACACATAGATTAGGAAACTTCTCACACATCGTTATATTATAACTGGCCTTACGTCATATCGCGTATATGTCAATTTGATGTGATTTATACACCTTTGACCAAATAGTTTATATGAATTTGTCAATCGAAGCAATCTAAAAGCGCAATGATGCCCACCTTCGATCTGGTAAAAATGCACCTTTACAATGATTGTTTCCAAACAGTGGACCAGTAGATGTGTAGATGAATGCGTCATAAAGACACATAAATGTTTCTACTCTATGTGTCGCGGCGAATGTTAAAAATTTTGCTGAAAAGGATGGTGAGAACAACAAAGTAACCGTTCTTGTTTCTCCATTGAGCTGAAAATGCAAGAAAGATAAAATCAACAGTATTGTCTTATGCTGATCTAGACGATTCAAAACACTCGTTACGGCAATCAGGAAAATTAGATATCAATGTACAACGATCAGAATAATGTGCTTTCCTTTTGGCTTGACTATTTACAGATTGCACCCGAAAATAGGCTTAAAACTTAAACAGTACGATCGACTATGGAATAAAATACAAGTGGACATTCGTAACGCTGAGAAAATGATTCTTCTTCTTCTTCTTAGTGGCGCGAGTCTCTCGGATAGAACTCGGCCAAGATGGAGGCCGGGATACGTTTGAGCATCTCCTTGGGGAAGATACGCAGCAGCTGCCAGCCGATGTCCAGCGATTCGAAGACGGTGCGGTTCTCGTAGTTGCCCTGCGTGATGAAGTTCTTCTCGAACTTGGTGAGGAACTCGAGGTAGAGGAGGTCGTCGGGCGTGAGGGCCTCCTCACCCACTACCGCCTTCATGGCTTGCACGTCCTTACCGATGGCGTAGCAGGCGTACTGAAAAAAATTAAAAATTTTTCGTTTTTGGATGTATGAAGAATTGATATTCATCATACAGGACATGGCAAGATATTCTAAATGGAGAAACCTAATCACGAATCTGCGATTGAAGGTCTATAAAAATAACAAGTCTCAATCGTTCAAGTTTGAATCCCTTGATTGGGTGAAGGCATTGAAGAGGAATATTCTCAGATAAATTATGAACATAAAAAATGAAAAAATGGATATGCATGTAAAGAAATACATTGAGAATTCGCATTCTCTTTGTGATAAAAATATCAATTCTTTCTCGGTTTATTCATACGTAATACAAGTGATAATATTTTGTCGGAAATATTCGGTAATTGTTACGACAGCTTGTTGCCTAGTAATTTAGAAATTAGAGCAGCAAGCTGGAGTATGTCAATCGACGAATATTTCCAGGAAAAATAGTATCACGAGTTGTATTCGTATGGCTATTTCATGATTGAATGAGACATTATATATGAGAAATAGTTATTCACAGAGTGGAATGTACCATTTTGATAAACAGTATGTTTTTTATTATCTTGGAGATGGATGCTCTCAAAAGAGTGTATACAATTGCTATCCAATTCAAATAAAATAAATTGAATTTATGTGACACATATGAAATGATTAAAAAAAAAGATATCGTCGTCGAGGGGCTCGCACCATCGACCTTCGTATCTTCGCGCAACAACCCTATCATTTGCGCCACATCACCTGGTAATTATCATAGTCACAATAACTTGAGTGATTGAAGAAGATTACTTTAAAAAGGAATTTGAATTCTAGTATTGTTGTGTCAGACCGTCAACAAATATGCAAACTTTTTAAATTACACATGCAACGTCCAGCCAGAATAAAATTGACTCGCCTTTCGTACAAAATGTCTCACTAACGCGAATTATAAATAAATAAAATTAAGTAGGTACTTATTAGTATATTATGTAACAAGTGTTATAAACGTCCTTTTAGTAACGAGTATTTTAAGCACGAGCGGAGCGAGCATACTATGCTTTTTCTGCGAACACCGAAAATTACATTAACATACCTGCTATTCCTGCTAACCTACAAAATAATTCGAAAGGAATGGGAATTGAGAATATAATACATGCAACTGCATGCAACCAGCGAGACACGTATAAGTGATATTGGTTGTAGAACTTGTATAGATGTGTCCAGTCCATTGTTACTTACTAACCTTTATTTCACGTTTATTGTCATGCTCAGCGCAGAATAAATAAATTATTGTTCTCAAAGATGGATGCTTCATTTTTACACTTCTTGGAGATATGCAAGTACCAGAACATTTTCTTCGATTTCACTTTCGTCTACTTTTCGCATATATTTTTAATGATGAATTCTGATACAAACGAATATTGTTTGATAATTCTGTCTCAGATTTGAATCCAAAGCAATCTTGACCAGACACGATGTCAAAATTTTATCGCTGATGAACGAGGTTTGTTTTTCATGTGTGGGTCAATTCGGCTCCTATATTGGTAGAGCAAGTCCGATAAAATTTAATAAACAAAAAATATCGCTAGAATACAAAATAAACCGTGAAAATGGTCGATTCTGATTGGTTCTCGAGATCAAGAGTGGAATAGTCAACAGAAAACTACTTACTGGCTATATGAATTATATCTATTGAACACACACGATAAGAATTTGAAAACTAAATCTTCTGAACTTGATAATTTGCATTCATCATCAGCAGAAGCATTTTTTAAAACAATTTGTGGAGATAATTGTTCATGCTCTTTTTGGATGTTCAACAGTTAAGATATAATTCAATGTTCGTCGTGGTATATAGCCAAGAAAGTAGTCGTTTTCTCTTGAATAAACCGAGAAAGAATTGATATTTCCATCACAAAGAGAACGCGAATTCTCAATGTATTTCTTTATATGTATATCCATTTTTTATGTTCATAATTTATCTGAGAATATTCCTTTTCAATGTCAATCTTCTCATTTCATCTAGTATGCACTAGAGAGACTATATAAAATAGAGTAGCGACAATAGACCTCATAAATGGCTGCCGGTTCCGGAATGTCATTCGTAGTCAAGTCACTGAATAGCTAAAAATCTAAAGGGTATCTCCCATGCAATAATGTATTTGCGACTAAGTTGTTGAATAAAGAAGTGTCCACCTGATGTTAGGTTAGATATTTGTTAATTTCATTTCATCATTTGAATAATCTCAGACTCAGTCCCAAAAGATTAGTTAATATCCGAGGTAAGGACGTATAGACTTTCACGTATGATTGTTGGATGTTTAGTGTCCAAAGAGCGAGAAACAGTGACAAAGTGATAGGGAATGCGTGGAACTGGTGGAGAAAAAAGACAGGCGGATGCACCTCCATATTTGAGGTCTGAATAATCAAAAACTGCATCACTACTGTCACCACTCTATTTAATAAAGTCACTGGTATGAACTTGATAGAAAGAAAATCAATTTAAAAAAGGTCAGAACTTGACTCATGCATCTGATCAGTGGCAATCAAATAAGGAATATTTAATGAAAAATGTATTTTAATGTTGGGACTTGCTGTGAGGGTGTGTGGGGTGTGGGTGTTTGATTTTTTTTAGGATGGGGTTGGGTTGAATTCATGATTCAAGTTGAAGTTCTGATGCTAGTTTTTACATGAATAAAAACTCTTAGAAACACTCCCTAAAATGGAAGCGATTAACACAAAGAAACACAGGGTACAATTTGGATCCACTTGATAATATGAGATGGTATTTTTTTCACAAATAGCTATAGTACCTACCATTATTTACACCTTGGTAGTAAAGAATATTATAACCACGGACCTTATGTCAAATCCTCTGGATATAATCTTGGTCTCTGGGTGATGATTCTTCACCACCTTGGTGTGTAAATATCTATTTTCCACCCCTAGTTATGAAACATACCATTATTTACTCATTTTCGAGGCGTTAAGTGTGTTTTCACTACCAAGGTAGTTTTCGTTATTTTACGAACCACTAGTCGATAAAGACATAGCCACCTCTGTTGTATTTAACCCGAATGCACTGTTCTGATTAGAGATTCGCAAAGAATGGCACTCGAATCTAGTAGGTATTTATCAATAATGACTTGTCATATGCTGTCATAGTCATGGCTAATTATTGAAAATAGTGCTTTCATAGTGACAATTAGTCCATATTTCGGTTTCACAGAACTAAAAGGATTGAAATATATTGCTAGAGGTAAAACAATTTGATATACACCTTGGTATAAAATAATATTATTACCACGGCACCTTATACCCTTCGGAGGTATACGCACATTCGTACAGTTCAGACGTCGCCAGGACTCAGATCCATCTGGACAGGAAAATCATACCGTATTTTGACAATGCAAAGATCCGTGTCAATCATGAGAAGACTGAGTTGATGAATGAATTTCACTAAAAAATATACCAACAGTACTTTCACGGGCTTTTGCTTGGCAGAGACGCAAGGGTGACGGTCAACACCTCAGTGAAATACCTGGGAGTAGTGCTGGACAAGCGTATGTGCTTCAGAGAGAACATCACAAAATTAATTGGTAAAGGCCATGCAGCCATAAGACAATTGTATCCATTGTTGGTCAGGAATTCAGGACTAACAAATGGAAAACAAACTGCTCTTATACAAGCAAGTGATAAGACCTGTGATTACATACGCTTGTCCGGTGTACTGTAGCGCCTCCGCCACTCAACTGAAAAGGCTACAGGTGCTACAGAACAAGGTACTCCGAATCATTACTAACGGTAATAGATACACTCGAGTGGCTGACATGCATGCTCAATGTCATGATCTACTCTTGATTAAAGATTACATCATTAACGTTTCAAATAAATTTTATAAACATCACATCCAGAATAGCGAACTCACAAGAGATATAACGAGAATAAGGGCGGATCATGACATCCGTAGGAAACATGGGCTGATATATGAGGCCAGCGATGTATTCAGGGAACCCCCTGAATAACTCCCCCACCCTCCCCTCATCTCTAATAGACTGACTCTAGACAACAAACAGCTGAGAAGCTGAATTGAACGAGAACGGTAGTCGTTTGGCCCGGCTGAACGACTATCGGAGCATTACGATGGAGCATTACGATGGAGCAGGACTCAGAGATAGCACGCCTATTGGCTAACAAAACTAGTATATTTGCCGATACGAAATCAGTCTATTAGATCCCAATCATTAGATCCTAATCACTCTCCCACACCTATCCCACCCCTCATCCCTCATAGTGTCTTTCACAGAGAAATTTCAAAAGTTGGTTTTTTATTTTTATTTTCCAACACAAAAAATGCTAAATTAGAGAGAAAAAGGTAGCAATCGACGATCAATCTTTTTTGCCCTGGGTAACTCACTGACACGAGCTAGATCAAAGGTTTACTCCTAGGAGTCAGCTCCCTCATGACTGCCATCAGGGTTGTTAGACAAAAATCATCGGCAAGGCCTGCATCGGCTGCCTCTGAGGGCTCCCTTGGAGGGTAATTCTGTGGCGTTATCTAAGTGTTCTACATTGTATGTTTTACATTTTTATCATGTCCAATGTCCCCTTTAGAAGATTTTTGTTTATACACCTTGTATTGTAAAAATGTTTTTATTGAATAAATGGAATTGAAACCGGCAGAAGTCTCGGAATATAATCTTGGTCCCTGGGTAATAATGATATTCTTTACTTCCTTGGTGTATAACTATTTTCTCTGTATTCATGTATGCAATTAGCTTTTCAGGGAGAATCTGAAATTGCAATAATTATCTATTAAAAATGAGTTGCTAGGACTTTTTGATAGAAGCGGCAACATTGCAATTTTGAAAATTTATTAGATTGGTAGAACAGGTGATAAAATGTAAGATGCGAAATTTTCAGAAAAATCCTTTGTTGCGTTCTCTATGAACGTCTAACCTACCATCGACCATGAGCTGTTTTGAGCATTATCTGATATCAACTTTCGTTTGTGGGATATAGCTCATTGCAATTTGAGAATTTCTTATCGATTCTAATTTCCATCGAGCACAGCTGTTCATTGACATAATTGAATGACATTAGGGATATTTCATTCACATTCCCCGTTAAACCCGGGTAGAGTATTTCGATGAAGATGGTAGGAGGCAACTACGTCATAATCACGTCAACATTAACTATTTTTGAAAACCTATTTCTTTAACTTTACCCACTACCACAGTTTACCCATGTATATTTACTCCGATATCCACTCCATTCATTTTTGATTCGAATGTTCCCATAACATCCTCCATTTTTCACATTCATCATTTGTAAACAAATATTCAAGTTAATCTTTAACCACCTTTACTAAATATGGAATGGGCGTGTACACCTTAGTAGAACTTTCAACTCAAACCATGTTTATAATGATCCTTTCATAAATAAATAATGATTGACGACATAATTCGATCGAAAAATTTACTGGAATGTTTTATTTTTGAACATAAATAATAGTACCTTCTGAAAACGGACCCTCTTATGACGTAGAAACCTCATCTCGCCATAGTTAAAAGAAAATACCAAACGCCCGACGGAGACTGGGGCAACTGATATATTAATTCTTTCAACTGTGATCTCGCGCTAGTCTTGTTTCAGTAAATAACTACAGAAATGGTGTAAGTACGTTCATTTTTTAACGAGTTAAAAACAGGGAAGTCAGCTCAAAAATTTACCACTTTTCAACAATATTGCTATCAAATTAACGTATAACCAATCTTGCAGTTACTATCTAAACAAAACAGAAATGTATAGCAAAATTCCCCTAATCACATATGAACTGGATTGTATTATAAATTCAAACTAATACACAGGAATAATGAGAACTGCAATAAGCCATTTGAGACTGAATTCAAGAATTGTTTGCTAAAATATGCCTTCTAATCTATGTGTGAATGTATAATAGTAATAATTCGTGATTATATTCCACTGTGTTCAAGTACCAAGGCATGTATTAGATTATGCTGATGAGTGTAATGCATTGTAAATCGTGTCTGACCTTTTGTGCTGCAATAAAAATTCTATTATATCCTGATATTGTTCTGATCAAAACTATACAGTAAATATCATTATGTTATAACAAGATCCGAACAGAATCGACCCGATTTTCTTGTATGATACATATGAATTTGATGATTTCATGAAATTACGTTACTCACCAACTGGTTGGACACATCAGAATGGTCCTTCCTCGTCATGCCCTCTCCGATGGCACTCTTCATGAGACGCGACAGCGACGGCAACACGTTGATGGGCGGGTAGATCTGCCTGTTGTGCAATTGTCTGTCGACGTAGATCTGCCCCTCGGTGATGTACCTAAAATTGACAATCAACAATAATTGAAGGTGGAAGAAGAGGTTATGTTACAAATATAAGTTTGTGAGAAATATAGGTTTTAGTTAAGTAAGGTGGCATTTTCTAATGGAAGCTAGTTTAATAATTTGATTCGTTCAATAGCGAGGAACAGTTCTAGGTTGACTTTTTATGATTTACAGCATTTGACTGTCATATCATTTGTTGATAGACATCTGGATTTATGCGTTCGTAACCTCTTTTTCCATTTCCTGACATGTAGGCAATGGGCACATAACTCTTTTTTCCATTGTGTCCTTGATGTTTAATGTAATATAACCCCTTCTACCACTATGTATCTGCTCAGATATGAAGCATAGAAACAAATCCTGCAAGGGGAAGTTACATATGAACGTAACACCTTCTTCCAAGACATAACCGAATATTTTCAGGAAATGTTACTTGATCCCTTCTGCCACTTCCCCCCTTCAATTATTATGGAAGTTTATGCTAGGCATTGTCGTTCTAAATGGAAAGCTAGTAGGCAAGGTAAGATACGGTCTGTTCATTACAATAAAAATATGCAAAAATTGCTCTTATTGGTGATAGCTTCAGTGAGCCAGTGACCCATATTTCGTACTAAGTTTATAGGTCGCGTGAACATTTGACAGATGACCGACCCTGGAGGTAAAGCAACATTTCTAACCTCACTTTTCCTATCTGTTTATGAAGGATTGATATAGGTTTTCCTGATTATTTTGGCAGAAGAATCGTGTTTTTCCAAGCAAGCCAAGACATTGTGTTGGTGAACAATGCACCTAAAATGCTGTGAGATACGAGAGAAAATAAGATTATTCAGGTAAATTGCGATCTAACAATTCTGTAGTCACTCACAAAGTTTTCACTTGGAAGTTTTGTAATTTCTCTTTAGAATGCTTTCTGTCAATAAAGTGAAAATGTAACACACACGATCATATTTCGTTATATTAGAATCCGTTTGTTTGATAAGGAAACATCTGAACAGGTTTAACAAACTTCCCTCACACTATGTCACTCGACAAGCTATGAACGTAAGTCTGCCACTTCCTAAATCATCACTGATTAAGGATTCTGTTATTTACAACGGCTGCAAGATGTACAATCATCTACCTAGCTATGTCAAAAACACTGCCAATTTGAACATTTTTAGAAAATCTGTGAAAAACTTACTGTTACATAAAGCTTATTATAATTTACAGGAATTTTACTCTGACACATTTTAACACTTTTGTGATTTCCTATTTACTTGTTATCTGTTTTTATATATACAAATTCTGTTTGTGTTGGTTTGTGTATTTAATATGTATTGCGGTTCGTTTTTTTTTACATTTACTTTACATACTAACTGGTATGAAATTGACATATATACTATTTTAGTAGGTATTATACATCACATTTTTATTATTATTTTTTAATTATCGACCAGTATGCATTAGACTTAGGTACCTTGATATATTTTTTTTAAACTTAAGCAAACTTTGTCAACAAGAATTTAATTTCTTATGATAATAAAGTATATTCTCTCTCTCTCTCTCTCTCTCTGTTAGACCAGTCCTCACGTTTGACTGCATGACTTCTGGCTTCTTGTCTCCTTTTAGAAACTGCAGAAGTCTTTCTATTACCTCCTACTGCAGAAAGAATTCTACAGGGCAAAGACAAAATTTCGAAATGGACTGTGCGTGACTACAGTACTTTTAGATCACAATAATTATTCCAGCAATCATTTACCTACCTGAAAAATCATATTCCGTCGTCTCTCGCTGCAGTTTTTTTGCATTGTACCATAGTATAATGTGATGGTATGCTTGAGTCAGACTACCCCAAAAACACGATTCGTATGCCACAATATTGTGAAAAACCATTTCAATCCACGCTAGAGGAAAAAAAAACGAGTTCTTAAGGTGTCTGAAACTATTTGTATATCCTGGTGTTCAACATTCGGAATCTTGGCAAATTGTGATGTATTTGTTGAAGTTAGTGAATGGCTTGAAAATATTTTCAGGATCCGAAATTTCTCTTTCATTTCCTTTTTCTCCCTCTCGGAATTAAATCCACTAGAGGTGGAACCATAGTTGTCGTCATCAAACAAATTTGCATTCAAGCCCAAGTTATTTGCGATTCTCTCAGATTCTGCATCCGTGAATTTCACAAAAAAAGATATTCCAGATGTTGCTATAGTTTGAATCCCCTGGTATCATCAATGATACCTTATGAGTAAGGAATAAAAAATAATAAATAGCTTACTAAGTATATCCTACCATGTATGCACGAATTTTCTTCAACCATTTATTGATTGATTGATTGGCTTTAATACACCAAGAAACATTATTGTTTCTAATAGGGATATATATACAACAAAACATACATATAACATAATAAATCGAAACAATAATAATTGCACAATTATTGGTTTTCATAAAAATAGTCGAAATAAAATATAAAATGGAAATATTATAATCCATTACAAGTAATCAAATTCTGAATTAGTAGATATGGAATTAAAGTTCACTGAGCAGATATTTCTTTAATTTGATTTAAAATTTTTCAGCTTCTTCTTCATTTTTCAACTCATTAGGTAAGGAGTTATATAAAATTATTCCATTATGGAATATTGAGTGTTTACCAATTTCACTATTGTCGGCAATGGCATCAGAACAGATGAACAAAAAAATCAAACAATTCGTTGTAGTCGCATTAGTTGACGCATATCAGATGTGATACGCCATCATTTCCATTTTTTCTTATTACTCACCCTGTCAAATCGGGAATGGGATGGGTGATGTCGTCGTTGGGCATAGTCAAGATGGGGATCTGCGTGATGGAGCCGTTGCGGCCCTCCACACGACCGGCGCGCTCGTAAATGGTGGCCAGATCGGTGTACATGTAACCGGGGAAACCCCTACGGCCAGGCACTTCTTCTCGAGCGGCGGACACCTACGAGGAAACAAGCATTACTTCAGTTTCGATCAAATAACGACATGTAGGCCAATGCATATAGTCTAAGATCCGAACCTAAATCGACCTTCACCGAGCTGATAATAGAACGAAATATATTTTATCATGAATTTAGTATATTAGAAAACATATTAAAAATGGGTTCGCTAAAAAAATCCTGGGCAGACTATTTTTAATTATTTTTCGAAAAATGATTTTTAATTAAATGTTGCAACATCAGGATAATAAAAAAATTTTGTCCTGACTGAAAGTATAAAACGTATAGAATGTGCAGCCGTTGGGTTGTCTACTATTTACCTGGGCGAACTACTGGGTTGTCAGGTAAACACAGGTATATTGATGCCAGTTACTTTCACTGGATTGGATAATTAAAAAAAATTTATATCATCATAAGCGCTGTTTAATTGCGAACACGTTGATATAGGGTTGTCTGCGAAAATTCTGGTCCTATTAGGGGTTTGCGAATTTTAAAGATTTTAATTTCAACGCGCGTGGAAGTGTGTGACAGAGAGATCCGAGGTAAGTATACTGTGTAATAATAAAGGACCCAACATCGCAGTCGCTTGTATACTAATGTATATTATGGTAACTACATAAATTGTTATTGAATCATATGTCAATTATAATGTTCCGTCACCAGCATGTTGCTGATTAGGAACAAAATGCTAGATGTATTTATTATTAATATGTATGCTAAAATGGTTTAATAATAAAAAAAATATATATACATACTAAATTCATGATGAAATATATTTCGTTCTATTATCAGCTCGGTGAAGGTCGATTTAGGTTCGGATCTTCTACTAATAATTATTATGTACTTCCTCATGCCAGATCCTATTCTATCTGGAAGTTATTTGGGACAATCTGTATATCGACATGTATACTGATCGGACTCACCTCACGCAACGCCTCCGCGTACGAAGACATGTCGGTCAGGATGACCAGCACGTGCTTCTCGCACTGGTAGGCCAAGAATTCGGCGGCCGTCAGAGCCAAACGCGGCGTGATGATACGCTCGATGGTCGGATCGTTGGCCAAGTTCAAGAACAGACACACGTTCTCCATCGAGCCGTTCTCTTCGAAGTCCTGCTTGAAGAACCTGAGGATGGAAAGCCACAAATGAGTGTTGCGTTTGGATTCAAAGTGTGGCAATATATTATGAAAAGGAAGAAGGAAAGCTCAAAGTCATCTCCACGACTTTATTACTGATGTAGATCAATGAAGGGGACATGTTTCGGACTTAAAAAAGTCCATCTTCAGCCGTTTTTAGAAATTACTACAAGCAAAGGCATGTGAAAATATACATATTATAAAAAACCAAAAGTTGACTTACATGGAGGTGAACATAATTGTTAAAATTGGATGCCGATGTCTATCATCATAATATCGCGGTTACGTTGATGAATAAAGGAGGTTGAGAAAAAACGGGTTTTCATTAAAAATGAAGAGCCCTGTGCCCTAAGAACGCGTACTTATAAAACTAAAAGTCAAGTCCCAGAAGGGAAACTTGACGAGCACTCAAAGATGCCTTTGTTGTAGTAACTTCTAAAAACGGCTGAAGATGGAAAGTCCAAAACATGTCCCCTAGATTGATTTACATCAGAAATACCTTCTTCCTTTTGAAAATTCCACTTCACTTTGAGCAAACATGGACCTCTACCGGAGATTAATATTTTATGAAATTAAAAGAAGAACAAACAAACGAACGAATTTTTAGCTGTTTATCACAATTTTACAAAACGCACAAAGAAATGATATTGTATGACTTCAGATCCTGTTTCAGCGCCCCAAAAAACAAAGGGGGACGATAATAAAAACGACTACGCATATATTTGAGAGCATCTCTCGATCCAAATCATTACCGCGTGTAGCGTTTCAGAATTCCATCCGGTATACAACCTGTAAAGACGGGTGCGCAACCTGTGAGCGGGGTTCTAGAAACGTGTAATACAGTCGCCTAGATATAATTCTTGGTTCCTAGTAGCGCGATCAACTGGTTCTGTAATTTGCAAATTGTATGGGCACTAGTTTCCGCGGTTGCGTCTTTTCGCTAATAGATAGCGTTTAGTGTGAATCTGCATTAATTAGCAGGAATTCTTAAATAAAACAACGTTTACAGATTACCATTTCATTATTGCCTATACGTCGATTGTAACGAATGCTATTTCCATTATTCTTGCATAGAGGGATGAAACCTGAAAAGAAAATCATTGAGAGAAAAGCTTGAAAATCAGTTGTTTCATGTTGGATTGGGGATGATTTTCACTTACCTGTTGTTTCACTTCATTACGTCTGGGATGGTCGAGCTAGGCAGTAGGCAGCCCTCAAGTGTTTTTCCATCTTCGTGGCAGAAAATCTTGGTTCCTAGAGGGCGCTGCATCGCGCGTTGTAGTTTCCTTTCCTGTTTCCTGCATTACCTACGAAGGGGCCTCGAGGGGTCAAGGGGGTTTTGGAGCGAGGAGATCGAAGGGGAATGGCGTGGGTCGTTGATCGTCGCTATTTTTGAGGCCGGTTTGTTCCTCAAAATTTTCCATGGCCGTTTGAGCTGGTGTCACCAGGATAAGTGGAATGTGCCTGGATAGCTGTTTGTAAAGAAGCCATGTCCGCCGTTGAGTTCAACTGAGTGGTTATTAACCTGACGCTGATGGGAAGCCGCGCGAGAGGTTGCAATGTACGCCGCCTTTTCGACATTTTGGATGGAGCTCATTCCTTTCTGGAACGAGACGTAAGTTGAATTGAATTCATTTCTTGCAAGAACCAAGAGTTTGTTCGTCTTCTAGGCATCTTTGTGTTCTTTTCTGACCCACATGAGGGGCCGTCTAATCACTGCTCAAGTGATGAGACATGTTGGCGAGAGCCATTTTGTATAGATGATACAACCCTCCAGGGTGAGGTAAGTTTTCATGTCACGTTTTGTATTCCAAGGGGAATGAATAATCTTTATTTTTAGGGTTGTAAGTTACCATATAACTTATGTTTTAAGTTAGGCCTGAGTCAGGCTTACAATTTTTTGGTTCTGCAGCATTTGTAGCTGTAAATTTGGTTGGTGCCCATTGGGAGATACCCACTTATTTTTTTACTCCAACTTGCCTGGAGAACCTGGATACCTCTGGTTTCCTGCATCCATCTGCAGTGCTTGCAGATTATCAGTGGCTGTCCACACTGTCAGGATGAATTCCTCATCCTGAGCTCAGAAGCGACCCTCTGGACCTTGGACAGTTTGGAATCTCAGATAAGCTATCAGTTGAATCTTTGAAATGTTTTGAGAATGTCAAATCTTCATAGTAGCAATAATCTCATCAATTTAAGGCCAAATTTCACTTTCTCACATTAGCACAATTTTTCTTCACCTTTTAAATAAGTTCATATTTTAACCCTGCGCAACACACAGTATACTGGGTGAGGCCAAGGCCTTTTTTCAACACAATACTTACCCAATATGTATTCTTATCTCTTTGATTGATGAAGATTGGTGATAATCCAGATTTTATGTGTATCTGGTAATTTCTCTTCCATATTTATCATATTTGTACACAGGATAGATATGTCTCATGCAATATTTGAATGATGGCTCAATTTAAGATACCTATAGCTCATGGAGCGATATTATAAGCTGTTCAAATCGGTTTGCTTCTGAATAGTTATAATTAAATCCTAAAAACAAAACCCATTGACTTGTATTTCTCAACTCCTACTCCTGATGGACTATTGTTCTATGTAAAAATTATTGACACTTATCATGCATTCATGTTGAATTTTTTCCAACCAGTCTATGAGTTTCTTTTTCTTGACTTTTCAATGAAACTTTCCTTCATAGTATAAAACTAAAGTCAAGTGGTGCCCAAAAATTTCGATAGAAAATGACAGATTCAAAATTACAACACAGTCCTTACCCATGACCTAGCTCTCCAAGACTATAAAAGCTGTCGGAGCAGTAACCCTTCATACAAGGTAAGTAAAAAGGTTACACGCGTTACAATGGCATAGTATGCCATTGACGTCATTGGAGCCAAAGTCAACTTGACAGTTCTGTCATCATGAATTAATTGGTTTGTATATTGTGTAACTGCATTCCAAAGTTTTGATTAGAAGTACGTTCAGAATATAAAGAAGCGTATGATATCATTGGAAATCAAAAGAGATTGGATCGTTACTTGTAAAGACACTGTTAGCTTATATTGCACAGATTTTATAGGAATATTGACGCCAAAGGATGCAAGCTGAGAAGAGGTTTGTGACGTATTTAGGCTCACTTCCGGAGTCCTCATTCGCGCATATCTGCGTATATACAGTTGAAGATTCAAATCAAAAGAATATAAACGGCCAATGATGAATTCTAGTTCAAAATGAATGGAAATTTCCGAATATCCTAGGCCAGATAAATGCTCTACTAAGGTCACATAGGATATCCACCTGGGCACTGGGACGAAATAGCGCAGGACAAAATAGCGCAGGACGAAATAGCGCGGACAAAATAGCGCAGGGACATAATAGCGCAGGGTCATAATAGCGCAGGGACATAATAGCGCAGAGACAAAATAGCGCAGAGACAAAATAGCGCAGAGACGAAATAGCGCAGAGACAAATTTGAGCGCGAAAACGTATTGCATCATCTATGATTACGTTAATTCGTTTGTCAGGGCATAGACTATTTCTTCAAATACTAGATGTTTCAAAAGGAGACTACCCTTACAAACGAAGTAACTTAATACTAGGTATGCCGTTGGATTGTTAAAGTAGACCTATGATTAGGTTAGTTTGTTTGCTAGGGTATAGACTCATTTTGAAACACCTTGTATTTGAAGAATGAGTCTTTACTCTAACAAACGAACAAACCTAATCATAGATCCTGCACTCCATTTTCGCGCGCAATTTTGTTCCTGCGCTATTTCCTCTCTGCGCTATTAGGACCCTGCGCTATTTCGTCTCTGCGCTATTTCGTCTCTGCGCTATTTCGTCTCTGCGCTATTTCGTCCCTGCGCTATTTTGTCCTGCGCTCTTTTGTCCGCGCTATTTTGTCCTGCGCTATTTCGTCCCAGTGCCATCCACCTGGACATCATATGTCTATCAACTTGCTGGCTACATGATTCAACAGTTACAGTGGCGGTTGAGTTTATTTTTCAAAAATCATCATTCATTCCAGATGAGATAATATTTATCTGTTTTGATCCTTTTCACAATTGGAACAACTCAATTCATCCTAGAACTCTATATTATGACACCTAGTTAAACTATGCGGTGCAACGGGGTTCTCAGGGGGTTTGAAGAAAAAAGACCGGTTCTGTTTGAACATCAGGTTTAATTCACGATCCCTATACGTCCCCGGTGAATACAGAGCAAGGGGAAGTTTATAGTGGCACTATGCAATTCTGCAAACTAATAAATAATAGCTTCAGGACCAAGTCCGGCACAGCACAAACACGTGCTTCATATCAAAAAAAGTAAGATTTATAACTCACCTAATGAATACAGGCACGATTGACAAATATACCGGAAATCCCGATAGTCGAATCTGGAACCACTCGCATTCACTAATTATACAGAGAATTTGCAGTGATGATTAATTATTCGGTTTCTAATTCATAACGCGCACTGATGGGCAACCATTTGTTGAAAAATACCAACAATCGAACAGATTCTTCCAGAACAAGTCAAAGGTTTTTGCGAGATTTTTTACCAACCTGGTAGGTGCGAGAGAAACAGCGAAATTCAAAAATAGTACCTGTCAACTTATTCGAGTTAGGCAACTATCCACGCATTTGGGTGTGCCGAGGGTTGCCTATGCTTGGCAGATGATAAATAATATTTATAATATCAACAGAAAAGGAAAAGAGATCGACGACCGAGATGCCCTAACAGCTGATTGACTCGACAGGTGCGACGACCTTCTGCAATAAAAAGTGCGAATCGGTAAAAAACAATGAATTAGGGAAATCGCAAAATATACCCGGTGGACACGTAAACCATAATTATACGGTGGCTGAGGTAAGGGAGAGTTGACAATGTCGTTTTGCTACAACTACATGGCAGTATCATAAGGAGATATTGCTTAAGATTATTTAAAGGATTTCATAAGCATCAGTGAAATAAGTTCAATAATGAGGAACACCACCTACCTGGCAGTTTCCATGTTGACACCCATAGCAGCAAACACAATAGCAAAGTTGTCTTCATGGTCATCCAGCACAGACTTGCCAGGTACCTTGAATGAAAACATACTAGTTGATAGTACTATTTTATTATTTTATACCCATAAAAATACAAATAAATATTGTCTCGCGATCAGCCCACCATAAGCTGTACGACTCCAGACGGCGATTGCTAATCCTGAGTTATCAGAATAGCGTGATGTACGAGGAGTGGAGGGGACTATGCATTTTACTTTCTGAACACTTGTAAAACATGTTATCAGTTGTAACTTCACCATCCATGTATTAAGAACTAAATACATATAACAATTCAATACAGAATTCTGGTCTTTTCAACCCCTATAGTTTGCCACTCCTGAGTAACACCCTATAACTAAGTAACGATATTGTTCCCTGTATTTTCATCTTCATTTTGAGTTTGTCAATTTCAACAGATTTTTATAATGCAAAAATACTAATATTAGCGGATTTTACAGAGTTCGAAATATTTAGTGATTTATGCCTTGATATGAATCAGCTAGTTTCAAAACCAGACAACTCCATTTTTGGTGAAAAATGAGTTAGATACGGCAATGGATTCCTGTTATGGTCCTCTACGAATTGATATCAAAACTATACTGCAAACCCCACCAAATTTAAGCTATAGTTGCATCTGAAATATTCAGTTTATTTCAATTCATTGTCATCGGAACTATATGTATACACCTGTCTAATTTAATCTCAATCGGTCAATTTTGTAGCAAATAGATAGACACCTCAGAATGAATAACAATAGATACATCATCAAAAAGTATATGCCAACACGAAAAAATGAGTGAAATCGTGAATGGTGAGGAAAATTCTGCAGATTCATTGATATATTTGGAATATTTTAATACAGCAGTGCTGTGATAACCCTGATTGAATTTTCGTTCCATTGAAGTACAGGGTGGCTGGAATTTGAGCATCATCATTGGGATCGCATGAACCATAAGAGATACAGAGTCAGTTGAATTGTGACAAAGTTGTGCTATTTTGAGCACATGCCGTTTTGAAAATTGAAAAATTCTGAACACTTCCAAGGATTTTTGAAAAAACCCCTATATTCGCAGTTTCATTTCTATTTTTTTCTGACTATTTGAATAGATGTAACAAAACAAGTTACAAATTGTCATTGCTTCTTTTTCTGTTCTACAAGATGATGTTATCAGATTTTCAAACCGACGTTTCGTCTTTGAGCTGTCATCATCAACTTTGTTTTTAAGCGGCCCTGTATTTTTCATTATAGATTTTGAGAACTTACAATCTCCTGAAATCAACGGTGTATCGCACTAAAAATATATCCTCCTATTCTTGAATTTATGTTAAAATTTGATTTTCATCAAATAACAAATGAACGTAGTAATCTTGCAGTAGGATCTCATACGTTAGCAAAAACGTGATAGAATAGAATAGTATCCTCACTTTGACCAAACCAGCCTGCCTACAAATCTGGGCTGCAATCTCATTGTGGGGCAGCCCAGCGGCGGAGAAGATCGGAATCTTCTGCCCTCTGGCGATAGAGTTCATCACGTCGATGGCCGTGATTCCAGTCTGGATCATTTCCTCGGGATAAATACGCGACCACGGGTTGATCGGCTGCCCTTGGATGTCGAGGTAGTCCTCTGCCAGGATCGGGGGACCTGAAAAATTGAGGAAAAATCGGTCAAAAGCACGGATCAATGAGACAAAATAACGATAGACACCGCGATTCATTTATAAATCATTATTAAGGCAGCCCGGCAGCAGAGAAGATCAGGATCTTCTGCCCCCTGATACCAGTCTGGACCTGAAAAACGAAGGAGCTCATAACAACGAGTCAAAATATCGATAGACACCTCGATCCGTTCATAAATCGTTAATAGGGCAGCCCGGCGACCGAGAAGGGATCTTCTTCCGACGTGTTGTTCGGCTGCCCTTGTATGTCGCGGTATTCGAAAGGAAGGAAAAACCTGCCAAGAGCTCGGATCAAGAAGACAAAATATCGATAGACATCGCGATCTATTTATAAATCATTAATAGGGCAGCCCAGCGGCCAAGAAAATGGGGATCTTCTGTCCACAGGTTGTTCGGCTGCGCTTGTATGTCGAGGTAGTTATTCCTCAGGATAGGGGGGCCTAATAAACGAAGAAAATATCGGTCAAGAGCTCGGATCAACGAGACAAAATATCGAGACACCACGATTCATTCATAATTCACTAAAAGGTCAGCCGAGATGATCAGGATCTTCTGCCTTCTGATATCAGTGTGAACCTGAAAAACGAAGGAACAATCTGTCAAGAGCTCGGATCAACGAGACAAAATATCGATGGACACCGCGATCCTTTCACAACTCATTAATAAGGCAGCCTGGCGGCCTAGAAGATAAAAATCTTCTGCCCACGGGTTGTTCGGCTGCCGTTGTATGTCGAGGTAGTCCTCAGGATAAGGGGGCCTAAGAAACGAAGAAAATATAGGTCAAGAGCTCGGATAAACGGAACAAAATATCGATAGACACTGCGATTCTTTCACAAATCATTAATAGGGCAGCCGAGAAGATCAGGAGCGTCTGCCCTCTGATACCAGCCTGGGCCTGAAAAATGAAGGAACACTCTATCAGGAATACTGTCTGTAGGTCAATCGAGGAGGTGGTGCATTCATTTTACTTGATTCTTTGGGATTTTCTCTCCTCGTTTCTATAAAATAAAAGTATTCCTATCATTTCAATATATTGGTAGAGGGACAAATCAGATGATTTGCCCCAAAATGTCACTGCGTTTAACAAATTTTTCTTTCAGGGAGTCTAAAAGAAAAATCCAGTAGCTTGTCAGTGATAGAAAAATTTGTTCAGGGAGTCTAAAAGAAAAATCCAGTAGCTTGTCAGTGATAGAAAAATGTGTTAAACGCAGTGATATTTTGGGGCAAATCATCTGATTTGTCCCTCTACAAATATATTAAAATAATACGAATACTTTTATTTTATAGCAACGAGGAGAGAAAATCCCAAAGAATCAAGTGAAATGACTCTATCAGGAGCTCGAATCAACGAGACAAAACATCGGGACACCGCGATTCGTTCATAAATCATAAAAAGGGCAGCAGCAGTCGAAGTAGTCCAAGCGATAAAAAAAAAAAAAAAAAAAACACCGAAAATCCACCAATTCACTAGAATTGCACCATAGCAATACAAATATCTTTCACCATAGCAATACAAATAACTGCAATAAAATAGGTCCAGACTCATAATATGAGTATGTTTCCTGCAATGCAACGAAATATTGCGACAGCTTCCAAAAGGGACACTAGTGTAGACGCTCAATGAGAATAGTTGCATTTTTCTGAAAAATCAACAGTTCTTATGATTTCAAATTTTCGTTAATTATCTTGTTGAAGTAATTTTCACTATTTTTTGTATGAATTGTCATCCTCTGGAGGAAGGGGGGGGGTAATTACCCTTCTACCCCCCTCCCTTAGAACCATCCTTGCTCAGGGGCTCGAGACAACGAGACAATCTAGAGATGAGCCTTCAGACTGACATTCAATAGATAGGCATTTGATTCATAAATATTGATTCTTAATTTTTTGGTTCAAAAAAAGATTATGAAAATATCTACGTGTGCACGAGTTTGCATAATGAAATTTAAATTCTCAGGGCAAACTATGATTTTTTTCATGTTTGAAATTGCAAATTACATAAACGATTTTTTTTTTCAAGAAAATTCGACTCCACCACTGGAATCAACATTCTTCAATTAGGTTAATGGCAAAATTTCATTGAACATTAATTCTTGTAATACACAATTTTTTATTTATATTTCAGAAAAATTCTGAAAAGCGGCAACATTGGTAGATATTTGAATTCATAACACAAATTATTGTCGAACATCAAGTTACCAGGTGCCAACATTGGTAAAAAATAATAAGTTTCATTCAATTACTAGGCATCCCCTGAACAAACCTCGAAAATATTGCGACGTATTGGTGTGACCCTGAGAACAAATGAAATAGTAATAACATTTAGCCTATCGGAGTTCCAGTAGTGCCGTCAAGGGGATATTATTGTTTGATTTCAACTAAAAACTAGTAAAAAATGAGCAGTAGAGAAGAAATTCTATTTCTCATACCTATGGAAGTGCCATTCAAATTTGTACAAAAAATGGACTTTCTGTTGGACAGGACACGTCGCTTTCGAGAAATGAACAAAAAACGAGACCAGACACCAGTGCCGGATTTAGGGGAGGGTGTTCGGGGCTACAACTTCTCCATGGATCTTTTTTATGAACAAGTTTTTTTTTCGATGTTGTATCTAGAGTAATTCACTAATTTGTACAAAAATGATTATTTTATACCTTGAATATTAATAAATAATTTATCCATATTTGTTCACTTCAATCTGAGATTATCAATGTCACATGTAATGAGTTGGTTCATTGTGTATTTTTGATCGATTCCCAAACATTGAAATTGCACTGAGCATGTATTTGTTTTTGATGATATCAAATTGCACTGGAGAGCACTGATTTTCAAAAATGAAAATTATAAAAAATAGGCATGGAACTGCGATGGAACAAAACCGTCTACCAAAGCTATCCCTACTTTGCATTGGGGGCGATTTATTCAGGGAACTAGATTTTAGCGAAATCATCAACGATTTTTTTTCTCTAAAAAAGCACACAATGCTCCTTTCGTTAAAGCTAAAATTCAGTTTCAGATAAGTAATTCTTGTTTATGACTATATTTATACAGGCTGACTCACGGTGGATGGAACATTAGACGTTTCTGGAGAACGCAAAGTAGGATTATACTGAAAATTTGGTTTCTTGGATAATTAGTTGTGCTCTATCAACCTGAAATATTGTCAGCGCTGCGACGTTGCCGCTTATATTGAAAAGTAGCAACATCTTTGATTTTTTGAATGGGACACCCTATATATTATTCCATTTTCAGAGCTGATTTTATCGATCTATTACACTTGGGATCTAGCGGGAATGATAACAAAGATATAGTGTGTGAAGAATCGATATTTTTCAACTTCAAGAATGTCTTGTGTTGAAACCATTCATAATCAGTCAAAACGGTTTTTATATCCCTATCTCAACTTTTCATGTACAGGGTGATTCACCATAATAAATGTCCCCTCCTCTAGCTCAGTTATTTTTGAACCGATTTTAAAATTTGAAATATCATCTTGAATGATTTTCGATAAAGTTTTTTTCCGCTAGATCAGAAAATACAGGGTGCTCGGAACAAACGATCTACAGAGTACTAATTGATTTTTTTCAATGAAACACCCTATTTTTCATTGTATTTTTATATTCTCCCTGAAGAGCTGATTAGATCAATGTATCACACTTGGGGTCTAGCGGGACTGATTACAGAGATATAGGGTGTTCAAAATCGATTTTTAACTTTAGGATTTTTTTGTGACGAAACTATTCATTATCGGTCACGCGGTTTTCATGTCCGTATCTTAACTTTTGATTTACTATCTACTGACATTTAATAATTGGAACAGATACAGAGTGACCAGAATTCTGAATCTTGAACCACCCTGTAAATGTTTCAATTAAATTTCACTAGATAGTAAATCAAAAGTTGAGATGGGAACATAGAAGCCGTTTTGACCAATAATGAATAGTTTCGGCACAAAAAAATCCTAAAGTTGGAAAATCTCGATTTTGAACACCCTATATCTCTGTAATCATTCCCGCTAAACCCCAAGTGTGATGAAATCAGCTCTTCAGGAAGAATCTAAAAATACAATAAAATACAGGGTGTTCCATTTTAAAAAATCAATTAGTACTCTGTAGATCGTTTGTTCCTAGCACCCTGTATTTTCTGATGAAACGGGAAAAAAATTTCTGAAAAATCATTTTAGATTATCTTTCGAATTTTTAAAACGGTTCACAAATAAGTGAGCTAGAGGGGGGGACATTTATGGTGAATCACCCTGTACCTTCAACAGATACAGGGTGGGTTGAATATCTTAATTCTGAACCACCCTGTACCTATTTCCATAAAAAACAATTGTTGTAAATAAAAAGTTGAGATAGGGACATGGAAACCGTTTTGACCAATTATGGATAGTTTCAACACAAGAAAATATTAAGGTTGAAAAAATCTCGATTTTTCACACCCTTTATCTCTGTAACTGTCACTGCAAGACCCCAAGTATTATAGGTCAATGAAATCAGTTCTTCAGGCAGAATCTGAAAATGAAATAATATGCAGGGTGTCCCATTTAAAAAATCAAAGTTGTTGCTACTTTTCAATATAAGCGGCAACGTCGCAGCGCTGAGAATATTTTAGGTCGATAGAGCACAACTAATTATCCATGGCATCAAATTTTCAGAATGATCCCAAGTTACGTTCTCCAGAAACGTATAATGTGCCTTCCACCGAGAATCAGCCTGTATATTATGCAGATGAAATAATAAAATTACATTGATTTTTGACTGAAAAAGGTTGTTCATTATATTTGAAAAATAATTAGGGACCCTCCACTACTTGGTTGCCCCAGGGCCTCCAGACCTAAATCCGGCTCTGCCAGACACCAAAGTTTGTGATTCGCCATTTAAGACATTATGTTCAGATAACCATAATATGAAACATTCTAAAATTTCAGCACTATTTCAGTCACATAACGGACTAAATTTTGGCAACACGAAAAGCTGTACACGGTGGACAAAAGAATCTATGCATATTTCCAACTTTTACTGCCTTCATCTAAAAAAATGAAGCGATTCCAGATTTTGGAAGTCTGTATATTTCACCATTGCAAAATACAAGCACTTCTAATATACCGGGTGAGAAAGGGTATCGGACCACCCCTGGAAGTCCAGCATTGGTGATCGGATTTTTTTAAAAGTTGGTAAGAATTATAAAAGCAACCATTTTGAATTCGCTCACATTACAATCCGAAATAGTGAACTTCCGGTTTTTCTGGAAATGATATAAACTTTGATGTTTTGAATAGACCGCCCCCTGTATACTCTAATATTCACATTCAAGTTCTGCAGGTTAATGTAAGTTCAAATGTTATGTCAAATGTCATTAGGATCAAAAGTGACACTTTGATTTACAAGCGAATTATGCATTTGCGAGGCGTCTACTGAAGCCAAGCGAAATGAAAATTTGCGAGTCAAACAAAGTCACTTTTGATATGAAACATGCTATTTTTTCCGAAAGAATTAACTAAAATGAATATGTGTCCGGACATTTTGGGACGGCAAAGTCTACCATAAAACGTTGGTGAGACGAAATGTATATGTTCATTTCATTTCAACTGCTTGATGGTGATAAGAATTAGTGACACTTGTCTGACCAGCCCAAATTCAAATTACACTAAGACTAATATCTTCGAGAATACAGGTGGGATGGCAAGATATTTGTAGTGCAGGTATGTCCGTACTCAATTCTGTCTAAAGGTGAATAGCCAGGATCGGATTTGGAATCATCAATTAATTAATTAATTATTATTATTCATTAGAAGTCTCTTTTTTATTTTGGAAACAATCCAAAACATTCAATACGAGTTTTCTACTTTGCTTGTTCAAAACTTCACGTGGAGCCATTTTCAAATTCCATATCACACGCTGATAACAATAGGAGAAGTAACACAACACATGTAAAAGAGGAACACATCCAAAATGAGGCAATTGTCAGGCCAATTTCGAGTCCCTCTGGTTTTGAAAAGAAGTACCTCTAATCGGCAATCCTTCTCTGGTATAATCAATTCCTCTGTAATGTTAATCTCAGATTAAGTAGGGGACGTACCTGGGAGTATTTAGGTATATTTTGAACAAGTGGAAATCGTTTGGACATAAATGTTGTGTCTCACCAACGTTTAATGGCGGATTTCGCCTTCTGAAAATATCCCGACAATGTGACTCACTTGACAGATTATTATAATACCTTTATTATAATAATTAAGAGAACAAACTCAAAGTCTCGCTCCAAGTAAATTATAATCAAATCATATGTGCTACATGTTTCGACTCCTAGGAGTCCTCATCAGGCTAAAATACAACACTTATAAATAAAAGAAGTTCCATCACTATTGGAAAATGGGTGACATACCTTGCTAGGTAGGAGGAGAAAAGAAACTATAATATTATTAATATTATAATAATATGAGTAGGTAGATATAGAAGCAAGACTCCAGACTACTTTACTTTATTACATTTTGTGCACTCTTTGTGTTGACATGCATTATGTCAATCATGTCATCAGCAGGCATGAATGCAATACTATATGCTGTGCCATAGGTATGCAATGCAAAAAATAATCCGTGTGGTGAGAATATTCTACCTGCATTTACAGAACAGGTTTATTCAATTTTCAAGGATGTTCGAATTGTAGTTTCAATATAAATACAACTACAGAGTGACCCATTTTTGTATAGCAAATACCGCGCCAGTGCCAGATATAGGAAAATTAACTTGGAAAATGTTAGGTTAGTGAAATAGTGAGCATGTCAACAATAATAATAGCCATTAATTAATTCTTTCCATACTTCACTGTGTTTGGTTCGGTAATCAAATGAAGGTAAACAATATTGTTGTGTGAGGCAAAACATTATTGCTGACCGTGATTATTTAAAAACAAATTATCCATCCCGAGTGAAGTGTGTAAATCTTTCCTGATCAAAACAAAGATACTCAACTATAATATGGTGTATTTATATCCCCAGCATGGTTATGAGACGCCAAATCTGCCGAAACCGGAAACAAATCAGGTATGCATTCCAACCCAAATAAACAACCATAACAATATTGTTCATTCTTGATGACCTAGTACATACTTTTTAGGTCCTAGGAGCTGAAGTCCAACTTTAGCTCCTAGGAACCAAAAGTGTTGCCTAGCAACTTACCTCGCAACTTACCTATGTTTGTGTCAGTAAAAAAAAAACATCAATTCAAGAGCAAAATAGATGACTTTTGTGTCTGTTGCAGAAAAAACAATTTCTTTCTCTAAGCAGCATAGTAAGTGGCTTATCTCTAACACTTAACAGGTAGTAAAGGTTTTCTTCCTCTGCCTTGGCAGGAAAAGTTTGTTGCTATGCAACATTCCAGTTAATTTGAATGAAATTGGTAACCAAAATTGACACTGATATTGGGTGAACACAAAATGATGGAGTTTTCAATAAAGAAATTACACAAAATTGGTTTTATCTTGGACTTTGCTGAATTCCTAGCCTCACTACTATCTATCTACTACTTTGCTTCCTAGTAAAACAAATAACTATTTCTTGAATATATGCTCTAGAGAGACAGGTAGGTGCCCCC